>SMDT01001567.1:600000-1146730 GCA_005392925.1 Aquilaria sinensis | reverse complement strand
TTCTTGATGTCTTGCCATCTTCTAATCTCCACGTAATGGAACAAGATGAATTCGATCACGAAAAGGGTCGATGAGGAAGCAAAGTACTCCGCTTTCCCCGCATCATACCATTGAGGCGCATTGATGATCCCAATCTTAGTGAATACTTCAGGCAAAAGCATCCCTACAACTCCCAGCATTGCCCACCGCCCGTTCACCAGCTCTGCTTCCACGTACCACCTCAAGTTCTCCGGGTCCTCTGCCAACGCCAATGGATCAAATCCATTGTCTCCTGGCAGGCTGCAAGTTCATTTCAACCACTTTTATTTCCATTTATTATCTCACTGACTACAGAATAACAGACAGGTAACCATGGAGGCACAGGAACTCATTGTTACCTTCCATTGAGGTAGGCTGGGGAAGGCAAACCTGGCAGCCACTCACCCTTTTTGGCTTCAACTTTGAAGGAACGAGTTGATGCAGTGCCCACTGGTCTAAAACAGACTTGCCTGTTTACTTTGCCAGATGATCCTGTAAAGAACCTGGTTTTTGATGCCTGAAGCTGGAAAACAGCGGCAGAAGCCTGTGTTGTGACGGTGGCCATTGTTCTCCGATGTCAAAGTCTGGCTGATAAAGGGTTGTGAAGCGACTTTTAGGGTAGAGAAATTTTGTATGACCTGTGCATGTACTTCGGTTTTTATTTAATTTTTGAGGGGCATCCTTGTGGTTTGGAATGAAGTGCGAATGCTGGCCGTTGATTTGGTTGATTTTGAGGAAGCAATGGTTGTGATGGCTTATGGGCTTATCTCTTTATCTTGCTGGCATATCCACAAATCTCTATCCTTGTTCCTGTTGGCCGATGAAAGATCCACTAGGTCCCATCTGATCTTTGTACGTGGCAAGATTTTTCAGATTTTACTGGTACTCTGAGCACAAATATCAGCCATTACGTCCACTGGCTTTCAACTTCCAAATAACAAACAAATTGATGAAAATCAACCGAGAAGAAGGAAAATTCTATAGTAGAGAATATGAAAGTAATGCACACATGAAACATTAAAATGATGCCATATTGCTCATTATAACTTGTTAAACAGGTAATACTTATATAAAATGTATAAAAATATTAAATAATAAATAAAAAATTTATAAAATATAATAAAATTAGGAAATATAGAAGCATGAATAAATAAGAAAATTTATTTTATGTGATTTAGAATATAGACATGCATGCATGCATACATACATATATATATTTAATATAAAAAAATATGAAGGTGAATAAATGTTGAATGATCTTTTTACTCTTATATCATAAGTTATTATATACTTTGCACAAATGTTAAATGACTTTATTACCCTTACATTATAGTTATTTTTTTTTTTAATGAAATCCAATTTTATCATTATCTATTTAATTGGAGTTATATTAGCATTAGAATACTAAAAAAAACTCTTAAGTTACCACTAAATTTTATTTTTTACTACAAACTTGCCCGTGTTTGATTATATAATTATGTATTATATGTAATTTTTTTTGTGTTAATCTTACCTTTAATTGATAAATATCCTAGATTGCCACTAAATTTTTTTTTCTTCTTTCTTTTTCTTTTTTGCTGTCAAATATGCTACATTTGGTTTTATATTACTATCAAATAATTATCTCAAGTATGAAAAATATTTTATAAAACTTAAAATTTCAACTTAACAAGTATGACTTAAGTTTGTTCTACTATAAAAAAATATCTTTGAATATAAAAATTTTGTCAACTAAGTATTTTTTCTAATTTGGATGAATATATACTATATGAATGCTTACATGCCTGTGTCCAATCTTATAGTAATAGTGTAATTCAAGTATGACTCAAACATCTATTATAAAAAATTAAAAATTATCATTGCAGCAAAGGTCATTGGAAAAAATTTTAGGAAAAAAAGTTCTTGGCTATTAGAATTAGTTGCTCATATTATAATAAGGGGACTTTTAGCAACAAACTTTTAACATTTTCCAATGTTTTAAAATATTGAAAAAATTATAAGAATGATTTTTTCCACATGGTCATCCCTTTTAATATTGTAACACAAATGTTTAATTTTTAGCAACTAACTCTTTTTCTATACTAAATAATATTAAAATATTATTTTCATTTTTAATTTTTTTTTGGAGCCAATCAAATCTTACAAGTTGTTCTAAAAAATTAGAAGTAATTTTTATTTGAATATTATATTTTGTGGTGGAGGCTCATAGCCTATAAGTAGTTTTAAAGTTTTTAAGAGATAAAATTAATAATTTTATGTTGTGGTTGCAAGTTTTTATTTTATCTAAGATTATGTATAATAAAGAGAGAAGTTTGTAGATTTACATGTTCAAAAGTTATAATTGAATTACATGTTTTTAGATCCTAACTGCAGGTTTTGATCACATAAAAAATTAACTATTTTACAAAAGAAAGAAGTTGAAGGATTTTTAGGAGGATATATAATAATTTTTAGTAGAACCAAAAAAAAAATTCCAACATATTTTATATGTATTGGATTAACATTTTATTCATTTTTATCCAAAATATAACTTTGTTACAACATTATCATTTTTTCTGTCATAATATTGAATTCCTATACTTTTATATTTGACATTGATACATAGAATTCTTTAACTATAAAATATATTTTGAGAATTTCTATTTTTTTTTGAAAAATAGTATTGTCATATTCAATTTATTAAGTTAATATTTTTATATTATTTGATTAATCAAAATTTTAATGTATTTCTAATTTCTAAAATTTAAACACATTTATACCATTTACAAATTCTTTATATTAGGGAAATAAGATTAGTATTTGTAAAGGAAAAATAGAAAATAAAACCAGTGATTTTTTTCTATTTTTTTTTATAAATATATTTTATGGTAAAATAATAAAAGAAGCCACTAAATACATACATGCATGCATGCATACATAGATACATATATCTTTAATATATAAAAAATATGAAAGTACATAAATGTTGAATGATCTTTTTATTCTTACATTATAAGTTATTTTGTTTAGTGAAACCCAATTTTGTCATTATCTATTTAATTAAAGTTATATTAGCACTAGAACACTAAAAGGACTCTTAAGTTGCCACTAAATTTTATTTTTGATACAAATTTGCCCGTGCTTGATTGTATGTAATTTTTTAAGGTTAATCTTACCTCAATGGATAAAACTCCAAAATTGCCACTAAAATTTTTCTTTCTTTCTTTTTTTTGTGTCAAATATGTTGCCCTTGGTTTTATATTACTATCAAATAATTATCTCAAGTATAACAAATATTTTATAAAACTTGAAGTTTCAACATGACAAGTATGGTCTAAATTTGTTCTACTATAAAAAAAAATGTCTTTGAATATAAAATTTTTGTCAACTAAGTTTTTTTCTAACTTGAATGAATATGTACTCTACGAATGCTTACATACCTTGTCCATCTTATAGTGATAATGTAATTCAAGTATGACTCAAACACCTATTATAAAAAATTAAAAACTATCATTGTAGCAAAGGTCATTGGAAAAAATTTTAGGGAAAAAAGTTCTTGGCTATTAGAATTAGTTGCTTATATTATAATAAGAGAAATTTTAGCAAAAATTTTTTATTTTTACATTTTCCAATGTTTTGAAATATTTGAAAATTATAAGAATGATTTTTTCAACATGGTCATCCCTTTTAATATTGTAACACAAATTTTTAATTTTTAGCAACTAACTCTGTATACTAAATAATATTAAAATATTGTTTTTATTTTTAATTTTTTTTAGGGCTAATAAAATCTTGCAAGTTGTAATTAGAAGTAATTTTTATTTGAATATTATATTTCTTGGTAGAGGCTTATAGCCTATAAGTAGCTTTAAAGTTGTTAAGAGATAAAGTTAATAATTTTATGTTGTGGTTGCAAATTTTTATTTTATCTGAGATTAAGTATAATAAGGAGAGAAGTTTGTGGATTTACATGTTCAAAATTTATAATTAAATTACATATTTTTAGGTCCTAACTACAGGTTTTGATCATGTAAAGGATTAACTATTTGAAAAAAAGAAGTTGGAGGATTCTTAAGAGGACATATAATAAGTTTTAGTAGAACAAAAAAATTTCCAACATATGTATTGGATCAAAATTTTATTCATTTTTATCCAAAATATAATTTTGTTATAATATGATCATTTTTTTTGTAATATTGAATTCCTAAACTTTTATATTTGACATTGATACATAAAATTCTTTAAATATGAAATATATTTTGAGAATTTTTTTTTTTGAAAAATATTATTTTCATATTCAATTTACTAAGTTAATATTTTTCTTTATTTGATTAATCAAAATTTTAATGTATTTATAATATTTAAAATTTAAATACATTTATACCATTTACAAATTCTTTATATTAGGGAAATAAGCTTAGTATTTGTGAACAAAAAATAGAAAAAAGCCAGTGGGTTTTTTCTATTTTTTCTGTAAATATATTTTATGGTAAAACACTAAAAAAAAAGCCACTGAATTTAAAATTTTGTAACAAACATGTCTTTGATTTATATAACTATTAAATATCCCTAAAAATATGATGCTTATCAATTTATTTAAATTTTAAATTTTAAATTTTTTTATTAGATCCTAAAGCACAACTTAGTATCAATATACATCTATATTTATATTTATATATAACAAAAGTGCAAAAGATATAACATGACTAAAATTTAAATTATATGCTATTAGTTTTCCTTGTAGGTACTAGGCATTTATTATATTTAAAAAGAGTCTATTTTCTTATGTTGACTAATTATATTATAAGACCAATGGGAATGGGTAAGACTAGATTTTTAAATCTCAGTGATATTAGTATAATTTCTAAATCAATGGATAAACATTAATTATCCAAAAAGGATTAAAAAAAACTATACAAGCCTTGAGCTCGATCTTTGAAACAATTACATTAACTCGACTATAAAATGGAGGCAAATATAAATTTGAAACCTTGGGGTTAAGTGTAATTTTTATTAAAAGTCAAGAGTCAGGTAATTAATCTTTTCTAGTAATGTATAGTTACTTATAGTTACATATCTTTAGAAAAACTCAATGTTTACTTATTAAGTTTGTACTTTGACATCATGGTTCATATTTATGTCATACTTATTAAAAGAAATTTATTTTTTCTTAAGTTTATTTTTTAATGTCCTACTTGTGGACTTAGCATATGTCCTTTTTTATTTTAATATAACCTCAAAATAATTATTAAAAACTTAGTTAATGTTTCTTTAAAAGTCAAAGCTATGCTAATACATTAATGGTAAATCCATTTAATTGTTTGAGCCAAGCCAATTAATATGAGATCTTTAGTTTAATCATTAATTTTTTTAATCTAAAATGAAAAAAAATTAAGATAAAATTTACTAACTTCACTTTTAATAAAATTTCTGAATACATAATATCATTAAGTTCATTAAATTAAGGTATTTTATTAATAAATTACATACTATTAATTTAAAATTTTACACTAAAAAGAGAAATTTTGGCATCTTTGATAAGATATTTAATGTATGAGGAAGGAATTTTCATAAGCACTTACCATCACAAATAATTGAGTATTTTTTTGTTTGCGACCAGTATTACATATAGCATATTTTACATTCTATCATCATCATCATCATCATTATCATTATTATTTATAATAAAAATAAATCAAATAAAATGAGTAGTCTATTATAATGGATGGCAAAAATGAGGATAGTTATGATGAAATGTTATATTAAAAAACTATGTAAAAAATATAAAAGTGAAACTAACAAGAAACATATCTAAACAAAAAAAAAAAGTAAAATCATTATCACTACTATTTATTTTGAACAAGATAATTGGAATTATAGTTATTTGAGTAAAAAATAACTTAGTATTTTGATTCACTTGCAACTCATTTGTGCAGTTACTAGTGTGCGTATGTGTAATTTAAAAAAAAACACAAAAAATAAAAATAAGGAAACAAAATGATGCATTAATTGGTTAAGCACATTGTTGTATATGTAAATATCTTGGTTACATTCTAGCTACTTTCATGATCTAAAATCAAATTTCAAGATGGCAAATGTTGGCATGTTTAGGCAATATTAATTAGTGGTGCTCTTTGCAGGTGGTTGTGCGGAGTTTTATTGTAGATGGCCAAAATGAACTGAAGCTGGTACAGAAAACAAAAATTTTATCTGCAGCCCAAAACCACAATTCAGCAACCTTGGTAGCAGCAACTAATAGCCCACTGTCTTGAGATACGTTTAGTGAATCCTCGGGTGGAGGCGGAACTCCACTTAACCGGGGCACCTGAAACAATAATCCACAGGCCGTGACAGACTTGTCGTACGTGGAAATAGGGTCATCCCTTGCCTTTTCTGAAGTTAGTTGTAGTTCATGGTAGCTCATGTAGAATTCATGGCTTCTTATGTTGTGGTACTACTTAGTAGTGCTCTCCAAACCTGGTGCTAGTAGAAAGTAGGGACCAGATTAGTGAAATTGTGTTTGTGGTGTGACTTAGTCCGATAGGGAGGGGAATGTTGAAGTGAAATGTTGTTAACATTTAGAGTGTGTGTGGTCTTAATTACTCTTTAACCCATAGCGTGCTTTTGGGATATTCTACTGTCTTGAGTAACATTGTTGTTGTAGTAGTTTTCTTCGAATCTTAATCGCATCACGTGTATTGTATTGTAATTTATTGCCTCGTTTCCCAGCTAAAAAGTAGGTCTTAAACTGTCTGCTCTATGTGCATACTTTTACATAAGGGATTTTTTCCCAAGCAGGTGTAGTTGCACATCTTAATTCTCACACAGGAGTACTTTTAATCTTATTTATGAAAATAGGATACTTTTGTCATATTACTGCCATGTCAAATACCGTCTGCCACATCAGATTAGAAACAAGTGAAAGAATTGTTGGATTCTCTAGAAAAATCTTATTCATATATGGAGTTGGTTTCTCACTTGCATTAGAGAGGTTACACAAAGAAAAGATATTTGTTTGATTTCTGATAGATACCGTGGTATTATTGCTGTTGTAAAAGAAATTGGCTCTAGATTGCATTAACTATGGGCTTATCATCGGTTTTACTTGAGACATATTTGTAGAAATTTTAATGAGAAGTTTCATAATAAGCATCTAAAAAATCTTGTCTATGAAGATGGTAAATCACACCAACTACATAAACTTGATGCTGTTATGAATGAGATAGCAAGAATTAAGCCAAAAGCTAAGAAGTGGTTGGATGCAATACCTGTATCTCAATGGGCATTATCACATGATAGAGGTAAAAGATATGAAATCTTGGCCACTAAATTGTCCGAGGTGTTTAATAGTGTACTTAAAGGTGCCTGAATTCTTCTAATTAAAGTCTGTGTTGAATTGACTTTTTTATCATCTGATTAACTTCTTCAATATCAGGCGAGGTTTTAGCAAGGAAGCTACAGAGAAAGGAGATAAGTATACCCCATTCATGATGGCAAAACTTTGAAGTTATTTTTCTAAGGCAAAGTCACATGATCTTGTATCATTTGATGAACAAAAAGGAAACTTTGAGGTGGTGACTGCATCATATGATGACCGTATGCAACAACACTACAATAATCATGTTTTCAAACCTCACAAAGGAACATGTAGTTGTGAAAAGTAGGAAATTTTTAAGTTCCCTTGCTCCCATGTTTTGGCTGGTTGTAGGAAATTGTCAATTGATAGTTCTTAATATATAGACAAGTTTCACTCAATTGAGAACTATTGGAAAACTTGGGGACCCCAATTTAATCCAATTGCTTATAAGGCTTATTGGCTGGATGCTAGTAGTCCACAATTACTTCCTAACCCCAAACGAAGAAGATCAAAAAACGGTAGGCCTCAATCCACTTGGATCAGAAATGAAATAGACACTAAAGAGGGCCGAACAATAGTGCGCTATGAATATTGCAAGCAATATGGACGTGATCAAAGAACATATATAAAAAAAAAAAAAAAAAAAAGAAAACAAGCAACCTAAGTCAAGTGATTGATTCACAATATGGTTCATGTTTATCTTTTAGTGGCATTGACATTGATGATATTCAGGTCATGTTCTTGAAGTTGGCATTTTGATTTTGTTTTCCAATGTTTTGAATCTCGTATCCGTAGATACATGATGTTTAATAAGAATTTTGGCCGGACAGTATTTTGCAGCTTTTTTTTTTTTGTTCAAATTGCCTGTTTCACATAAAGTTGCATGAAAGTGATAAGTGATGAGCACTATTGTCACACCTCTCACTGCACACAGACACTATACTATACATGAGCTTATTGTGCTCATTAATTTCCTAAACTTCTTTGTTAAATCCAGCTCAATCTGGGCCTTAGTACCTTATGTACCCATTTTGTGTGTGTGGAACAGCGTAGTAATAAAACTGTTCACAAGAAGGTTTTAAAATCTTGGGCGAATTTCAAAAAACCCCCTGAGGTTTAGTGAATACTTCACTTACCCCCTCCTGTTTGGAAATTCTCCCTTTTACCCCCTTAGGTTTAGGGCGAATTTCAAAAAAACCCCTGAGGTTTAGTGAATACTTCACTTACCCCCTCCTGTTTGGAAATTCTCCACTTTACCCCTTAAGTTTAATAGATTCTTCACTTACCCCCTTCCATAATATTGTAAATAATTTTAGGTCGAATTTCAAAAAACCCCCTGAGGTTTAGTGAATACTTCACTTACCCCCTCCTGTTTGAAAATTCTCCCTTTTACCCCCTTAGGTTTAGGGCGAATTTCAAAAAAACCCCTGAGGTTTAGTGAATACTTCACTTACCCCCTCATGTTTGGAAATTCTCCACTTTACCCCCTTAAGTTTAATAGATTCTTCACTTACCCCCTTCCATAATATTGTAAATAATTTTAATTTACTTACAATGCTCAATTATTATTTAATTAAAATTATAGTCTTTACAGAATTGTAGATTTTTATAGTAATAAAACATGTAAATATTAAAATGAATACTTAAAAAAATAAAATCTATTTATATGAACTTTTACATACTGGTATATGAACAATAATGCCCTTGTCAAATGTGGATACTGTATTTACTTAATATAATTTCCCAATAATTATTGTATAATTACTAGAAAATTTAAATTTTCTATTATTGATGAACATTTCACCTAGGTGAAATTTCAAAAAGGTGACAATTGTGATAAAAAGAGGGTGTAGAAACCTTACTAAGCATTTAAGGGCGAGATTATTTTGCATTAGTTTTAATGTATTGTTGTACATTATTCTTATATAAAATTATTATTTACTTTATTTCAAAAAAATTATTATTTAATGAAAATTTTAATTTACTGAGCTTTACATTTTAAAAAGTCTAAAACTACCTGGAGAGTCATAAAAATATTCTAAAATTATTTTTTAAACATATTAAAGTGTAAAATTTTAATAGATTAATAATTTTAGACAAATAATCACTCTATATAATATGATGCAAAAATGATACTTTTACTTATTGCAACATATAATTGATAGTTTTATATAAATATAATTAATTTAGATACTTTTACTTATTACATCATACATTTTTATTTTTTAAGGAAGTTTTGCATGTCTATAATATAATAATTATTTCGATTATATGTATATAAAATGAACAATAGGTAAGTTAATTAAAGTAAATCTTAGAATTAGATCATTTTTTCATCATTCTTATATAAAGTGATTATTTTGCTAAAAATATTAATTTATTAAAACCCTACACTTTAATACGTTTAAAAAATAATTTTAAAATATTTATGTGACTTTCCAGGCAGTTTTGGACTTCTTAAAATGTAAATCTCGGTAAATAGGTAATTTGAGTAAATAATAATTTTTTTTTGAAATAAAGTAAATAATAATTTTATATAAGAATAATGTACAACAATACATTAAAACTACTGCAAAATAATCTTGCCCTTAAATACTTAGTAAGGTTTCTACACCTTCTTTCTATCATAATTGTCAACTTTTTAAAATTTCACCTAAGTGAAATGTTCATCAATAATAGAAAAAAGAATTTCTTTCTTTAAGTAAAGAAAAATTAATAATTTAAATTTTAGACTAATTATACAATAATTATTGGGCAATTAGACTAAGTAAATGCAGCATCCATACTTGACAAGAGCATTAATAATTTAAATTTTATAGTAATTATACAATAATTATTGGGCAATTAGACTAAGTAAATGCAGCATCCATACTTGACAAGAGCATTAATGTTCATATACCAGTATATAAATGTTCATATAAATAGATTTTATTTTTATTTTAAGTATTCATTTTAGTATTTATGTGATTTATTACTATAAAAATTTACAATTCTAGAAAGACTATAATTTTAATTAAATAATAATTGAGCATTGTAAGTAAATTAAAATTATTTACAATATTATGGAAGGGGGTAAGTGAAGGATCTATTAAACTTAAGGGGGTAAAGTGGAGAATTTCCAAACAGGAGGGGGTAAGTGAAGTATTCACTAAACCTCAGGGGGGGTTTTGAAATTTGCCCCAAACCTAAGGGAGTAAAGGGGAGAATTTCCAAACAGGAGGGGGGTAAGTGAAGTATTCACTAAACCTCAGGGGGTTTTTTGACATTCGCCCTAAAATCTTTTCTTGAAACTACTACATAGTACATACAAGTCTGAAATACCTTTTTTTAATGAGTTTAAATAATTCAAATAACCATAAGTTATAGAAATTCTGGAATGTGGTAAATCAACTATAATATGTGACTCCCAAACCAGAGAATTTCACACTTTCCTTGCAGAATTTTGGTTAACTAGCAAAAATGCAAGTTCAAGCTTGTAAATCAGGTTTTGAAAGTTCAAGCACGTTTCAAAATTGTTTCCTGACTTGCACACAGGGTTCCAAGCCATAATACTAACTCTAGCAAAAAGTCAAACCATAGGTCAAACATGTTAAATCCAAATTCACATAAACCTAGTACGTTCCTGATCAGATAAACTTGTAATTCTTCAGGAAATAAGATCAAACAACTCTATTTAACTTGTGTTTGATTGGAAACCCTAGACTTACACACTCAAACCTGCATAATTTTGGTTGAGTCGCAAAAATGCAGATTTAAGCTTAACAATCTGGTTTGAAGGTTCAGACATGCTTCAAATATGTTCTCATAGTTTCACACCAAGTCTCAGACCAAAACAATGGCCCTAGCTAGAAGTCAAAGCTCAAGTTAAAGGCTTTAAACATAAGACAGTTTCCAGCATAAATTCTGCAGGAATTTAGTTCGGTTATAATTAGGCCTAGTTTGACTGAGGAGTTGACTTTTTGCTCCAGAAACATTTTGGCCACAAAGGCTTGCCAGGCAAGTCTATTTATGTTGGCGTGTTTAATGGCGTTACTGTAGCCTTAGAATTAAAATGACACCAATCGTGGCATTTTTGGGCAGCAGCCAATGCTGCAAAATTTCTGCTGCTGCTGCCCTCATTCTTGCTCCTAGTCTGCTGCTCAAACCACCTAGTAAGTTGATTTCATGGTGAAGTTATGGATATTTAGTATGATTACCAATTGCCTTTTGGTTTAAATTGCTTTGAACCCATAAATAACATGAAAGACAAGATCTTATATGGGTTAGGGTCACGGGTTTTTCTGCAGCAGTCTCGGCTTATTTGTATATGGGTGTGTGTTGACCTGTACTTTGACCCTTGGTTCTACCAAGTATATGGCTGCAAATGCACTTCATACAAGTCAAAATGAGTAATTTGGACTTGCTAGACTGATTGATCTACTGGTAATAGCTTTGAATTTCTAGTTAGCTCCTAAAAGAAAATTCTACACAGAAGCAGAACCTCTTCAACTAAGATTTCTAATATCCATACAGTTGCGACATGATTATGTTTGGCCATGGTCTGTTTAAAATTCTGATGCTGCAAGCTGCCTGGTATCATATGTAAGAATTGGATACGCAGGAATGACTAAGGTTGAATAGCAGAAACTTCGCAGCAGAATACACGTCGCCATGGCAGCTCTTTCGGTTAAATAAATCTGAACGAAGCCACTGCCTGCAACACATAATCTAAAGCTCAGAAGAGCAGATCACTGCACCAACATATCAGAGACAGCAGTAAACTTTCAAAACAGATTATTGTAACCTCTTGCTTTCTAGCAAGACCGTTGTACCTTTTCAATCCTCGAACCGTATTTCTCCGTTTCTTCCTCAAAGTACTGGAGCATCACCCCGACACAGATAGTGAGCAGCAAGGGTGAAAAAACAAAAACATACAAGCACGAATTCCATGTGTTTAGCTTCCAGTGTTTACAGACCGGGTAAGATAACAACAAAGTAACATGCTCCTGGTGCACCTACCTGTCCGGTTACGGTATACAACCTGTTGTACCAACCATTGGATGCCATTCCCAGCGCCGAGAACAAATGTTTTCGGCTTTCTCCGGGATTCTGAAGTGTATACTCAATGTAATAGAGGCCTGATCGATTAATGAAAAGAAATCACCATATTCATATTGGAAGAACAGGACTTCCATGGTTCAAGACATGAAGAGTCTGGGAGCCACTTCGTTCAATTACCGTTGGCAGATTTGCAGTCGATAAGCTTTGCAGCAACACCTGGTGGTCTTTGCCAGCTCCTGTCAAGTCCACTGACCTATACACAGGCGGACACAGATGAATGAAGTACATAAATGATGATAATAACACCAATCTCTCCCTCCCTCGCATTATTTCGGCAGAGCAAACAGAATGATGGAGTGCAAGGCAAGCGTCCATCAAAGAATACAGAAGGGTCACTACCAGAGTGTCGGCAAAAGCTTCCACCTTGCCGAATGATTCCATTCTGGTGAAATCTGGTCCAAGCCCCGTGATTACAACGCTGACTGACCAACAAAATTGTTCTACGTCATAATCAGAAACATGAACATATGAGCCGAACTAAGAGAGCCAGATTTTAAATAGCCAAAGGTACCAAAGAAAAAACATAAAAATATATATGTAGTGTACAACAACACTATGCTCTAACTAATACCATTTGAGGCGGAGGAGGGCTCTCCTGGGTAGAAAGCGGTTATGGATTTGAATCTATTCTGTTCAGCTGCACCCACTTGCCAATCTGAAATCCACCAATTTAGTTTCTAAGGAGTGGAGCAGCAGCACCAAACCAAATGAAGAACCCAAAAATCAATAGACACTTGCCTTCGGGGATCAAAAGCATGAACTTGTTCTGTTCATCCGTATAAAGCTTGAAATTTTCTGCCACTGGCACCTTCGAAACTGAAATTAGCGTGTAAATCAAAAGCTGGCGGCACCCGGAAACCAACCGAGCAGAGCCAGGATCATGACACACACAGGAAACATGAAAAGAAAAAAATGTAACTGCTTATACCTGCCTCAGCTCGCGCGGGAAAAGGGACGACCGTAAAAGCTATCTGGAGTAGAGCCTGTCTTCTTCTGGTCCCCGAAATCCCCAAACTGCGGGAAACGACGTGGTAAAAGAAAAGGAAATCACAACAAGGATTGCTAAATGCAAATGTAAGTAAATGAGCGGGTAATCGAGGTTCGTGCCCTTGTTCTCTGCAGCGGACTGCGGTAGGCCTTGGGCAGCGGTGGTACTTGGCGGCAGAGGGTGAAGCAGAGCGGCGAGGAAGTCTCGCCGTCGGACCCAGAAATGGGTTGGATTTAGAACACCGACCCATGTCACACAGCCATGAGGCACTGGCCATGCCTTCCGGATTGGATTGGATTGGATTGGTATCTCTATTTTCTTGGGTTTTCTTCCTCCCACCTTTTGTTTTCTAATTATTTTACACGGTGGCAATGGAAATGGTCCAAATGGAATCCTCTACTCCTATTACAGTACTTTTTTTTAAATCATGCTCCTTGGACTAACTGGCCTGAGGTGAAGTTAGAAAAATAGATTTCCAAATTATTGAGAATATTTTTCAAAAAGTGATTAAAGATACTCCAACTGCCCATTTTCTTTCTTTCTTTTTTTTTTTCCCTCCAAATGCTTTTATCAATCAAATTAGGCCAAAATGCACATTCAATCACTTAGCTTCGTTAACTCAAATGAATTATTAGTTAGTCCTTTAAGTATGACTCAACGCAACTTAATCTCTCAACCTTCATAAATATAGTAAGTTGGTCCCTTAACAACTTGGACAAACTACAACCTTAGCCTTAAATTTCAACCTTTCAACAAAATAACAGTTATGTTTAGAAACTTTCATTCTCATTAAACTAGTGGATTTAACAAACTTTACTAAATTGCTAACTGTAATAATTAAATAATTAAATTATTTATAAATAAATATTTTACATAAAATAACTTAAAGAATTTATTATTATCTGCTAATTTATAGTTTACTTTTTTAAAATAAACTATTTTTATTGATCTACTAGAAAGCAAAAAATATTAATTTTTTTATTTTCTCCACCTTTCCTTTGATCATTTACTTTTCCTATAAATTTTATCCACACAAAAAATAATCCAATCATTAACTTTCATATGATTTTTCCTTTGTCTTCTTCCTCAGTTTTTCTTTACCTTCTTTATTTGCTCAATTTCATGCATATTAATATCATTGTTTTTGTTTAGTTTGAATCTTTTGTCCAAATCTAAATACTAGTTGGAATCCATCAAAAGAAAAAAGAAAGTAGTCAAGATTCTAACTAAGTGGTTAAATCATTTTTTTTATTTTTTCCAAAATTCCCTAAATTTATTTGTATCTAAGTACAGTAGATAAAGTCTTAACAAAAAAAAAAGTAGGACAAATAATGAAAAAATAGTAATTGACCTTTTGTGAAACCTAATGAAATATAAAAGCTAATGAAACAAAAAAAAAAAAGATAACGAAAATAGAGTTCTAAAACAATATTAATCAATAATGGTTTTTCTGTAAAAAAAAGCTGAGACCAAACAAGCTAGTTTTAGAGATTCGGTGTTAATTTTATATTATTAATCATTATATTTCTTTATTGTTAATTGTACCTAATATAAGTTTGAGATTGCAATCGTTTTGTTATTATTTTTTTGTGAAGGGGACATGTCTTTACGGTGCTTTTTTTGGATAGATGACATAGTAGTAATTATCTGTAGAATCAATAAGTTCAAAGACTCAATTTAAATTTTTTAATATTTATTTTTAAATTTTACTTTGGAAACAAAGAATAAAAAGCTAAGGAAATTATAGTACCATCTTAATAGCATGAAAATTGCAATGGATGAACTAGTTTTAAGATGATGTGGTATACTAAGTCTAAATAAAAAATATTAATACCAAAAAGAATAATTTGAAAAATTATTTGAAAACTAAATGTAATCAGAAAAAAACTCCTCCTAAAAAATGATCTCTAAATTCATAACTCCTTAATATTGGTATGTTTTATGCTAACAAAGTAAGATAAATATTTAGAAAAAAAATGATCAACGTAAAACAGGAGTGCATAAAATATATATATATATATATATATCAAAGTAGTTTCTAAAAGAAATAAATATAAATTATTAGATAATTAGAAAATTTTTAATTTATTGTATATATTTTTTTAATTATCATTTGTAAACAATGCAATTAGTTAATAATGTATTTAGCAATCTAGTAAAGTTTATTAATCCATGAGTTTGATGATAATGAAAGTTCCTGAGTGGAAGGTCATTTTGCAGAAAGATTAAAACTTAGGACTTAAGGTTACAGTTTATCTTGACAGTTGAAGGACTAAGTCGCACAACTTTATAAAGTTTGAGAACTAAGTCGCATGATTTTGCAAAGCTTGAGGACTAAGTTATATTGATTCAAAGTTAAGGGACTAACTCGTGCAAGTTATTAAGGTTGAAGGACTAATGGTGCATTTAGGCTTAAGAAAGGCCTAATTTCCCTAGGGCCCTTCAGCTTATAAGACTCAAACAAGTTAATCCTTTAATTCAAACTCAGCCTATGTTGGTCCTCCAACTTTGTAACTTGTCATGAGTTAGCTTAGTCCTCTCATCAGCCATAACGGTGTCACCCTTTTCTGAATGTTTAGCAACATTGAGCTATAAAATAACAATAAAGAAAAAACAGTATGGTTTAGGAAGTATTTTACCCTTCCATTTTTTTAAATAAAAAAAGCATTGCCAAGCGTTATGAAAAAAAAAAAAAAACAGAGCTAAGCTTATCTTGGCTGCCATCAAAATCTTATCCAACTCTGATTTCTTCTCAATGTTGGATAGTTGTCAGCAAGAACCATTGATGCCATTCAATTTCAAGGAGAATGAGATGTGCAAATTGCTCCCTGTTAACTAAAAACCAATTGATTAAGATAAATTTATTCACTACAAATCTTATAGAACAAATCAAGGTTTTGTTTCTCTAGCTCATCGTCATTCCTAAAATTGGCCAAGCTTCCACTGCTACTTTCACAATAAGGAAGAAGAAAATAAAGGTGAGAAATCTATTGTTATTGGAAAAGATATGGTACTTAGTTGAACGTATAAGGATAATTGATACATTTGGGTAAGCTATTAAAAGAAGGGTGAGAAATCTATTGTTATTGGAAAAGATATGGTACTTAGTTGAAAGTATAAGGATAACTGGTACATTTGGGTAAGCTATTTTTCCTAAGTCCAATAAGTTCAAATGAAATGGGGAAAATCCCAAAATGATCCTCCATCTATCTTCTACGAATCCTAACTATTGAAAACATCCATATCTAACACAGGAGCCCTCGTGCTCATAGAGCTTGAAATTATCTACAGTTATTAATTGAGCTCAAAACTTGCAAGTGAACCAAAACAAAAATGATGAATTCTTACCATAGCTTTATTTATGCCTTTCCCAAGTACTATCTTCATCCATTTGTAGTTCATCGATACTAGAACTAACAATATTTGTTGAGCTGTTTGTCGAACTCGAATAGTTGGTGGGTGCAAAGGACATATAATTTGGCATTTCAATGCGCTCTGCCACTAAGGCGAGGATCAACCACAAGGAACATTGGCTATTGTGTACCTATAAATGGACCCAAGAGGGAGGTCATAGCCAGAAATTGAAGGGAAATGAAGGACAAATTAAGAAGAATGAAGCACAAACACAATAGAATTTAGAGGAAAAATAGAAACATGGAGAGAGATTGGATGACTTAATTTCGATTTTGGTAGCAAATGATACAAAATAATCTGTAGTAGCTTCACTATTCAATCAAGAAATTGCTTTGGGTTAATGACTGATTCATAAAAAATTTAAAAAATCTCTCTTTTTATTGTTTGGGAAAAACAATTTCAGTCCTAAATGCTGCTAAACATTTTGGAAAAGTCTGACAATACTATGGCAGATGAGGTGGACGAATTGAC
Source organism: Aquilaria sinensis (assembly GCA_005392925.1). Lineage (NCBI taxonomy): Eukaryota > Viridiplantae > Streptophyta > Magnoliopsida > Malvales > Thymelaeaceae > Aquilaria > Aquilaria sinensis. The sequence continues at coordinate 1,129,403 of SMDT01001567.1, read as the reverse complement.
TGTGACAGGTTGTAGGGTTAGAGGACTAACGTAGGTTCAAATTAAAGTGCCAGCATAGAGTGAGTTCAAATTAAGGGCCCAGCTTTTTCGAGTAAGTCAAGTTAAGGGCCCTAGGGTGATTAGGTAGTTAAGAAATGGTATTGTTTTGCACCATTTTTCAATGTTACCGTTCCCTTCATCATTTCTTTCTGTCTCCGATCTGATCCATGCCTGTCCCTTGCTCCGTCATCTTACCAATGTCCCCTCGCTTCATCGCGTCCTTAGTCCTTACCTCTTACCCTGACCTCGTCTTGTTGCTTTGTCACCTCCTCGCCTCCTTCCTTGACATCAGCCCGATCTCGACCTCACCTTTCGCCTTGACAGACCTCCCGTTCGAGCTCGGCGGAAAACAGCAGCCCAAGGATTGGAACTTCCCTTCATTGTTCAGTAGAGTTTGGCTTTGTGCCTCAACGTGGCTTATCTGAAGCATAATCGTCTTCTCAGTCAAAAAGAAGGAGAAGATCCAAACCGAACTCCTGCACCTCCGATCTCGTTGAAATAAATCGCTGTCATCACTTGCGAAAGGAGGAAGACTCAAACTCAGTCACCCCTGACCACCGCCAATCGAGCACCCCATGGCACCTATCGGGCAAGATTTGGAAGAATCGGTCCACTTTGCTCTTTTGAAAGATGGCAAGATGGTCAATATGCTTGATAAAACTTTAAAAAAAAAATGATGTAAAAAATGTGTCATGACTCAATATGGTAAATCGTGTAATCTCTTTTTTTTTTTTTTTGTAAAGCTTATTCTATTTACTATTTACTATTTATTATTTACAGTAGGTGATCTATAATTTTTTTAAAAAAATTTATAAAAATATAAATTTTTTATATGAAATAGTACATTAAAGACTCTAAATTATAAATATATATTTTTTAAAAAAATTTACAATATAAATTAATATAAATATATTTAAATCAAACTTTAATTAAAAAAAAAAAGGTAAAAGGGCCAAAAATGGAGTATTTTTTTGTTTTCCTAAAGGCACATTTGGCCATTGAACTTAGGTCACCAAGACAAATTGCCCCCGGAATATAGGCTCGATCCAACTCACTCCTAAAATTGTAAAAAAAGTACAGTTTATCTATTTTTACCTGCGTGTGTATCATGTGACCCTCATTAACTTAATACCGCCTTTCTCCGTTAATGGGTGGTTTGCTAAAGAAAGCTTTGGTGGAGCCCATCAACTTCATCGGATTTGGCCACAGTGTTTTCTCTCTTCCAATGCAATTACGGTTGTCAAACGAGCAAAGTGTGCGATGAACCATTTGTGCAATGTTCGTCGAGAGTTCATTTGTGTTTGTTTATTTAGGTAAAGAAACGAACACGGACAGATTTTTCTTTTCAATTAGTTAAATGAAGGAACATGAACAAGGTTTGATTCATTCGTTTATGTTTGTGAATACTTTGGTTATTGTTTATTTATTTATTTGTTCTATTATATTCATTTGTTTGTTTATTTATGTATTAGCTATAAATTTATTAAATATTTTTTTATTTGTTCGTTTATGTTCGTGAATAGTTGGTTTAAGGTTCACGAACACATTCACTCATATATGTTCATTTACTATTATTCTTAAACAGTTTATTTAGGGTTCACGAATATTTTATTTGTATATGGTCATTTGAATCATGATAATGTTATTATAAACGAACGAACATAAATACTGACTAATTATACACGAACAATTTCATTTGTTATTTTTGTTCGTGTTTGTTAAAAGTTAAACGACAAATATGAACATGGCCTAAGTGCAGCTGGCCTCCATTTCTCCCAACCTCAGCAACAAATTCTCTGACTGCCTGGTTTTTTATTCGTTCTGTCTCGGGCCTAGTCCATCACCTGAGGCTACTGATCTTCAGTCGGTATGAAGGGAAGGAGAAAAGAGTGTCAGTTCACCTACAACGATATGCTCGAAAATTGTCAGCATCCCTATTTCTGTATGGTTGGTCTGGAAGCAATCTCCGTAGGGAAACGAAACATTGCGTGGCACAAGAAATACTGAAGAAAATCGACGAATGAGGAGCCAGAGGAATCATGGTGGACTAAGCAATGACATTCACGATGTTTGCCATTGAGTATGTACGAACAGCTGTTGGCCGAGTTCGAGCACTACGTGGGAATTGAAGGTTCACAAGAAGGCAACTAAGATTGAGGAGAAGACTGGGCTATGCCATGACAAGGTAATCAACATGCTGGCGATGGTTTTGCAATTTGCAGGGAACGAATCGAGCGTGATGCATGAAACCGAAAGCAGATACTGGTCTTGAATCCCTTGTTGACCTTGGCTCATTGACTTACGATTTCGACAAACCTGATTCTATGAACTCAACATGGCCTCACTTTAATCCTTCACAGCTCGTCCGGATCTGTCCTAGTGTGTGCTATAGGCATACCAGCTTGACCTCAAGCTCATCCGGATCCTTTATAGCTAAAAAATGGCCAGTACTCAGTTGCCCAAAAGTCTTATTAATTCGGCAAGCTCTTGGGGTCCACTGGGAGCCACCCTGCTAGTTCGACCCGAAGCCTCAAGGTGGGTTGCGCAAAATCTAATCCTCAAAACAGCCATTGTAGTAAATCAGAGCTCAACTGGGTTTCCTCCCTGAATTAGTAGAGAACCAATTTATGCAGAAATCAAATGGGTTTCCTTCATCACTCTTTTCGTTTAATTTCCGCCTCCCACCTGCCCATGTGATTTGCCCCCACTTTCTAAATCCTCTTTGCTACCTTCTCATATCTTGCGCCTTCTTTAGCAGATGAGATCACCCATTAATGCAGGGAGACACCGTCAGCTTAATGAGGGTCACGTGATGCGCATATAAGCCAAAAGGGTTAAATTGTAGGGGCAAAATCCAAATTTGGTCCCTTAACTATTCAGTTTGTCCTAAATGGTCCCCTAACTTTAAAAGTATTTATTGAGGTCCCTTAACTCAAGCAACGTTTTCAATTTGAATCCCGTCCGTCAATTGAGCTGTTATTTTGGATGAAACTTGCTTATATGGCACCCATAATTCCATGTGGTACTCATAATGCCACGTGGCTTCCTCTTTAATTGAAATATGTGATTATTTTGTATAGAAATGAAAAAATTTAACCTAAACTGACACAAACACAAAATCTTGGGGCTTAAAACATGGATTAGCCCCAATTGTTAGATTAACTCACCGTAGACGATGGTGTTGGATTTGAGGGCCAAGGTGCACTACTAAAGATGGTGAATGGAGATGAAGATGGACGAGAAGGAGGCTGACCATTGGAGATGGTGAATGGAGACGAAATCGGGACGGAGATGGTGACGGAGGAGGAAATCATGACGGAAGACAAATAGCGACGGAAGAGGAAATCGCAAAGAAAGACGAATCGCGACGGAGATGGTGACGGAAGAGGAAATCGTGACGGAAGACAAATCGTGACGGAGAAGGAAATCGTAAAGGAAGACAAATTGTGACGGAGATGGTGACGGAGGAGGAAATCACGACGGAAGACGAAGACGATGAACTAAATCGTGACAGTGATGAAGATGGTGAACTAAATTACAACGGTGACAGAGGAGGAAATAGCAAAAGAAGACGAATCGCGACGGAGATGGTGACGGAGGAGGAAATCGCAACGGAAGACGGAGACGATGAACTAAATTGCGAGAGTGATGAAGACGGTGAACTAAATTACAACGGTGACGGAAGAGGAAATCGCGACAAGAGACGGTGAACTGGAAGAGGAAATCTGTGATGAAATCAAAGGAGGATGAAGGAGAGCAACGAAATCGATGATTGATGGACAAAATCGGCGATTGTAGGATGAAATTGGAGATCGAGGATGAGAAAATCGGTGATCAAGGAGGTGACGGAATTAGCGATGGAAAGAACCACCGGCAAGAAAGAGAGGAGAAAGATCCACCGACGAAAGTATTGGGCTACTTACATTTGAAGTCCTATAGTTATTTATTTGTGTCAATTTTAACTTGAAATTTTTTGTTCTTCTAGTATAGTCATCCATGTGGAAGTTTGGGACCCATTATGGGGTGGCAAACTGTCACATAAGCAAGTTCCATAAAAAATAACAGCTCCACATAATGGTGGCTACTGGGCCGGGTCGACCCGGCTCGATTAAACTCGGGCTCGGCCCAGCACGGAGTGGACCCGGACGAAGGCGGGGCGAATTTGGGCCTAGAAGAGGAGGGAAGCCCAAAACTGACGGCCCGGCCCATTAGCACGCTCAAACCCGAACCGGCCCACAACTCGGCCGAGCCGGGTTGAACATTTTCTAACCGTTACTGCATCGAAATTTTTCAAAAAAATTGGGAAAATTACACCTTGACGCCCCCCAACGACTCCAGATAATTTTTTTGACCCCTAGACTTTTTTACTCTCAGTCAACATCCAATAACGGCTAATTTTTTAGGGTTTTTTAGGGAAAATGAATTTTCTCTTCTCCTATAAATAGGCAGCCTCCTTCCCACACTTCCTCACACCAATCTTCTCCTACAATATTCTCTCATTCTCTCTAATATCTCTTTCCAAGTTTATTAATCTTTCATTAATATTTTCTTAATTGCCTCTTAATCATCTTTCCATCTCTTCAACTTTTTTTCTTCTACTAATGGCTTCACGAGGAAAGAACTCTGACAAAGGCAAAGATGTTGCCTCCTCCTCATCCGATACAGGGGTCGGTTCATTTTTCCGAGAATGTATGTTCCGAAAAAATTGAGACTCGCATTCACAAGAAATTCTCGACAATGATCCAAATATCGACGTGGCGGCATACGACCTTGGCCTTGACGATCAACTCTCTAATGATAATGTTGAGGAAATTCTACCAACCCAAGTCGGTGCCGAGGGGTCCCAACCGACGCCACAAAGCGAGCTACCCGAGCAGAGTCAAGTGAAGAGCGGGAATTTGAAGATTTCCGTTTGGGGGCATTTCGATCAAGTTTGGGAAGGTGAAACGAGGTATGCCAAGTGCAAATATTGCGACAACAAATTTGCACACAAATTGAACTTCGGGAGGGGCATGCTCACAAGGCATTTAAGCAAAGTCCATGGAGATATTGGCGGCATTTCCAGTGGACAAATACAGCTGACAGGTGTTGGCAGCTCCAGCGGTCCAAGTATTTTTCGATTTAATCCAAAAACTGTTAGGCAAGGTTTAATTAATTGGATGATGATTACTAAAAAACCGTTTAGACAAGCTGAGGATAAACACTTAGAAAGATTCATCCAAGAAAATCTAAATCTTGCTTATAAAAAAACGTCTAGGCAAACAGCTAGAAGAGAAAGCTTTAAACTGTATGAAGCTAGGAGATGTGATTTACAAGCATATTTTTCTACTGTTGATCATTGTCTGTCATTTATGTCTGATATGTGGATATCTCCAATAGGACAAAATTATTATTGTGTAACTGCTTATTGGATAGATGGAGAATTGGTTATTCAAAAACGAATAATTGCATTCAAATGTATGGAATCTAATCATACGGGTTGGAATATTTTTAACTGTATTATTGAAAGTTTGAGTGAATTTTTTGTTGCCGATAAAGTTTTGTCTATTTCTTTTGACAATGCTTAAAACAATGATGCGGCGGTGAGAGAATTGATAAAAGAAATAAAACCACCGCTTGATGGAAAAAAATTTCATGTTCGTTGCTTGTGCCACATTTTGAATTTATGTGTCTAAAATGGTTTACAACAATTGCAAAACCAAATTGAGCCAATTCGAAATGCTTTATTTTTTGTTATAACAAGGAACAAATTGGCTCGTGAATTTAAAATGTTTTGTATTGAAAATGGGGTGAATTTTTCTTGGAAAATGTTTAAAATTGATTGCCCTACTAGATGAAACTCCACATTTGAAATGTTAAATGACGCTCAACCATGGGCAAATCTTTTGACTCGCTTTGTTAACTTAAAAGTTCAAGACAACTGGCTAACAAACGAGGTTTGGGGAAAATGTTTTAAGTTAGTTGAGTTGCTTAGATATTTTTATGAGGCAACAAACTTTTTCTCTGAAGTTTATTACCCAACAGTGCACCAAGCAATGTTATATTTTTTAAACATCATCTATGTTTTCCACCAATATAAGGACGATAAGTTTTTGAAACCAACTGTTGAAACAATGCAATAGAAATGGCTTGATTATTTTCAACAAATCCCACAAATTTATCTTGTTGCATGTACATTAGATCCAAATGTCAAAATCACAGGTTGTCTGCAATTATTATAAGCATACTATCACACATATTTAGGTCAACCACAAGTTTCTGCACTTGTTATTTCTGCTGAAACTGACCACAATTTGAGAGAGTTATACAAACTCTACTCTGTTAAGCATTCTGATAAGGTTAGGTCATCTAAGCCAACACCCGCCTGACATTCCACTTCCTCATCATCATCATCAAGGTTCAACCCAGCGGCCAGTATCCTCAAACGACCGAGACCCACAAACCCGGGATTGGCGGAATGGGATGATTACCTCCGCACTTCATTTGAAAACAATGAGGAAGACATCCTTGAGTAGTGGAAGAACAAAAGAGGAAGATTCCCGATCTTATCCATACTAGCGCAAGAAATTTTGGCAGTTCCGATTTCAACCGTCGCCTTCGAGACTGCCTTTAGTGTAGGGAAACGAGTCATCTCGGAGAAACGAGCAACACTCACACCTAAAGCTATTGAGGTTTGCATCTGTAACCGGGATTGGGCGCTTGCTACTCTAAGGAAACAAGATATTAAAAGCTCCGATGATGAGGTCCCTTCTGATGATGACCAACAAAAGTAGATTCTAGGTTTTCATTAGAATTTAAAGAATGTAATTGATCTGATTATGCTTTTAAGCACAGACCTTCAGTTTTACCTTTTCATTTTTTTTTCCATGGAATGTTTTGCTATTTTCAAGTGTAAGGCACGTTTCAAATTATGTAAGTGTCGTTTGGCTTTTTTATTAATAAATTTTGTACCGGCGGTGGTGTTTCTTCTAAAAATATATATATTTCATAAAATTACTATCAAACAACAATTGAAAACATATTAAAATGGTGTTTTTTTTAAAATCAGATAAACCCAGCCTAGCTCGGACCCACCCCGGCCCAGCTCGGGCCCGGGTTGGACCTTGGCCCAGGCCCAAGCCGCTTAGATGCGGGCCGTGCTTAGGTCCGGGAAAACCGACCTAGGCCCGGCCGGGCTCGAGCCGGTTGGCCCACCGGCCACCACTAGCTCCACGAATGGATGGGACTCAAACTGGACACACTACTTGAGTTAAGGGACCTCAATAGGCAATTTTAGAGTTAAGGGACCATTTTAGGATAAACTGAATAGTTAAGAGACCAAACTTGAATTTTACCGTAAATTGTAGCATTTTTTCAAAGTTAGGGGATGGGCGGGCTGAGTTCATGTTCAGTGACCTAATTGAAAGACAATATTTTCAATTATCTGGAAACACCTCCATTTTTCTTTTGTGAAAGCATGTATTCTAATTTCTTATTCTTTTAAAAATAGAAAAATAAGTTTATTAAAAAAAATAGGTTTAAATTAAAAATAAACATTTAAAATTAATCCCTATGAACAAAGAACCTTAAGAGATTAACTTAGTACTAAATCAAAATTTTGTCAAACATGTAACAATTTATTCCTAAATGCCCAAAACACCTCTGTACTATAGTGATTCGGTTACTAACTCCGATGAACATTTTGGGGGTTTAAATCGATTCCTGAACTATGATGACTATGACACTTTACTTATTTCATTTAACTTTTGTCCATTTAAAAAGGTAAAAAATAACAAAATTGCCACTTAGGTTTCCTAATTTTTATTTTTTGTATCTTAGTGTGTTGTCTTCTCCACTTAGGTAATCATCTTCAATCCAACTATCCAAGCTTTCACCTCTTTTAAGACTTCCGCCTCCTCTCTCCAGCACCTCCTTACCTTCAAAATCTCATCCAGCACTTCTTCGCCCTCCACCACCACCAATATAGTGTTCTTTCTCGATTCCATCATCTAGCTTTTATTTTTTTTTAATTTATACTATATAAATTATAATTAATTTTAAAATTCAAACTTTTGAACTTAATTTTTACTATAATAGAAAGAAGTATATTATTTTATATTTTTATGCACACTTTCTATAATTTAAAAATTAAAATTTTACCATCCCAAATATTAGTTGAATAATTTTTTTCAAAGGTAATTAATTTCTTTTATTAATTTTTCACATTTTGTAAAGCAAAAAAGAAAGAAAATAAGTTATATACACATTTTTTCAAAAATAAATAAATAAAAGTACTCTTATATGCCTGGTCACATGCTCATTAAAGTAAGCTACCTTAATGCAGAATAATAAATTTATATGCATATTTTTTTAAAAAATAAATAAAATATCTAGACAACAAAAAATACCACCACCACCACCAAGTCCCTCGTTACCACCAGCACCAGCTCCAGCCCTACCACCCATTCCAAACACATCACCTACCCCTCGACCAAACCCACCATCAACTTTATCCCCACCTCCAAACCCTTTGCCTCTATCTCTTTCACTATTGAGCCCACAGCCCCACCCAAGCCCACTACTCGTTCTTGCACCATTGCCCAGCTCTTCTTCCAATACCTTCACTAGCTTCATCGTCGTGTTCTAGCCCACCTTCTCCTCCAAAATCACCTTTATCCCTGCATCTAATAGTGAAATCAAATATTTTCTTGAGTGGTGAGAATCAATTTTGGGTGCAAATGATTAAAATAAAAATTTTAGATGACTATGCTTAATTATAATTTAAGTCCCAAAGTTATTGCTTTATACAATTAAAGGTCTAAATTTTAAATTATATAATCAGATGCAATTTCATTATGTAACTCGCATAAAATGTTTGAGTTATCAAAGTTAAGTAGACAAAGTGTCTCGGTAATCATAATTCAGGGTTTGATTCATACCTCTAAAATATTCAGGGGAGTTAATGACTAATTCATCATAGTAAAGAGGTGAACTGGGTATTTAAACCAAGAATTTATTTCAATTAGTACATTTAAAACAAGGCATTTCTATTATTGATGGAGCCCCAAAAGCATCCTACACCCAAGCCCCTTTGGAGCACCATCCTAAAGTACTCTATGGAGCATGCTTGTAGCTTTACCATCCATGATCGAGCCAAAGGTGATTTTTATTCTAAACACGAATATTTCTAGCCAAAGATGTCATGTTCAAGTTAGTTTTGCTGCCCATGCCCGAGGAGACACTTCACAAGCAAGTATTTGTTCCATCATGCACAATTGAAGCCTAAAGAAGCTAAAACAATAAAGCAATGTTTGTGCTACCTTCAAAGGATGCAAGGACATGTTGTTCATCATTTTTCAAGGCGAAATAAAGTTTGGAATGTAGCCAAGACCAGCTGGAATTCACATGGAAACAATTTGCCTTCTAGAACATGTATACAACACCTTTTATATGCTTATGAGTGTGTGTGATGTGTTTACCAAGTTAGGGTTTGAGGCAAACAACTATATTTCATATTTTACTCTATTTTAGGTAGGAATTCTATTATAATTACTATTTACAAGTGCTCCTGAGAGTTTAGAATTAATATACCTAATTTTCCTAAGTTTTCTCTAATTAGGATTCCTAGTTACATTAGACGTAGGCCCAGTTCGTTTTGTTTCAACTTAGCCTAGTTAACATGTATTTGGTGTTTAGGCAAAACACATCATTGACCCAAATATTTTTCACCCCCAATGTTCATAACAATTACAACATGCCATCATGGTCTTCTCTCGAGTCTCCGACGGCCGATTAATCGCCATATCCCCTTTACCTAGATTTTGTGGTAGCCTAGCCCTATTTTGTGCTTACTTACAGAGTAACATACCCTAATAGAGCTTTGATTCATTTATTCCATGAGAATATGGGCAATCCCATGGCACCACCGTGGCCTACCTTCTTCTCCTTCACCTTCATCCCTGAAGGCCTCCCTTGACCAACACCGACACTCTAATAACTTGTAGAATTTGCATGGGCACTTGCCAATAGTGAATACTCTTTTTGAGAGTATTTCCCTTCGATCCTACATAGACATCTCCCTTCGATCCTACATAGACATCTCCCTTTAATCGCGCTCCAACATTGTTGTTTTTCTTTAATTGAGCACTGCCAAAGTAAGATGACAATTTACAATCACGCTCCACCATATAAAGATGATCGTGCACCACTGGAGGAAGAAAAACACTGATAATCTAGTAGAAAAATAGGGAAGTTGGGCTCACAAATGATGAGGTTGGCTTCGAATCAATGACAAAGGACGTGAGAATTGAATGAGCGAAGAAAAGGATGGTGGCAGTCATGGAGGAAAGAGAGCAGTTAGGAAAAGGTGGTTTATTGTAAGATGTAAAAGTTTTAATATTTCTATGATAAATGAAAGGTTTTCAGGGGTTAAAACTAGTTTTTTACATTTTTTCTGTCCATTTTAATAGTTGCAATTAATGGCAAGATGACTGGTGTAACATTTTCATAGTTAAAGGATAAAGGGTGTAACCTTTTGTAGTTCTGGGATGAATCCGAAACATAGGTCTTAGTTCGGGGATGACGGGTGCTTTTTACTCAAAACAAAATGAACTGTCGGTTAGGGTTTTGTGTATCTTTTTCAACCCCTTTATAAAGGTTGCAAATTTCTCTATGTAAGAAGCAGATTTTGATAATTTTTCAATGGAAAAATCTCTTCTTTTGAGTTCTTTAAAATTTACCATCTTGAATGAAGCTAGGATGATTTTCTTAGTGTAATTCTTCAAATTTCTTCTAACTTCACTTCTACAATTCTTTTCTCAACCTAATTTATTTTTAGCTTCTTTTCTTTCTTTTCTCAACCTAATTTATTTTTAGCTTCTTTTCTTTCTTCTTAATTCAATTTCTTAGGCCCAATTTGGGGAGTTTAATGATGTCCATTGAAGCATGCAAAAGATCTTTGAATTGGTTGTTATCAGAGCCAAAGTTTCACAAGCAAGACCTAACTATCCTATTTTTATGTTATTCACCTTTTGTTTCATTGTGTTCTTGAATTATTTCATCAATCCTAATTTTGTTTTGTCCTTGTCTTTCAGATTCCTTCTTGTGTGTCCAAAGTGCTTCTAACTGGGCATTCCTTTGTTCTTCTTCATTCAAGTCATCTAAGTGTTATCCTCATTTAGTGTTTCTTTGTGTTTTGCATCCAAAATGTCTAGAAAATAAAAAAAAATAATTCATTCTCACTATGTTTAAGTTGCATCCTTGTTCATCAAGTTATTTTCTTCCAATATAAGTTAGATTTTCTCTCTTGTTGCAAATTCTTGACTCTATCATATATTTTTTACAGCAAAAGGTGTGTCAAAGTTCTAAAAAGCCAAGTTCATCAAGAAAATTAATAAATATCAATCAAACAAATGATGGAAAAGAGTTTGAAAGAAGGAAAAACTTCAATTTTCAACAAAAACCCTAGTTACTTGAAACCTTAATCTCAAGAACTCTAATTTTCTCTCTCTTGTTCTTTCAATCTTTTATTGGAAGGACTTCCTATTCTTACCTTTGTCTTATCTTTTCCAAGTGTTTTCTAATCTATTTTTATTTTTTTTCAAGGAGAATTTCAAAAGGTTTTGAAGGATTTAAATTGCCTGTGTGCTTTGAGTGAGTTGTGTTAGAACTTGGGATTTTTTATTGTTTGAGCAACTTTCTACTAACAAATTGAGAGAGAAAAAAAAGTGTTTGTGAGAATATTTGATTTCAGATATAATGTCTAATGAAGTTAGCCAAGACATGAAGGAAAGGATAAAGATGTAAGTCATATGTGACCTAAGTTCAAAATTCCAAGCCATGATGAAAAGAATGGAGAGATTAAAAGAGTCACACAAGAGGCTTGAGCTAAAAATTTCCAAGGCACCACAAAGAAGAGATCCAGCCACAAGCCAAGAATTTTAAGTCTATGTATGGAGGCCTAGCTGGTACCCCTGTGAAGGGATTAATGAGTACCATCTGAAGGCTTACATGAGGGCACCTAAAGAGAAGTGATTCATTATGGTAACCTCTTGCAAGAACCCTAACGTTTCTATTCCCACCATAACCCGAGCTCCTAACTTTTCCTACATTCGAAGCCCTAATATCCATACTTCACCCTTGGAATATAGCAAGATCTGAGCCATAATGCCCAAGAAAGAATTAAAGGAGGTTAATTCAAGTTCCAAGAATAAGGAAGATCCAACCAAAAACAAAGAAGAGATAATTCCAACCAAAGAAAAATAAGAGATAGTTTCAACTGAGGAGAAAAAATATGAGTCCATTCAACCTAAGCACAATGAAAAAGCTCCAACCATGGAATTATCCAAGGAGAATATGATTTCAATACAAGAGGATGAGCATAAACAAATAACAACAAAAAATGAAGAAGTGGAAGAGATTGTGCCTAAGCCTTATGTAAGTGAGATTATGAGCATTGTTCTACCCATTCTTCATAAGGAATATGCATGGAAGGTCAAACCAGCCATTACTCAAATTTGATGGTGAATGCTCTTGAAGAATGAGAGAATGATGGCGCCTCAAGAGTATCCTACACCCAAGCCGCATTGGAGTACCATCCTAAAGCACTCTATGAAGCATACTTATATTTTTACCATCCATGACCAAGCCAAAGGTGATTTTTATTATCAACATGAATATTTCTAGCCAAGGATGTCATGTTCAAGTTTGTTTTGCTGCTTATGCCCAAGAAGATACTTCATGAGCAAGCATTTGTTCCAGCATGCACAATTAAAGCCTAAAAGAGTTAAAATAATGAAGCAATGTTTGTGCTTACTTCAAAGGATGCAAGGGCATATTTTCCAACATTTTTCAAGGTGGAATAAAGTCTAGAATATGGCCAAGACCAATTGGAATTTACATGGAAACAATCTGTTTTCTAGAACACACATACAACACCTTTTATGTGATTATGAGTGTGTGAAATGTGTTTACCAAGTTAGGGTTTGAGTCCAACAATTATATTTTATATCTTACTTTATTTTAGGTAAAAATTCTATTATAGTTATTATTTCCAAATGTTCCTAAAAGTTAATATAACTAGTTTTCCTAAGTTTTCTCCAACTAGGATTTATAGTTGCATTAGACGTAGGGTTTTGTGCCTTTTTTTCAACCCGTTTATAAGGGTTATGAATTTCTCCATGTAACAAGCAGATTTGATTATTTTTACAATGGGAAAATTCTATTTTTTTGAGTTATTTGAAACTTATCTCTATTGAATGAAGTTAGGAAAATTTTCTTATTGCAGTTCTTTAAATTTATTCTAACTTTACTTCTACAATTCTTTTCTCAACTTAATATGTTTCTATCCATATTTCTTTCTTCCTATTTCAATTTCTTTGATCCAATTTAGGGAATTGATGATGTCCATTGAAGCTTCAGAAAGATCCTGGAATTCGTCCGTCCATCAGTTGTTATCAGAGCTACAGGCTTCAATCATGATCTACATATATTTTTTTAATCTTGTTTTTTTCAATTTTATTTTGTTTATTTTGTTCCAACCCTAATCTATTTTGTCTTTATTTTCTAGATTAAAAAAAAACTAGAGTAAAGTGTTTCATTGATTTCTTGTGCAATAAGAAAGAGTTTCTAGCCAAGTTTGTTCGTGTCTTTGTTACAGCTATTCTAAATCCTATCTTTGTTTATTTGTTTTTATTCAAGCTCTAATTTCTTTGTCTTATTTGGTTTAGGTTTTTTCCATATTTTTTTTTCTTTTAATCATTTGTCTATTTGTTTTTTGTCTTGTACGTAAGCAAGTAGTAGTCCGTCACCTTGGTTTCTTGGTACCAGACTTTTTCATCCCTATTCTGTCTTAAATTTGGTTCTTTGATTTTTGTTTCCAGCTGCCATTATTCAATTTGTTTTCGCTTTGTTTTGTCCTTGTTTCGGCAACCACAATTATTCATTGTCCTTAATTATTTAAGTCTAGCTGAAACCTTTGTTTTTTGTTCCAATTCATCTTGTTCTTCTCAATTTTTTTTTGTGCAGGTTTCTTTTAGTTCTAGCCTAAAAATTGCATGATTATTATTTTTCCAGTAGCCTTAATTCTTGTTTTCAATAAGATTTTCAACTTGGCTTTGTTTAGGAAAAATTGAGGTTAAGACGATTGGTTACCTCACTAATTTTCCACTAACAAATTGAGAGGAAAATGAGTGTGTTAGGTTTGTGTTTGCAGAAAGCCCAATGGTGAAGAAAAAAGATTGTGAAACTGTCTTATTGTTTAAGAAATTGCTACAAGATATGCAGTAATTTGATGACCAATTGGAAAAGTCACATAAAGCTATGAAGGAAGGTTGGCAAGCCCAAAGGTTTTGTGCATTCATCTAAGCACCTTTCATCCAAGTCATAGACCCTCTTGAAGATATACAAGCATTTGAGACTTGGATTGATTAAGCCTTTCCAAATCCATTAAAGATTCAAGGCCAAGATTCGACGAAAAATCTTTTCAAAGAGAGAGGGAATGATTGAGCCCTAGAGAACACCCTAAGCATAAGTTTTTACTCATAATAATGTCATACTTTGGAGTCCTATGAGCTTAATTTCATCCATTCATGTATATTAGAGCATCCAGGGGCAGTAACTAATTATGGAAGTCACAAATTAAGGTGCTTGGAGCTGAGCCCCTTGGTGTACATCCTAAGCCCCTTAAAGTGCACCCAGGGGCCCTCGATGGATCCTTTATCCTTTGATCAAGCTTCAAGCAACTCAAAGTGCACTCGGGGGACCCCGATGGATCCTTTATGATTTAATCAAGCTTCAAGTAGCCTAAATGAGTTTCTACATGTATTTTATGCTCGTTATATGATTTCCAAGCAAAGGGAGTGCATACAAGCTAATGGGAGTTGCTTGTTCAAGGATTTGTTCCACCATGCTCAAATGAAGCCTAAAAAAAGAGCTAATCAAAAAAGTAACAACTGTGCTGTCTTTAAGGTTTGAAAATACATGTTTCTAGCCTTTTTCACAGTGTAATAAAGCCTTGAATGTGCCAAGAGAAGCTAGAATTTGTATGGAAGCAAGCTACCTTGGAATAAATCGTAAAGAACATCTTATGTGGCTATGCGTGTATGTGGCATTTTTCACACTTTTAGGATGACTAAGAATTATTTTTAGAAGCCTTAGGACATATTTTAAACCTATTTTATCTCATAATTTCGTTGGTATTATTATTATTATTATTATTATTAAGTATTTCTAAGTGTTTAGGATTAATAATCTTAGTTATTCTATGTTTTGTCCAACTAAGACTCCTCATTGCATTAGGTTTAGGGTTTTTGGAGTGGTATGTGTGAATTTTGCAACCTTTATAAAGGCTAGATTTTCTTTATTATAACAAGCAGATTATCAATATGAACTAGTGAGATAACTTGTCCATATATCCTCTCTCTTGAGTTTTTTGGAACTCCTTTATCTTCTATCTCTCTTGAATGAAGTTAAGAAGGATTTCTTGGTGCAATTGTTCTTTAAATTTATTCTAACTTCACTTCTATAATTCTTTTCTCAACCCAATCTATTTCTAGATTCTTTTCTTTCTCTCTAATTCAACTTCTTGGACCTAATTTGGGTTTTGGTGTTGTCCATTGAAGTCACCAATGTTGACCTTGAAAGCTTGCCACCACCATCACCACTTAGGAGACCCATAAGGGGATAGCCAATAGAGGACCATAACCTTAATGCAATCAAGCTTCAAATTCTGCCATTTAAAGGAAGAAGAGACCTAATTTATTCTTTGAAAGGGTGTCCAAAGTGGAGATGATCTTTAAATGCTACACTTACCTCGAGGACAATGAGGTAAAGATTACCACTTTAGAGTTTACTGACTATGCTCTTACTTAGTGGACTTAGGTTGTGAACTCTAGAAAAAAAAACCAAGTGGAGCTAGTGCAAACACGGTAAGAATTTAAGACTATGGTGAGGAAGGGATTTATGTCTAGCTACTATCAAAGGGACCAACGTCAAACGCTCTAAAGGTTAACTCAAAGAACCAAGTATGTAGGAGACTATTTCATGGATTTAAAGATGACTTTGATAATAGTCAACATTGATGAGGATTAAAAAGCCACCATGGCCAGATTCTGCATAGCCTGAATCCTAACATTACCACCTTAGTGGAGTTGCACCCTTGTGTTGAGCATTACGATGTGGTGCATGCAGCCATTTGGATGAAAAGGTAGCTCAAGAGGAAAGGGCAGCAAGGTTTCTTACAATACTTAACCCTAATCCATAGCCAACATAGAACAATAATAAAAGGAATGATGAACCAAGGAAGCGGGACTTCAAAGCCAAACTTAAGGCACCCTTCAAGAGCTAATCTTAAAAGCCTTTAGAAGGAAGTTTTGAATCTAAGTTTGGAGCTAAAAACCAAGATAAAATTTATTTCAAGTGCCAATGAAGACGGCATCTAACAAGAGATTGTGTCAGTCAAAGGATTATGGTGCTCAATTATGTGGAGAAGTGGTCACGGATGAAAATGAGGGAGAGGAGCATAAAGGGCCAATCGTGGAGGATAAACCCGAGATAGACTTTAGGGAAAAAAAAGTCATATTAGTAGCAAATAGAACCTTGAATGTTTGCATAAAAAAGAACCACAACCAAATGGTGAACTTCTTTCACACTAGGTATTACATTGGAGGCAAGATATGTAGCTTTCAAGATTGGAAGATATGAAGAAAAAGTCCTTTGTGATATTTTTTCTATAGAGGCTAGCCACATTTTTTTTTAAAGACCATGGCAATATGATAGGAGGGTCATACATGATGGCCTCAAGAATAAATAATCCTTCTAATTCAAAGATAAAACCATCACATTGGCACCACTTTTACTACAACAAGTTATGGAGGATCAAAAGATGACTCATTATAAGGTTGAGAGAAAAGTCAATGAAAGAAAAAAAAATAGAGATAAGGGCCTGAGTTAAGAGTGAAAAGTTGAGAGATTAAAAGAAAGGTGTGAGGTGAGTGACTTTGAGGGGAAGAAAAGTGTTGAGAGTTCCCGAGGTAAAAGTAGAAAGAAGAAAGTTACAAAAAGAAAAGAGAGCTTGAAAATAAAGATGAGTGATGTGAGAAAAACTCTTCAAGCACAAAAGGTAATGCTTATTTTATTTTACAAAGAAACTTTGTTCTTATCCAGTAATTTAACTAACACAATTCCTAGTGTTATTGTTTGTTTGTTCAAGATGTTTTCCTAAAGAACCAAGAGGACTGCACTATTAAGGGGCATTCAACATCAAATAGATCTTATTCCAAATAAGCCAGCCTATAGGAGTAACCTCGATGAGACCAAGAAGATTCAAAGGCAAGTTAAAAACCTCATCTCAAAGGGATATATAAGGGAAAGCTTGAGCCCTTGTGCTGTGTCTGTGATCCTAGTGCCTAAGGAAAATAAAACTTGGATGATGTGTATGGATTGTAGGTCAGTCAGCAAAATCACTGTAAAGTATAAATATCCTATTCCTGGACTAGATGACATGTTAGATGAGTTGCATAGATTCGTTATGTTCTCTAATGTTGATCTTAAAAGTGAGTATCAAAAAATTAGGATGAAAGAAAGGGATGAATGGAAGATTGTTTTTAAAAATAAATTGGGGTTATATAAGTGATTAACCATGCCATTTATTTTATCTAATACTCATAAAATTTTTAAGAGACTCATGAATCATGTTTTAAGAAAGTTCATCGGAAAGTTTGTGGTTATGTATTTTGATGACATCTCAGTGTATTAGTAAGAGCTTGCATAAGCATGTTGATAACATAAAACATGTGCTAAAAACTTTAAGAGCACAAAATTTGTATGTCAACCTTAAAAAATGTTCTTTTTGTACTAACCATGTGATCTTTATCGGTTTTGTTTTGAGCTCAAAAGGTGTAGAGATTGACCAAGAAAAGGTAAGAGTCATACAAGAGTGGCCAACACTTAATTCTTTTTTAGGTAAGATCTTTTCATGGCTTTGCGAGTTTTTATAAGAGGTTTGTAAAAAGTTTCTCAAGTATTGCTACATTTTTAAATGAAGCAGGAAATAAGAATGTAGGCTTTAAGTAGGAAAAGGCACAAGAAGATACATTTAGAACACTTAAGCACAAGCTAAGTAATGCACCTGTCCTATCTTTACCTGATTTTTCTAAGACCTTTAAAGTTGAATGCAATGCATATAGACATAATATTGGAGCTGTTTTCATGCAACAGGGAAGACCTATAGCTTACTTTAATGAAAAGTTAAGTGAAGCCACCATGAACTACCTCATCTATGACAGAGATGTATGCCTTAGTGAAAACTCTTGAAACATGGTTACATTGCTTGCGGCCCAAGAAATTCATCATCTATACGGACCACCAATCTTTGAATCACTCAAAAGGGCCAAGGAAAGTTGAATAGAAAGTATGCAAGATGGGTGGAGTTCATAGAAACTTTTACCACATTAAGTACAAATAAGGTAAAGAAAACTATTGGAAAAAAAGGTTGTAAGAGAAAAGAGGAGGAGAAGAGATTTTTCTGATAGCATACATTTGTCCATAGCTCCCTAATCTTTTTGTATTGAATGAAATAACTTATACAAGGTAAATATCAATTACAATTAATTGCCCCATAACCACTCATAATCAATTATAATCCCTGAAAATCATCTAATTAATCAATTATAATCTCTAACACTCCCCCTCAAGCTAGAACGTAGACATCATAAGCTCCAAGCTTGTTACAAAGCTGTGCTACACGATTTCCAGCTAATGACTTGGTAAAGAGGTCAACGAACTGATCTTCAGACATAACATGAATTGTCTTTACTTCATTTTCCTGCAACTTTTCCCTGACAAAGTGACAATCTACTTTAATATACTTAGTCCTCTCATGAAAAACTGGATTAGAGGCAATGTAGAGAGCTGTTTGATTATCACACATTAATTCCGTAGCGTAGATTTGTTGAAAGCCAAGCTCTTGCAATATATGTTTCACCCAAACAAGTTCATAGGTTGTGTGTGTCATTGCTCTATACTCTGATTCGGTACTTGAATAAGAAACTTCTATCTGCTTTTTACTTTTCCAAGAAATCAAATTACCACCCACAAAAACACAATACCCAGTAGTGGAACGACAATCAGTCTTTGAACTAGCCCAATCGACATCACTATATGCTTGAATTGAACAGTTCCTATGATTCTGATAGAATAGCCCTTTACCAAGATTGCGCTTGAGGTATCTCAGAATCCAAATAGCTGCATCCCAATGGCTAGTGCGAGGAGATTGCATAAACTGACTCATCACACTCATAGCAAATGAGATGTCAGGTCTTGTAATGGTAAGATAGTTCAGTTTCCCAATCAACCTTTTGTATCTCCCTGGATCTTCCAGAAGTTCTCCATGATTAACATCAAGTTTTGTGTTAGGATCCATTGGAGAATCAATTGGTTTGCATCCTAGTAAACTAGTTTCTTCTAAGAGATCTAGAACATATTTACGTTGGGAAAGACAAATTCCATTTCTAGATCTTGCAACTTCAATTCCCAAAAAGTATTTCAATAAACGGAGATCTTTTGTTTGGAACTGCCTTTGTAGAAATTCCTTCAAACTCTGAATTCCACTCTAATCATCCGGTAATGACATTATCATCAACATAAACAATCAATAGAATTTTACCAGATTTTGTGTGTTCATAGAACATCAAATGATCAACTCCACATTGCTTGAGACCAAATTTTATGACTGCTGAACTGAATCATCCAAACCATGCTCTTGGGGCCTGTTTCAGACCGTACAAAGATTTTTTTAATAGGCACACTTTCTCAGTCTCCCCCTGAACAACAAACCCCAGAGGTTGCTCCATATTTATTGTTTCTTTAAGGTCACCATGCAAGAATGCATTCTTGATATCAAGTTGATTGAGGGGCCAAGAATAAGTTATTGCCAAGGAAATTAAGATATGAATTGACGCCATCTTTGCAACGGGAGAAAAAGTTTCAAAGTAATCAACACCATAAACTTGTGTATAGTCTTTTGCGACAAAATGAGCCTTAAGTCGTTCAATCAACGCATTAGCACGAGTCTTAACGGTATACACCCATCAGCATCCAATAATTGAAGCATCGAAAGGTGGTACAACAAGTTCCCATGTCTCATTGGACCATAAAGCATCTATTTCCTCTTGCATAGCTTACTTCCACCCAAGGTGCTGTATAGCCTCTATTATACTCCTAGGAATAGACACAGAATCCAGGCTTGATAGGAAAGAACAATATGAAAAGGATAAATGAGTATAGGAAACCAAATTAGAAATAGGGTGTTGAGTGCAAGATCATTTACCTTTCCGTAAGACAATAGGTAAGTCTAGGTTACTGTCATCTGGATTTGGAGACAATTCCAGCGTTGGTGGAAAAGAATAATCCATAGGACCATTTACTGCTTGACGAGGTCGTCGAGAATAAACTTGTAAATCTAGTTAGGACAGCCGATTAAGATAAGAATGATTGGCAGTTTCAAGTGGTTGGGTAGAAGTACAATCGAATGGGGAAGGTAAACACTGATGGAAAGTTATGGCATCTTGATGGTTGGAAAAGTATGTAGTGTTTTTTACGAAGGTAACATCTGCACAGACAAAGAACCTTTTTAATGAGGAATTATAACAATGATAGCCTTTTTGAGACCTTGAATAACCAAGGAAAACACATTTGATAGCTCGTGAAGCTAGTTTATCAGCCCCAAGTTGAAGCTGGTGAACAAAACAAACACAACAAAAAATATGAGATGGAAGAGGAAACAACTGCATATTAGGAAACAGAAGGGTGTAAGGAATTTGACCCTTTAGGGTGGTAGAAGGCAATCTATTAATAAGATAGCAAGTAGTGAGGATAACATCACTCCAAAATTCTTTGGGTACTTTCATGTCAATTGGTAAGGTTCGAGTAACCTCTATGATATGCTCGATTTTCCTTTTAGCATTGTCATTTTGTTGTGGTGTGTGAGAATAAGAGAATTGGTGAATCATTCCACAATGTTTCATATAAGTCTCGAAAGATTCAGAAAAATATTCTCTGGCATTGTCACTTTTGAGAATGCAGACAGGATGATCAAATTGAGTTTTAATTTCAAAACAAAAGGATTGAAAAATAAAAAACAACTCAGAACGTTCTTTTATTAGGAAAACCCAAGTCATCCTTGACCAATTATCAACAAAAATAACAGAGTACCAGAAACCAAGTTTTGAAGAAACTCGAGATAGACCCCAAACATCAAAGTGGACTAATGAGAAACAGCCTTCTGCTCTATTATTGACTCTAGATGGAAAAACAGTACGATGATGTTTCCTATGTTGACAAGACTCACAATCTAAACGAAAAGTTGAGCTCAAATTAGGAATCATTTTCCTCAGTCTTTGGATAGATAGATGCCCAAGGCAACTATGGATTTGAAGGGGTGAAGCAATAGCTGAGCAAGCAGTTGAACTCTTGTCAAGATAGTATAGGCCCTTAGATTCACGTCCTCCACCAATCATTTTCTTTGTCTTTAAATCCTGAATAACAATCGAACCAGGGAAAAAGGAGACAGATCTATTTAAAGTTTTGGTTAGTTTACTGACAGACATTAAATTAAAATAAAATCTTAAAATATACTATATAGCTGGTAAGGTCAACGAAGGAGAGGGGAATGACGTTCCAATACCATTTATTTGAGTGGTGGAACCATTAGTAATAGTGAGTTGGTGTAAGGCTGGTACAGGGTAAATTTGCTTAAAGAGTTGAGGGTTACCTGCAATATGGTCAGTGGCTCCTGAATCTATAACCCAAGGTTTAACAGAGGATGATACACAAGCAATATGATTACCTAGGTGAGCAAGCGATGCAACAGGTGTAGTTGCTTGTTTAGCTGCTTGATATTGAAGGAAAGTTGCATACTCTTCATTAAAGATTACCTTGCTTCCACTTGTTGAAGCAGAGTCACCTACGCTCTCCACAACATTAGCAACTTGAGAGGATTTCGAGCGCAGTTCAGGGTGTAAATCCCAGCAATAGTCACAACCATGCCCATCTTTGCCACAATAATTGCATCTTCTTTGGCTTCCTTTACCATGTCCTCCACGACCACCACGTCCACCACGGTTACTACGGCCTCCTCTTCTACTCTGAACAACCAAAATAGATTTATCTCCAGCTTCTTGCACTGGTCATTTCAAGGATCGAGAAACACGCGAGTATACTTCAGCCAGTGTTGGGAGTCCAGTGCCACCCAAGATTTAAGCTCGAATTGGTTCATACTCTGATCTCAGGCTAGCTAAGTATCTCATGATAAATAATTCTTCCCTTTCCTTCAAGAGCTGGTTCTTGTCTGTGGTTATCGGCTATGCCACTGGATGTTCCACAAATAAATTCTTGATTTCTGAAAAGTACTCAATGTGGTTCCTTTCCCCCTGCTCACACTTAAACAATTCCACTGACAAATCATAAATATGAGTGATATTACTATAAAATATAAGCCTCACATACTCCCATAGCTTTTTTTTGTGGAATTCACATTTTGACACATGTCTACAATAGTAGGCTCCATGGCATTCCAAAGATTCATCATAATTTGGTTATCATGTTGCTCCCACTTTGTGTAGTCAAATGATTTTCCATCAGGAGCTGGTTCCGTAAGATGCTCGTATCTCTCTAGCCCTTTGAGATATATGGTGACCGTCTTTGCCCAAGCAACAAAATTAAAAGCCATTCAACTTTCGATTTGTAATTTGTTGAATGGTGATGGCTGGCTGTCCTTCAACTTTCCCACTCATAGTGCTCCAACTAATAGACGAGGGAGAGATGACAACACCAAGTTGCCAAACAAATGATGGACAATTAAGCACCAACAAAATGATCAAGATAGTGAGACCTTAACATGTCAACAGTATTCTCAGAGGATTGTAAGCCCAGCCATGATAGGGAAGATGATTGGGCGTCGCCAGAAGTTGGCGCGTGCACAACACGTGCTAGCGAGGTTACGGCTGGTGGTGGTGAGTAATGCTTCGCCGGTGCTTCTTCTCTTGTGATCTTGGTTGCTGGCTATTGCTGGAGGTTTTTCTGGGTTTGATTTTTCAGGAACAGGTCTGGTTTTTTTTTTTTTTTGCAGTGATGAGAAAATGGTGATCAGAAACCTTGCTCTGATACCATGTTGGAAAGAAAGGTTGTAAGAGAGAAGAATAAAATAAGAGATTTTTCTGAAAGCATACATTTGTCCGCAGTTCCTCAATCCATTTATATTGAATGAAATAACTTATACAAGGTAAATATCAATTACAATTAATTGCCCCATAATCAATCCTAATCAATTATAATCCTTGAAAATCATCTAATCAATCAATTACAATCTCTAACAAAAACATTATGGCCAATGTATTATCAATGAGATATGTTCCTATTACTTTTTTATATGCTAAGGTTCTAGATTTTGAGTATTTGAAAAACTTGTATGAGAAAGATTCTGACTTTGGTGAGCTACATGCTAAGTGTTCACATTTAGGTTTTGACAAGTATTATAAGGTTGATGGTTTATTTTTTCAAGCAAGAAAAGTTGTGCATTCTTAAACATTCTTTGAGATCTTTGCTAGTTTAGGAAGTTCATAGAGGATGCTTAATGAGACACTTTGAGGTTGAAAAGACCTTAAGTATGCTTAAAGAAAAATGCTATTGGCCAAATATGCAAAAAAATGTTGAAAGATTGTGTATTAGTTGTCTTGAATATAAAAGGGCTAAGTCAAAACTAAACCTTTGTGGACTCTACACTTCATTATTTATTCCTACACACCCTTGGGTTGATATTTCTGTCGGTTTTGTTAGACTCCCTCAAACAAGGAATGGAAAGAACTCAATCTTTATGATTATGGATAGATTATCAAATATGACGCATTCTATTCAATGTCACAAGACAAATGATGATGTGAACATTGCCAATATTTTCTTTAAGGAGTTGTAAGATTTCACGGACTTTCAAGAACAATTGTAAATGATCGATATGTGAAGTTCCTTAGTCATTTATTGAAAGTTTTGTGGAGCAAGGTAGGTACTAAACTCATGTTCTTTACTACTTGCCATCCATAAATTGATGGCCAAGCTGAGGTACAAATAGAACTTTGATCACTATCTTAAGCTCTATAATTCAAAAGAATTTGAAGACTTGGGAAGAAGTTTTACCTCATGTTGAGTTTGCATACAATAGGGTAGTGTATAAACTACCTAGATATTCACCTTTCAAAGTTGTTTATGGTTTTAATCTATTGACCCCTATGGATTTAGTGCTTTTGCCTTAACCAACTTTCTATTATAGGTAAAGCTAATAAGACCAAGGTGGTTAAATCATTGCATGAGAAAGTGAGGCTGTAAATTGAAAACAAGACTTAACAATATGCAACCCAGGCCAACAAAGGATGAAATCAAGTGACATTTAATCCAGGAGATTGAGTTTGGGTTCATATAAGAAAAGAAAGGTTTCCTAGCCAAAGAAACTCTAAGCTTCAACCTCGAAGAGATAGACCATTCCAAGTGCTAGAAAAAATCGATGACGATGACTACAAATTGGACTTAAGAGATGAGCATAATGTTGTGCAACTTTCAATGTTTTTTACCTATCTTTGTTTGATGTAAGTAATGATTTAAGGATATATCTCTTTAAGAAAGGGGAAGATGATCAAAGACCATCAAGCTTAAAAGCTTCCAATACACCTAACGATCCATTAAAAATAAACATAGGATCTTTCATAAGGAAAAAGGAGAAAGAAACATAAGAAACACTCCAAGTGCTCATTTTGATACACTTGGAGCCCACCATGGAGCCCTCCACACCATCTCACAATATAGCCGAGCCCTTTGTGTCTAGGCCCCTATAAACTTCAGCTGATATCATATAATGAAGATTCAACCTAGAAAAAAAATTGAAAGTTCATCATACATAAAAGGCCCAATCCAAAACACCAAGTGACACTTAGGGTGCACCTCCGATAGCACTTTTGGGGGTTTGTGGGGTTAGTTTAGTTCCTAGGCTTTGTTTCTTCTATTTTCTTGTTTAGTTCACTCGTTTAGCTTGTTTTTAGGCCTACAAAATAAATTGTGGCACATGTTAAAAAAGCCACAAAGATTTATTAAGATTTTGTGTAAAAACTGTGTTTTCAAAACCTAGTTTGACTAAGTTTGCCTCTTGTAGTAGGTTTTGCATTTTCTTTGCCTTTAAGCTTTATAAGGCCAAAAACCATACCTTTCTAAACTATAAGTAGGACACATATTTTGTGTTTTTACAAGCAAATTAATAAGATTCAATTTGCACTAAGCAATACATTTCTCTCTTGGTCTTCCTTAACTTATTGGGGCACTTGTGCAATAATTTATTTCTTTCCTAATCAAATTTCTTCTAAATTCTTTTCTAAAATTTTGCTTCACCTTTGCTTATGTTTCTAACTTTTTTTTTCTTTCTCCCTCAATCAATTCTTCTTCTTGGACTAAGTTGGTGGAGTAAACTTTCGGGTTTGCTTTAAAACTAGTATCTGTGGGCAACAAGCAACACATTAGTTATTATATTATGAAAAGGCATATGAAGGAGGAGAATTAGGAAAAAAATATATTTTTTTATTAGAAAAAAAAATTATCTTTGTTTACTGTATCCCAGTCTATGATGAGTATCCTAGCTTATTTTTATGTCCCAAATTAGTATCTAACTTTCATATTTGTCCTATAAAACTATCTAAAGACATATTGTGTGTCCTAATTGGGTGCTTTCTGTCGATTTCATCGTAAAGTCAAATAAAAAATGTTGATGTGACATTAAATAATATTAAATTAAAATTTTAATAACAGTTTTAGTCCTCAAACTTGTAAACATTTAACTTTTCAGTTCCTTACTATTGAACAAGAAACAACTGGCCCGCCAAGCAAATAAGATGAATGATCAAATCAGATAAACCAAAAAATGAAGAATTAGATGAATAATGATGAATCAAATGAACAATGATGGAATTTGATGAACAATAACCAATATACATTCAAAAAAAATAAAAGAAAATTAAGAGAAGAACAAGAATAATCGGCTCTCTTCTTGCAACAATCACAACTCTCTCACATCTCACATTTATCTAATTCCCCAAGAATCAAAATCCCAAGATCAGAGAGAAGACTAAAAAGAAAATGAAATTGGAACCTTTTGTCATGATGGTCATCGCGGTCATCATCCTGGTGGTCGTCGAAAGCAATGGAACCCATAGGTTCATGAAGCACACCGCCTCTGCCATCGCTTTGAAGGTGTGTAGGGTGCCACTAGGGAGGTTGAAACTAATAGATCGACGCCAAGGAATTTGGAGTGACCCAACGGTTTGGACAGCGACCCACTGTTTGATTTGCACAACCCTATTACCCACCATCCGATTTGGTCCTAACTCCACAAATTCTCGCTCAATTTAATGCGTGGAGCAGCAACATCAAGTTTCCTGCGGAATAAAGGGCCACTAGAGAATAATGAGTTGAAAGGGTGATGGACAATGGCCTAACGGTGCAAAGGCAAAAGGGAGAAACTGTGGGCTAAGTAGAGTGGATGACGGTGACAACGGTGCCATTTGGGTGGTTGGGTGAGAGTTGGAGAAAGAAAAAGACTAGCATCAAAGGAACATAGAAAATTAGATGAACGGTAGAGAGGGAGAGACACATTGACATTGGGCAAGTATAATTGATTTTAGTGAAAGTTTTAAGGTTTAGAATTAATAATTATAAAAGTTTAGAGTTCAGAATTATTATTTTAAATCTATTTTAGTGTTATTTAATGCTATATCAATATTTTTTATCCGGTTTACTAATGAAATTGATGAAAAATGCCCAATTGAAATGCATAAAGTGAAATTAGGTAGTTTAATAGAAAAAATGTAAGGGCCAAATATCAATTTGGGATTAAAAATAATAATAATAATAAGTTAAGGTAACTCGTGAACTTTAGAAGAAGAGGGAGACTGAATTCAGTTGAAGTCCGGAGATAGTGACGTGGCACTCTGTAGGAGCGCGTATTGAAAGTTTATAATATTCTGATTTTTGTCGCTAGAAAATGGCTAGCGCGTGAAACAGTCAGTATCAGTAAATGCATTTGGTTTTTTCTACTCTAAAGTATTTTTTTCTTTTTCATTTTCTCTTTTGCGAGAAAGCAAATTACGGATGATATGATATGCTTTTACCTGTTTTTTTTTTTTTTCAAATTAGTAGTCAGTTAAAATAATTTCTCAGATTTCTTTGCTTTGCTGCCCCCCCTTCTTTTCTCGCTCCCTCCTCCAATTTTCTTAACCCCTGTTCCTTTACCTTTCAGATTTTTCCCGTATTTCCTGGTAAGTTTATTTCCACCCCTTTTTTTCGGTTTTTAAATCGCTTCACTATATATTTTTTTTTTTTACAATTTTTCCCTATTTTTATGAATTTTAATTTCCAAAAAATTTTGAAAGTTTCTGGAAAATTGTTTCTCTGTGCTCGCCTCCAATTTCTGTGCTGATTGAGAAAATTTTTAGCACGATCTTCACTGAGGGCCGGAGAATTTTCAGCAGCTATTGGGGATTTTAACTGGGGGTAGACTAGGGTTTATAATTCCCCAATTAAACTAAGCTTTGTGCTCGATTTGCAGCAAGGCAGCTGCATTGACGGGAAAATCCTTAAATTGTTGCCGGATTGGCCGACTCTGAGCGGTTGAGCGAGTGAGTTTCTCCGTCTAGATAGATCTTTGTTAGAGGTCGTTGATTGAGGAAATTCGAATGGTTGATCTTTCCTTTTCGTCCTTGATGGCAGAGGTCGTGCGTGGAAATTTCAAAAATGTCAGGATCGGAGACGGGAGTGATGGCGGCGCGAGAGCCATTCAGCGCCGCCATGCAACAGAATCATAATCAGATGCCCTCGCAGCCGTCGATGCACAACATGCGCTTGTCCTTCAGCCCCGATGGGACAGCCATCTATAAACCCATCGCCGCTACCTCGCCGACGTACCAGTCTGGGCCTGCTACTGGCGGGGAGAGTCCCGCAGTCCCGCAGGGAGGTGAGACTATAAAGAAGAAGAGAGGCAGGCCCAGAAAGTACGGTCCAGACGGCACCATGGGCCTGGCGCTTATTTCTGTTCCTCCGGCTGTCGGCGGAACGCAACCTGGGGCACCTGGATTTTCATCGCCAGCACCTACACCGGCGGCTGCTGGATCTGCGACTTCACCGACTACTATGAAGAAGAGAGGGAGACCACCAGGTTCCACCAACAAGAAGCATCTGCTCGAGCCTCGAGGTAATGACGTTGAAACACTTGACTTTCTCTGCTCTTTTGTTTGCGGATCTGTGCCTCTCACATCATGGAAATGGATTTCTTTCTTTTTTCTTGATGAAATGTTCCACGCAACTAAACGCTTTAACTTGTGTTCTCTGTATCGGATTAACCTGTTTAATTTATGTTTCGCTATTGGTATGGGCAACTTGTTTTTGTCTCTGACAAAGGGCGGGGCTGGAGCCATTGCCGCTGATGTAATAAAAGTGAATATGATATGTGTTTTGTCTGCCGGGCCGGGCGACCCTTATCTATCCTTGCAAAGAATGAACGGAAATTCTAAGGTTTGCCTGGACCTTTGGACATGTTCCATCCGTGACTTCAGAATTCTGATTCTTAAATTTGTGTTATTACTCTATTGCCCTTGTCAATTTATTTGTTCCATGCTGGCACTAATCATCTTCGAATGATCGTTCTTCATTCTTTTTGCTGCTAGGGAATAATCATTTGTGCGTTGCTTAGTTGCTATTATTATATCCCGTTGATTGGTTTCCATTACATTTCAGATTTAGAAGCATCTTACACTAGTAGAACAAAAAGGCTATACTTTTACCAATTGTTGTTGAATTTAAATATTGACGCTTGAGTTTAATCGAAGGAATTTTTTGTTTTTGATTTTTGATACTTTTGGAATTATATAATACGTTGTTTGGAATCTTTTCTTTTTCCCTGATTGTTCCCCTTTTCCCATCTTTTTTGTTTGGTGAAATATGGAGTAACATTAATGCTATCTTATTATCCTAGTGCTATAGCTGTACTATGCTATAAAAAATTGAGCAAGAAGCTCACTAGTCAACTTTGTCAGTTCTATTCCTATGCATGTTTTTGGTGTTCTGTCATATTCTTGCATTCTCAAATGTTTCACCAAGTTGTATTACTTTACTGATGGAGTTTCTCTATACAGGACCACCAGGAACTGGATTTACACCTCATGTTATCACAGTGAAAACCGGCGAGGTTCCTGCTCCCATTTTCTCTGTGCTGCTACCATGTCGTCATCATATTGTTTTGTGTTGCTTTTTCATTAAAATATATATATATGCCTTCTCATAATAGTATATTGTAATTTCAACTGTTTGAACCATCAATCAAACCTATATCCTTCCAACATTCCTTTGCATACACACATCTCATTTTCGCTCGCCCAATGTATGATAGTGATTCCAGTTTTCTGCTGTAACTCAATAATTTCCTTTCATTACTTCAGTTGTGGCATGACTGATTTCCAAGTAAATGGTCAGAATCTGTCATGTGATTTGTGTTTTACCAATTCCTTTCTTAGGAGAGAGGGAGTTTCCTTGAAATTGATGTTTTCTGAATCTTATTCGACTAAGTTTATCTTAACCCTAGTGAGTATAATGCAACTGAAAATAAGGAGCTTCACAATTGCTATGTCAGAAAAGGTGCAGTTAGTGTGCCAATTAATGGACACTAAATTGGTTGTACAATTACTAAATTGAAAAACTTGCTGCACATATATGCTAGGTTTGAATGGTGCAGCGTGATTGATAATACAGGTTTATTTAGTAATGTGATCATTCTACTGCATTAGATGTTTCACTTACATTTTTGTCTATTGCTAACAGTTATTCCCTAGCAGGAGCTAGTGGGTTGAACATAATTCTCTACCTTATTGAAGCATATTTTCTGTGGTGCTTATTCAACCGCATTGTGCCTTTGCTGGAATTTGAGCATTATGTTACTGCTCTTAATATGATAATGACTTTGACTTGGTGCTGGCCCTTTGTCTCATCATGGAAATTGGTTAAGCTATGCTCCTTTATCTGGAGAAATTTTGCTTTTTATTAGGATGTGTATATTTCTTTGTTACTATTTATGGAGCATTTTATTAGGTTTAGTTCGATGTAGGATCTGAATTTCATTGCTCATTTCTCTGATTTCAGGACATATCATCAAAAATCATGTCATTCTCTCAGCATGGTCCCAGGGCTGTTTGTATTCTATCAGCAAATGGAGCTATATCAAATGTGACTCTCCGCCAGCCAGCAACATCCGGTGGAACTGTAACTTATGAGGTTTTAAATGCCTGATAACTATTTTGATTGTGTACTAAAGACACAGATGAAAATATGTGTACCCCCTTGAACTTGCTTTCTTTTAAGTACCTGCATTTCTCTTCATGTATATAGGGCCGTTTTGAAATTTTATCACTGTCTGGATCATTTCTTCTATCTGAAGCTGGTGGCCAGCGAAGTAGAACTGGTGGTTTGAGCGTATCATTATCTGGACCAGATGGTCGTGTTTTAGGTGGTGGTGTAGCTGGACTTCTGACAGCTGCCTCTCCTGTTCAGGTTTGCTCCCTTACTGTTAGTAAGACATAAAATTTTCAGATTTTTGCCAATTCTAGCAACAGCTCCAGTTCTTTGATGCATAAAAGTTTCTCAATCAGCAATAAACACAACTCGGTTAAAACCTTACTAGCTGCATCATTGTCCCAAATGCAAAGACTCCTAAAAATCTATTCAAGTTTTTTTTCCTTGGTACATGACATTGTTGAGCGCAACGGGCAGATTTTCATTCGCTGGGCTAAATGATGGATCCGTAATTATTCTGGCTTCTTGTAGTGTCCTTGTTTTTGGGCAGTATTATCGATGTATAATTATTAATCAGTAACACCCTAAAGTTCTTTCACATATATATGGGCTCAGGCAAGTTCATATCCGCATATATGTAGATATATACATCAATTTCTGCCATTGGTTAATGCGCTTAACCCAAGAGGAGAATGAAAAGAATTACAAATAAAAATAGGAGGATAGGAAGCATTCTAGCTGCTCTGATGATCTAGTATCAAATTTCATGAAGGCAAATATTGGTCAGTTTAGGCAATATTCTTCAAAATATGCCATTGCTATTGCCTTTATTTGAGTATTGCTGTCTTCAGAAGAAGGGATGAGCCAGAGATTATATGGTGGTTCTCATTGCAGGTGGTTGTGGGGAGTTTTATGGCAGACAGTCAAAAGGAACCAAAGCTGGTACAGCAAACAGAAGTTCTATCTGCAGCACAAAACCACACATCTGCGGGCCTGCCAGCGGCAGCTAGTAGCCCACCGTCTCGAGGTACGTTTAGTGAATCCTCAGGGGGAGGCGGAAGTCCACTTAACCAGAGCACCGGAAACAATAACCCGCAGGGCATGTCAAACCTGCCATGGAAATAGCGTCATCCTCCGCTTTTTTTTTTTCTTTCTTAAGTTAGTTGTAGCTCGTGTAGAATGCATGGCTTCTTATGTTGTGTTTCTACTTGTCAGTGTAATCCAAACTTGGTGGTAGAAAGTAGGACTGGATTAGTATTTGTGGCGTGACGTAATCTGGTAGGGAGGGAGCGCTGAAGTGAAATGTTGTTAACAGTTTAGGGAGTGCGTGGTCTTTACTCTTTAACCCATAGCATGCTTTTAGGATGTTCTAGTGTCTTGTTATGGGTAACATTGTTGTTGTAGTAGTTTTCTTCGAATCTCAATCGCATCACGTGTATTGTAACGTAAGTTGTTGCTTCGTTGTTTCACGGCTAATGTAGGTCTTAAACTGTCTGCTGTGTGTGCATGCTTGCTCATTCCTTGTCCCCTCAAAAGTTATACAGAAGCATAAGGATGTGTGTTGTAGTGAATGATTCATCCCACTGGTGCACTAGTATTGGAATCTTTATAATAGTTTTCGGCATGCAAAATGCTCGACATAAAAATGGTAAGAGTTGAATTTAGATGGTGATGTTTGTAATAGCCTGAATTTTGATGAAGAGATGCATTTCCGGGGTGAGAACTTGTAGGACCTGGTTGGGGCTTAATTTTGTGTCCAAACAAGCGGTAGCGGTGTAGCTGGAAGAATACAAGATGGGCCAAGGCAAAGGCAAAGGAGACGACTGTCTGGCTTTACCTGTTTCCTGCAGAGCCATACCCCAGCCAGTCCATGCTATTGTCGGTCCCTTTCATCACTTGTGTCACTGTTACTCATTTATTGGATGCCAAATCTTTTTTGGTTTTTTCTTTGGACAACTTTAAGATGAAGAGAGTGCTTGAATCACTCAGTTGAGATCAAGAATATGTTATCAAAGTTGGACTAGACCAGCCAGTTCAACCGTGAACCGATCTCTCTGCCGACCAAGCTATCAGTTCATTTTGTGTTCATTAAAACCGGTTGAACTCATAAACCGTTAATCTAAAACAAATTGACAGTCTAAAAGTAATTATTTAAGGAGAAAATTACAAAAATTTCCTGGTGGTTTAGTTTAATCTACACTTTACCCTCTTTCTCCTTTACAGTATCTGACAACAATTTTTAAAACCCTAATTTAAACTAACTAAAATTCATGTTTCAGTGGTTTCAAGATTTTTGATATTTTTTTCTAGTTAACTGACTTTTAAAAAATATTAATATGTATTTATAGAATAAAATATGTATTTATAGAACAGAAAAATTGATAATTTACATTGTTTATTAACTATAAAAAAATATTTTAAAAATTTAATTTACTGGAAGATGACTATTATATAATTTTGAATTACAATTTTAGAAGTTATTATCATATAGTGAAAAGAAACATGAAGCAAAGTGTAGGTTTTAAAAAATAAAGTGACAAACTGTAGATTTGGGCAAATTTCAGAGATAATTGTAAATTTCCCTTATTTAAGAATTAAAAACAACAGCAAAAGAAGAGACGACAAGAAAATGGAAAATGAACAGAAGAACGAAACAGGAAGAAGAAAACAAAAGAAAGAAGAAAAAAAACAACAACAAAAAAAGGGAGCAATAGGAGAGGAGTAAGAGAGAGCGAGAGAGAAAAGAACGAAACAAACGAAAGACCATAAAACATAAAAGAAGCAAAGGAAAGAAGGGAAGCATTAGGAGAGAGACAGAAGAAAGGAAAAGAAAAAGACGAAACGGAAACAAAAGAAGCAGCAGAGCAGAGGTGAGCGGTAATCGAAAAGAGAATATTAAGTAAAATGTAAATTTAGTTATTCTATTATGTACCAAATTTCATTTTAGTTCCATCTTTTTTCATTTTATCATGTCACTCAATATTCAATTATTCATTCAATACAAATACAAAAAAGTAATAGTTGGAGATTCAATCGATTAAATCAGTTAAACTGTGACCGAAAGATCCTAACCGTTTGAATTACGCTTCGATTTTAAAAACATTAATCAACTTAAGCAGGCGCTTCTTTCTCTCTTTCCTAGTTTTAGTTTTATCAATTACTTTGTCTTAGCTGTCTTTTTTCATGTGCACTGTGAGCTCCATTTGGCTTTTCTAGGGTAATAAAGTCTTGTGTGCCAAACGTACCATTGGTCCTAATTTTTTTAGATGTTGCATATGGATCCTCAACCTCTATTTCCTTGAAATTTTTATAATTTGTCTCATATTAGTCCTAGATTTAGATAAGTATGAGGTAGTATAGAAACTCGATTTGCAAGGTGGAAAAATTGATAGTTTAAATAGTCTATTAACTTTTAAAAAATTATAGAACTACTTGAATTTATTTAAAAAATAGTTACCAAACAATATGAGTTCATTAACTCTCATTATTTGATATCAACTTTATAAATTCAAATTTAAACAGTTTGGTAACAATCTTTCAATAAATTTAAACTGTATCATAATTTTTTAACAATCAGTTAATCAATTAAATTATCAATTTTTTTTCCATGAACAGATCCATATATACTAGTAAATTTTTAATTTCTTTACAAAATTTTAAGTAAATTTTAGATGGACTGCATTAAAATTCATCAATTAATTCCATCAATTTAAAAGAAAATGAGAAAAAAAAAATAGAAAAATGAGTAAATGAAATTATTTTTACTGTAAATAAAATGAAATTAAATTAAAATTTCATGTTTTCTTTTATAAATATGTTGTATTTAAAAAACTAATTGTATATGAACTTTGTAAAAAAAAAAAAAAAAAGATTTCTAGATTCATCCCCAGCTTTTTTCTCTGTAAATTAAATTTAGCTTTTTTCTTTGTAAATTAAATTTTTGTGCCTACTTAATGCTAAACTGATATAGAAAGAATTATAAATGTTTGAAACTAATTTCCATTGAAATGACGATTGAGAACCAATATGCAATGAAAATTAAGGGTTTGGGATGAATAATGCTATCTACCTGTAAACATACTAAAGATGTCTCATTTTTACTGAACCTAAATTCATTTTATACCTTTTTACTTTGCCAACTCAATCACTTTAGCTCCTGAAGTATGACTGGTATTAACTTAGTCCCATACTATAAACAGTATGATGCTTTGCCCTTTGATTAGCTAGCTCAGTTCATATGTCATCAAGTGACGTTAACTTCGTATAATTTCTAACGATGTACAGCCAGTTTATTTTAATTTAAGTCAATTGACTTCAAAATGGCTTATTTTTATTCTTATATCTTTTTTTTTTATCCAGAACTAATTTTATTTAACATCTAATATTATGTAGGCGAAATAATCCATTGAAAATACAATTTTTTTTTAATTTTACTAAATTTTTATGAATTTTTCTAGTTTTAGGCATTAGAAAAGAAAAATTCATAAAAATTTAACAATTTCATAAAAATTTACTTTCAAATGGATTATTATATCTATCTAACATTTGCTTTCAAATGAAATTAGTTTTAAAAAAAATATGTAAAAGTAAAAATAAGTTTGTTGATTTAAGTTAAAACAAATTGAGGCCTAAATTACAAAAGGAAAAAAAAAACACACATTTAAGGACTTAAAGGTAATGAAGCATAATCTTCAATAGTTCGCCTTGCGGCGCTTGCCTCCACCCTATGCAAGTGAAATCTTTCAATTGACCTTCACAAGCCCTTCTCCTCTACCCATACTTCACAGTCATGAAAGCCCCAAATTCTCCCTCATGCTCATTCACTCCAAATGAAGACAAAGACCAGAACACAATTCTTGAATAAAGCGAAAGGTGAAAATGCAATTGAGAGAGTCGTTCTCGGGCTTTGTGATCATGATCGTGCGCATCTCACCATCCATGGATGGCTAAAATTCTAAGAACTGCTCATTCCCTGTACATGTTTGATGAAATTCCTTTAAGAATGTTGGACCAGTAAATAGGAGTAGGGTGGAACTAAAGGTGAGGTAGGAGGTGTGGCTTGATTTTGGGAAAAATCGGACCAAAAGTGCTATGACATTAGGGTGAAAGAAACTTGGGGCAGCAACTCTAGTGCTCGGCGGTTATGAGATAGGGGCAGTAACTATTGGCAGTTTGGTGCATCATTTGAGAAGGTGGAGGACAACATGCAAAAAGTGTGGAGGCACTTGGTTTTAGGGTAGTAAAGAAAATACGAAGCAATATAATCTCTGGCACTAGTGCACATACACCATAATGGAAACCATAACAGCGTTAGGGCAAGAGTTGGGAGACAAGTCAACTCGACCCAGGATCAGCCTCGGACTGGTTGAGCCTAGGTCTGGGATCTAGAGAACCAAGACCAAGACCAGGCAGTCCAGTCGTGGGTCAGGTTATGGCCTTTTCTAGATTTTTGTAAAATAAAAAAATGAATTAACTTTATATTTAATATTTAATTTTTAAGGAAAAATACCACCTTTAATGTAATTTTTATTAAGTAAAAAGGCCAAATGACACTTATAAATAATTGAAACAAACCTTATATTTTGAAATGGTGAAACGTTCCAAAAATTATGAAAAATAAAAACATATGATCTGTGCTTAACGGCATAATTAGATCAAATGCAAACTAAATGTAAGAAGAAAAAAAATCAAGCCTTATTATTGAATGCTACTTCATTATCGGAACTCTTTTGGTATTGCTTTCGGGATGCTGCAAGACCCCAATCTCGGTTGCATACGCATACTTCCACCACATTGGGCATCAATCTTGATCGTTTCCCTGATATTACCTGTTTCCCTTTACTAAATGTTGCCATAAATGCTACAGTGGAGACCGGAACTGGTAAACTCTCCTGTGCGATTATTAACAAGATCGGAAATCTTGATCGCTTTTATTTCCACCACTGTAATATGTTGACGTCGCTTGACTCGAACGATGTGTTAAAGTGGTCATCGACCTTAGCTAAACTTGAAGTTGTTAGTCGGGAATGCTTCAGCATTTGGAAACCAGGTTGAATCTTGATAAGATTGATCTACTAGGAGACTTGGTTTGAGGAACTTCGGATCTTACCTTATCTGAATATCACTCACCATATAACTTATACAAAGAGTGCAATTATTCAGAAGCAAAAACAGCCATAATCAAAACATTTATGTGAAACATTTCTAAATAAGTATGATAAATGCCTTCAAGCAATGTGGTCGTGTCAGTCAATTTGACATATGAATCAAGCAAAAGAACAACTAAAAAGATTAGGGAAATGTTTTTGAACTATAGAAGCCACTTAGCCCGCATGGTTTTGACAATCTGTTTAAAAAACTTATTATTTTTACACTAATGTAAAGCATATGTAATGTTCACTAAATAAAGCAAAACTTAATGAACGATTGGGTAGTAAACACCAAAGAAAATTTTAGTTGTCTTGTAAAAAAACTTAAGCAATTCACCGATTTTATAACATTTTTCCCAGACTTCAGTCGTAAGGAATTTACAGCCCATTTCATGTTCATGAAATGCATCAACAAATTTGCATGCGGATGTGCATCTTGCAACATCAAATAAGTGGAGTTCCAGTGTGTTAAACAATCTAATTTAAACCATTTCCAAGAAAATGGTTTTTGATTTTCAAAATAAAACCTTTTGAATTTAAGAAATACAACAGGCCTTGATTTAAAAAAAAAAACAAAGAATTCCAAATCAGCACAATTTCATTTTGGAGAACTTCTCAACCCTTTTACACACAAAAGTTTAAAATGTAGCACGTGCATATAATGTGAAAGAATGCATCTTCAATAGGTGGTTTCAATACTTTGCTCAAAAGTTGAGCAACAACATTATTGTTTGAAGTATTATTAAATGAAAAACATATAACTTTATCCGCACAATAATAATCACGTAAAGTTTCGAAGATGTAATTGTATATGTGATAACTAGTATGATCAGTTTCAATGATCCTAAATGACAAAATGAGTTTTTGCATAACTCAGTTCGAATCAATCTAATAAGCAGTAATGCAATAATATGATTGACCTACAGGTGATGTCCACATATCAAAAGCAAATATCACACAATAATCAAGAGCAAAGAAACAGATTTGTAAATTAATTTTCCTACTTCAAATAGTTTAAAATTGTCCTTCATAACTGTTTTGCTAGAAACTTTTTAAATGCATATGATTTAATCCAAGATGCTAAGTGCACATCTTTAGCTTATGAAAAAGGTTTTTTAGTAAGCATCATCAAATTTATCATGCATTCTATACAAAATTGTTAATTAAATCAAAATATACCTAACCTGCTGGCTGTACTCACAAGTTATGTTTGCCTTCCGGAACTAATGGTGGCACTAGGAAAGAGATTGGGACGCTGATTTTCGATGTGGCGATGTAGTGTTCCGGTGCTAGAACATTTGTTATACATCAACTTTTTCCCACCATGTTTGCATTTGCCGTACCTCAACTCCCCTTCAAATATGAGTTCATAACGATCCTACACCCAAGCCATTAGCATCAAGGATTTACCTTGTCATTGTCTTTGGTATCCTCCGCATCGAGTTGACGGCTTGTGGGCATCGGTTATGTTGGCAGATCCCCAATTGGTGTCGCATCCATTTTTTCAACATCATCATCCAATAATTAATTATCGAGGCCCAAATCATAATTCTTTGAATTGATTTGATCATCATTGTGCAACTTTTCAATTGAAATCCCTTTATCGGCCGATTGGGATCGGTGATAGAACAAGTTTCAAATGCTGGTGGTGCGAGATGATGAAGTCTCCATTGACTTGTCCTTTTCTCTTGAAGTCATGACTAATGAAATACTGGTAGTGATAAATAAAAAAAATAGAAGGAGATTAAAAAGAAATTAGTAAGAGATTATTAAAAAAAAAAAAAAGCTAAAGACAGTAGCAAAAATGGTTAAGAGAATATATTAGAGAAATAAGAGAGATTGAATTTTGGTGTAAAGATAGAGTAGAAATGGCCTTCCTATTTATAGAGGAGGACCAAATTTTTTTTGGACAAAAAATGCCTTAAAATATAGTTGTTGGGAGGGTAAAAGTGAAAATTTGAAGCAAAAATGGAGGAGAAAACTGTTGGAGGACCAAAGCTGTCATTAACCTTTTTTTAAAACAAAATCTGAAAGGTCATTTTTACCGTTGGGAGTCAGACCGTCAGGCACGGACCAGACCACTCAGTCCCAAGGTGAGTTGATTTTCAATTTCAAGCTGGGTTGGCTTTATTTGCATGCTCCTCTTCCTTTAGGCCCAAATTCAGCCCATTTTCCAACAGGAATTAACTAGATCATGTCAAATTTGACCCTAGGTTGGTCCCAATTTGGGCGAGTCCGACCGGCCCAAGTCTCATCTCTAGTTAGGTCTTAGTATTTAATATTGAATTGAGAGTCTTACTCCAAAGTTATTGACACCGGATTGAAAGTGTCTACTTCTAATGTCCTAGTATCTGCTTATGTTATTTAAATGCTTGTAAGTCATTTCTAAATTGTGCAAAAAAGGTAATTCTTTTAATTCAAATTTTACATTTAATTGAATCATAATTTTGAAGAATATTTATATAGAAAAAAATTGTAATATCTTAGTTTTGAAAATAAACTTTTAATGAAATAAACTTTTAATGTTCTAACTGACATCAACCAATACAATACTAAATAATTTAAACACCAACCTAATATAATTAGACACCAGAACAACAGTCTTAAACACCAAACTAACCAATTTATACACCAATATGACATAATTAGACACTAGAAAAACATTATAAGATACTAGAATAGAAGTTCTAGATACCAGAATAGTTGTACTAGACACTATATTAGCTAATTTATATACCAATATAACATAATTAGACATAAAAAAAAGTAGTACCAAACATTAGAAAAATAGTATTAGACATCAAAATAATAGTTTTAGATGCCAGTTCAACTAATATATAACACTAATTCCACATATATTACACATCAAATTGTGATGATACTAGTATTTTCATTTGAAAACTAAAAATTTTTTATGCAGAAATAATTAAAATTTTAAACCTTATTTCTTCTTTGATTATAGAGATTTATTTACAATGATAACTCCTCCCCTAATAATAACTATCTTATTTACTCCATAGTTATATATCTCTATTTATAGTGGTAACTCTCCATCCTTTAATAATACTTAACTATGTAACACTGTTAGCTTTATGGTTAACGTCCACCCTAGTGCATGTTATAATGCATCGGCAAAACATCATATTGTCTGTAATTTAGGGATTCGATTGATACGAGCCATACTTTAAGAAAAAAAATAACTAAGCTAACAAAGTTTGAGGGATGTAAAATGTATTTAGACCTTTATATTAAATCGTATCGCTTGAGTGATTGAAGATAAAGTTATGTGCAAGATTAATGAGTTTTCCCTCATGTGTTCTTGTAATGACTAATGTCTTGTAAAGGAAAACAAAAATACCGTTTACTATGGCATTGCTTTGCTTCTATTTTTGCAATGTCTGGTGCAGACAATTGCAAAGAATTAAAAATTATTTGGTAAGGGGATTGGGGATGGCATTGTCTTAGGATCCCGCAAAGTTAATGGCGCACATCCAAAGAAGTCAAGACTCTAAGCTCACAGCCGGACTGTTGTCTAGATCAGTTTTGAGGAAGCTAAAGTGGGCCAACTGTTCTGGGCCAGCCAAAGATATTGTTGTGGACTTCTTCTCAGATAGTGGGCCATATAAGGCTGGTGGATAAAGTAAATTTTTGTTGTGTGGGGTTACGAGTTACTGCTCCTACTTACTACCTTGGTAAAATTGAGTCGAGTCACATGGGATAGGTGAAGAAGGCTGGGCAGCGGCAGAGGGCAGAGGATTCAGATGTAGAATAGAGTAGAGTAGGCTTATGTAACATTGGCAGAGTAAGAGTAAAAAATTAGGGGTTTTGGTTTTGGTAGTCTAGACTAGTATTGTACCGTATGAGTAGATTTATTTATTTTGATTATTTTTCGATTTATGTCCCGCTCCTGCAACTTGCTTAGCAATCTGCCAAGCAACCAGAAGCAGTTCGATTACTGTTATATTGGTCGTACGTCATAAATGTTTTTCATTAGGAAATATTTTTTCAGATTTAACGTGATCTCAAAGTTCTACGAAGTATTTTTGAAAAAAAAAATTATTGCAGTTATACATTTTTCAGACAAGTCAATATTTTAATACCTCAAACTGCAATTCTAAAACATTTTTCTAGTAAAATAAATTACTTTTTACAATTATTTAGGTCAAGAAAAGGAAAAACTTGATTAACTTTTTCAAAGTTATAATTAATAGGATAGTCTTTTGTAAAAAAAATATAGAAGATTCACTTTTAAGAATTTTTTAAATAGATATTAATATGAAAGCATTAAAGTCAAATTTTAATTGAAAAGGGTAAATTGATCAAGTAATGCGAGATGGTTGGAGTAAATATTTAAATGACAGAATTCAAGCATAAAATCTATCCCAACGAAAATAATAAAAAATACTTTTTTACATGGGGAGTGGGCATGCATTGTGAGTGATACTCTTTCCGCCGCAGCAATGATGAAAAATATTCATTTTTAGGTGAATCATTTATTTTTTGAAATTTTTTTAATATTTAATTTATCTTGTTATTTTTATTTTTTTTTGTACATAAATATCTTTAGAAGTCTAATTAGAATAAGGGATATTCTATAGTATAGTATAGGTAAAAAAGAGAAATACCTACTTCTTCGAGACCCTAAAAGTACTCAAACTAATTTTAAATGACATTGTATGAATAAGTAAAATAAGTCAGAGCCCCGCTGCTCATTTACTAGATGTAAGATTTCACACACCATCAACTTAGAATACAACAAGGATAGAAGTAGGGTAGTTATTTACCCAACATTTAAACCGAAGGGTAGAACTTAGAAGACAAGGTCTGACAACGTGATCATTCTGATAAGTTGCCATCCTAAAATCTCAGATGAACATGTCCCTCTTTTAAATGATCTAAACAATATTGATCATCGTGTTTTGGAACACTTTGGAGTTCCAGGCATTCAAGCAAGCCATATACTTTAGGTAGATAATATGATTTGGTCCCTGACCTCCGATTGCCAAGAGAAATGATCAGGAAGGCATTGATTTGGCCATGGGAGAAAGTCTTCATTTGAATTGGGATTCACACTTCTCGAGATCCCTTCCCAAACCCTTACTGAGTTCAGGCAATGCGGGAATAAATGAGGAAGGTCTTCATTGGAAAAGCCACAGTGGGGACAACGGGCCAAGCTTGTAATACCACTCTTAATAAGCTCGGATCTAGTCGAAAGAGCATTATGGCAACATTTCCATACAAATGTCCTATATTTGTGTAAGATGTTAAAAGCCCACTGCTGCTTTAAGAATTTATGATTGGTGATGAGATCAGGAGAGTTCAGAATCTAAGTTATACTCCATACGATGGACAATGCATAGTCTTTCTTTGTAGAATACACACATTATTGGCTCATTCTCAAACTGCCCAATTGTCTAAGTACATAAGCCATTTTCTAGTCCAACAACATATAGCCTCTACCACCTCATTATTGAAGAATCATACATAGAGGGTAGGTTCCATGAGTGCGAGTTGGGAGAAAATAAGTCACTGACCTTACTTACTCTACCTGACAAAGATGCACGGTGAATGAAACCATTTATTTA
Organism: Aquilaria sinensis; assembly: GCA_005392925.1. Taxonomy (NCBI): domain Eukaryota; kingdom Viridiplantae; phylum Streptophyta; class Magnoliopsida; order Malvales; family Thymelaeaceae; genus Aquilaria; species Aquilaria sinensis. Next base: position 1,087,285 of record SMDT01001567.1, on the reverse strand, counting down.
ATGAGCTAACATGTCCAAAAGTAGTCCAAGTATCCAATAATCCCACCATACATCCACCAAACTACCGTCATCAATTTTTCAGCATAGGTTTGGCTTGAGAAAATCTCAGGCAATTAATAAGCTCCTACAAACCAACGTAGGGTTTGAACTTTCTAAATAGAATCCATCCTACCATATTTTGCCTGAAGCACTTGACGCACCAAAGAATTAGGGTTCTTGTGCATGATTCTCCAAAATGATTTAGCAAGCAAGGCTTGATTGAAGATTTTCATGTCTTAGATTTCCAATCCACCAAGCCCCTTGGGAAGGGATAAAAAGGATCTATTATGAAAGTGGATACCTTGGTGTTGCTCAGACCCATGCCACCAAAATTTCACCATAGATTTTAAAAGATTATCGCTTGTCGTGACCGGAACATGAAATAAGGACATGATATAAATATCCAAAGATGACATACATGCCTGAATGAAAGTGAGCCTACCATCAAGATTCAGGAGCTTCCACTTCCAAGAGGACAAACTTGTCTTCAATCTTGGAACTCAAGAATTCAAAGGATGCATTTTTTGACACATTGCAATCAAAAGGCACCCCCAAATATTTCAATGACAAGTCACATGTCCTTTAAAATTTGTTTTGAGATTGTAGCATTATGTTTTTAGGAGTCTCTATTAATCTCTAATCTATTTGCACCTAGGTCAATTAGATACCTTAAAATGGTATATGAGAGTTTGAGGGGTTCGGGAGTATCGTTACCCTAAAATAACATTATTATAGTGTCAAAAAATTGGCACCCTAATTTGGTTTAAATTTTGTTTTGCTTGCTTTTAAAAAATTCTTCCAAACCATTGATTCTATTGAACCACCCAGATATGGACTCTTAAAAATTATTACTTAATTTTATGTACATTTTAATTATACTTCCAAACCATAAATCCTATTGAACTACCAGATATGGATATTTAAACTTAATCTAATTTTATTTATTTATCTTTTGAAAATTTTAATTAATTATAAATTCAAACCATAAATCCTATCGAATGATCTATATGCAGATATTAAATTTTAATTTAATTATTATTTTTTAAAAAAATTTAAATAATTATCCAAATCATAGAACCTATCAGATCAATCGGATTTGGATTCTTAAATAAATTTATTCTTAGAATTTAATTTAAATATTAGTGCTCATCTTTAGATTTTACCAACTCCATAAAGAAACAGCTCTTAAATTTTGTGATTGATTAATCTAGATTTCACCCTAAGGTTTTACGAAACCCAAGCGGGATGAATTTTCTAAATATATGAGACTTTTGATCTATTATTGAAAACAAATTAAATGAAGGTTACACTTCATTTGTTCTAAGATTCTAGTTACTTACCCTAACATTTAATCCTATAAAATGCAGTAATTCAATAGATTTATTGCCGTAATAAATAAATAAATAAAAGTAAATAGAAAAAAGAATAAAGAATAAAATGGTAGTGGCCTTTATGCAAGAAAAAAAAGGTTAGTGGCTTGGATAAATGAAATAAATATGTCAGGGGCTAACCAAGAGTTCTACCCAAAAGATCCGGTTGACTGGGTCTGACGTATGAAATCGGTTCAGGTTCACGGGTCCAGCAGGTCTTGGTCCGAGTCTAGCTTCAATTCTTTCTTGATCAGCGATGACAGAGCAAGTGGCGGCCTGGGATTCGATTTGGTGACAGCAGCAACCCTAAGTCGTGCAAGAACAGCGACCGGAGACGTCGGACAAGGCGGGAGGATGAGTCGCAATCCTGCTTCTCTCCTTTGGCTGGCATGGCTTCGGGGCGACGGGACGAGATGCGACCAGGTTGCGGTAGCAACAGGGGATGACTGGCGGCGGTAGAGCTGTGCTGGAAGCGTCTGGAATAATGGTGCCGTGGAGAAGCTTTGGGCTTTCTGGAATGTGGGAGTTGAAACCTGGGACTAAGGCTGCAGTCTAACCTTTCTTTGGCTAGAGCTTAGTGTTGTGAAATTCTTCTAGCTTTTCTTGTAAACACTGACCTCCTATTTATAACCTGTGAATTAGAGGTGTAACTAACAGATTTTGAGAGATTAAATCTCATTAAAATCAAATTTGATGGGATTAGGATATAATATGGTCATAATATCAGTTTAAGTCCACCAAAACTCTTAGGCCAGTGTTCTGGTCCTCAATTTCATGCAAGATTTCAATATAACCCAAAACTTTCAATATTTGTCAAATTAGTTAAGAACTTTATTAAACTGCTACATTTCGCTTAGCATTTTATAAGTTTGCTAGATTTACCTCAAATTATTGGGAGTTGGTATATTTACCTCAAAATTTTTTATTTTGCCTAGAACTTTCTAAAAAGCTCCATCTTGCCCCCAAACTTTCCCCTATCCCTAGAATGACCCAAAATGACTATTAAGACTCTAAATTATTGCCTATTCCACCTTAAATGACCATTCTAAATCCTTGAAGTATATAGCACAAAATAACAAACGTAATTTAAATATAATTAGACCAACTAACTATGTAAACCATAAAATGACCCCAAATCCTAATAAATGACCAAATTGCCTCTAGAAAACAAAAATGCCCCTTAACTATTTTTTTTTTCTAACCTAAACTAAACTAAAATTAGTGTCCGAACAAAAGTAAATGTCAACAGCTACCCCTCTTTGCATGTTTTATGGAATATGTTGCATGCAAAGACATTACCAAATTTTGTTTGACTTTCCATTTAGACAATAAAAGCCTTCTCACCACAAAAAATCTTTAAGAGTTCACTTTGAGGCTAAGAGACCTTCCTTATTACGCTACAATAGGAATGCTCTTACCATTTAAGAATCTAAGAAGAAAAACTTTTTTTCCCCTTATTTACCAAGCCTAATAACTTTTTTGACTTTTTGCAATAAGAACCTTCTTATTACTTCCAAACCTTGGAGGAAAAGCCCTTCCTCTTTTCTTGAAAGGTTAAGGAATTTTCCTTACCCTTGTCAATATAAACCTTCTCATTGTTGCATGGAAGGGAGAAACTCTTCTCTTATTCCATTTACTTTTGGTCAAGAACCATCTATTACCACGATTTAAGAGGTAGAGAACTATCTTTTAACCACCCATTATGGTCTTTAAGGTAAATAACTCTATATCTTTATGACCTCTGAATTGCTTTAAGGTAGAGCACCATAACTTTTTATGACCTCTGATGATCCTTAAGGTAGAGAACCTTGTCCCTTTACCACTTCTAAATTCTTTTGAAGTAATGCACCTTAATTCTTTACAACATCTAATAACCATTGAGGTAGAAAACCAAGTCTATTTACTACCTCTATATAACTTGAGGTAGAGAGCCCTTTTCTTACCGTTTTCTATTGTAGGCAGAGAACTTTCTCTAGTTGTTTCCGTTTAGATATGATGAGGTAGAGAGACATTTCTTATATAAAACCTCGATTTGCCGTAAGTTACATGGAAGAAAATTGTTTTCTCTTTAAAAACTTGGTTTAGCCTTTCTTTAGATGCGATGAAGTAAAAAAATATTTCTCATTTAAAACCTCGATTTAACCTAAGTTACAAGAAAGGCAATTACACTCTCTTTGAAACCTCAGTTTAGCTTTCCCTTGGGTATGACGAGTAGAGAAACTTTCTCATTTAAAATCTTGGTTTAACCTAAATCCCAAGGAAGAGAATTATTTTTTCTTTAAAACCTTGGTTTAGCTTTCCTTTAGATGTGATGATGTAGAAAAAATTTTCTCATTTAAAATTTCGATTTGACCAAAGTTACGAGGAAAGGAATTATCTTCTCTTTGTAACCTCAGTTTAGCCTTTTTTTAGGTGTGACAAAGTAGATAAGATTTTTTTCATTCAAAATGTGGTTTAACCTAAGTTACGAGGAAGAGAATTATCTTTTCTTTAAAATCTAGGTTTTGCCTTGTACTGAGATTAAAGAACCTTCCTTGTTTTCTCGAGTAAAACAATCAAACTTAGAAATAAATTTCATTCAAGTTGTGAATTCAAACCTGGAATTTCACAAAATGAGTGAATTTCAATAAATCCAAAGATTCTAAAAAATGGTTAAATATTAAGAGTGAGAAATTTCACAAAATGAGTAAATTTCAAGAAAGTTGAAAATTCAACAAAATGAGTAAATCTTAAAAAGTAAAAAAATTCCACAAAATGAGTTAATTTTAAAAAGACTGAAGATTCCCAAAAAATGAGTTAATCTTAAAAATGAGAAATTCCATAAAATGAGTGAATCTTGAAAGTGGGAAATCCCACAAAATGAGTGAATTTCAAAAAGGAAAAAGATTCAGCAAAACGAATGAATCTAAAAAAGGATAAAGATTCCATAAAATGAATGAATCTTAATAGTAAGAAATTTCACAAAATGAGTTAATTTAAAAAAAATTGAATGTTGCACAAAATGAGTGAATCTTAAAAATGAGAAATTTCACAAAATAAGTGAATTTAAAGAAAGACAAATACCTCACTAAATGAGTGAATTCAAAAAAAAATGAAGATTTCAAAAAATTAGTTAATCTTAAAAGTGAGAAATTTTACAAAATGAGTGAATTTTAAAAAAGCTGATGATTCTACAAAATAAGTGAATCTCAAAAGTGAGAAATTTTATTAAATGAGTGAATTGAAAAAAAATGAAAGATTTCTAAAAAATGGGTGATTCTTAAAAGTGAAAACTTCCACAAAATGAGTTAATTTTAAAAAATACAAAGATTCCAAAAATGGGTGATTTCTAATATTGAGAAATTTCACAAAATGAGTGAATTTAAAGAAAAAAAACCCGAAGATTCCACAAGATGAGTAAATCTTAAAAGTGAAAATTTTTACAAAATGAGTGAATTTAAAAAAAAAAAAACAAAGTTTCCATAAGCTGAGTGAATCTTGAAGGTGAGAAATTTCACAAAATTGGTGAATTTTGAAAAAACTGAAGATTTCCTAAATGAGTGAATCTTAAAAGTACGAAATTCTACAAAATGAGTGAATTTCAAAAAAGTTGAAGATTTTAAAAAAAATTTGAAGAGTAAAAAATTTCACTAAATGAATGAATTTAAAAAAACCAAAGAGTCCACAAAATGAGTTAATCTTGAAAGTGACAAATTTCACAAAATGTGTGAATTTCAAAATGGTGAAAATTCTATCAAATGGGTGAATCTTGAAAATGAAAACTTTCGTAAATGAAAAAATTTCGAAAATAAGAAATTGTAGATGAAAGAAACTTGTCCTATAAAAAACTTTGACCCTTGAGAGTTGAAAGTGTCTTGAGATACCTAAAAAAAAAAACCTTGTGAGGTGTATTAGAATAAGCTTCAAGAACAATTTACTAAACATGTCTTTATGATGAAAATTACTTTGGAAAAATGGTATGACAACTCATGGATGTCAACCTGCCAAAATTTCCCTTCTCCCTAAATATGAAAATGTACGATGATTATTTGATAGTGAAAACTTACCTTGATTTAGATATTTTAAAACTCCTTGCTGAATGTCCACATTGGTGTCATTTGGTCTTACTTTAATGAAGTCCATCTTGAATTGTTGCTCCCCTTGAGAATTGAATCATTTCCAGATAACCAAGCTTTGTTGTGCACTATAATGCCGCTAACCCTTGCCTCTTAAAAGATTCCTTCTTGGAGATCTTTATAGATATTCCTCAAATTTGCCTTTATAAGACATATCTTTGAAATTGTTTTAAAGGAATATGCACCATGCATGATTGTTATGTTGCTTATGTTGAATGATGAATGACTTGAAAAAGTTGAAAAAAAACCTTAATAGGTAAACTATATAGGTTATAGGAGAAGATTGTGATGCGTGAAAAATGAGTAAATTCTAATCTAGACCCATATTTACCTCATTTGACCTCCATTTTGAAGTTGTTGTGATTTCTTATCTTGACTTTGGCCTTATTGTCCAAGGATGTGTTGCTCCTTTTGTGACCATAATGGTGCTCAATGGTTAATGCCCTTATTGTGTCCAAGAAATGCCTCTTTTTGAAAAGAATCTTAAGTATTTTCCTCACTTTTGACCCACACACATTAATAAATAATGGTTTCGCTTAAAAAAAACCTTCATCAATTTGTAGAGTTTGACAAAATAACTTACAGTTTTTGTATTTGATTAAAAATTTTCTATTATTCTTTTCCTTTTCAACTTAAAGATACAAAATGCACAAGGTGAGAGATAGAAACAGACTTTAAAATGATGATGGTTCTTCTATGGTTGAAGAAAATCAAGCTTGAATGGTATAAAAAAAAAGGGTCAAAATGATGTAAAAAAAAGGAGCATTTAAATGCAACCCATGAGCAGATCTGATTGCCCTAAAAAACTCGATAGTGACAATATCAAATTCATCACATTTTTTAGAAAGTTACACCTTATTTGTTGTCTCCCAACTCTTGCGATTCGCATGCAGACTTACTTTTGAAGGTTGCCTTTATTTTCTAAATTGTCTTTTGTAGGTTTTCAGTTTAGAATCCATAGTTCACTTTTTGTTTTTCTTTTCGTTCTCTTCCTTTTTTTTTTGTTTTGTTTTTTGCTCTAAGTTTTGCCTAGGTTGATTAATAGCCTAGTGAGGCTTTTTTTTTTTTGTAAGCCATGGTTTTGATACTTTGAAGGCATTGTTTTTTGCTTTTATGTGATGTACTGGATAGCCTTTCTATAATGTTTGACTTAAAACAGATGGCTTCAAGTGATACCTATTGCTCATCCTTGCTCTTAATCATTTCTTTCTTTTGATTTTTCCTTTTTTGCCTTCTCATGAAAGGGATAGACGTTTTTTCTTTTTAGAAGTTGCATTTATTAGTGTTGTGCTTAAAAGCCAATCATGAAATTATTGTATTTTGCACATTGAGGCATGATATTTTATTGAGGGATTAATCCAGTAATTATACTTGTTGTTTTATTTATGCGTAATGTAATAAATATAATTATAACCCTAGAATTGATATTCTTAAATGTCCCTAGTCTAGTATTATCATGGAACGGGTTATAATAATACATAAAGACTAGCTTATGTGTAGACTAATATAACATATGTAGTCGACATACATGTACAAATTAGAAAACTTGTGTACTGGACCGACCTACCATGAGAATGCTATATGAATCGTTATATGAGTGTCATAAGTGATTCTCATAGTGATCATGTATATGTACTCTTTTGACCTAAGGTCATCAAGGTTCCCTACATGTGAGTCACATACTTTGATACTTCCCTTTATTACTCGTAATTGAATGAACTTGAAAGAGGTCATTGGGTATGTCATATATCACGTGGAGAGTTTTATATGATCAAGATGAGATTTGTCCATCCTATGTAATAGGAGTGATATTTTTGAGCTCCTTGATAGAATGAGACTAAGAAAATGCATGGCTATGCTCGGTTGAGTTAATAGATGATATCAATGTCATCAGTTTAAGTTAGTATACTCGATAATCAAGAAACTATAGATAGGGCTATACGAGATTGACACATTCTATGTTTCGTGTTTGGTCTTGATATATTGGATAAATGGAAATGTCATATATGGATAATGATCATAAAGGTTTAGTCAAATTACTGACAATCTTGTCACTTGGGTAGCAATGATGTGTTGCTAAATACCGTTGATTGTTTATGATCATAAATGTGATTTATGATCATTACCAATGTGATAGGAGCATATTAGGTCACACATATATAGCTAATTGGATTATTTGAATGCATGGGCCAAATTGTTTGGTCTTGGTTTTATGATAATTTTGTATTAATGATTGGCCCAAAGGCCCAAAGGTTGAGCCATTATTAAGCCCGAAATTAAAACCTAATTGGATCAGGGTTTTGAAACCTATTAGGCTTGGGAGTTGAGTCTCATTATAAATACATCATATAATTAGAAATTCGTAGTTCTTGCCCTAACCTTTTTAAGGACGAAATAAAAAAAGTTATGAAAGTTCCAACTACACTCTTTTTTTGCCATTCTTTGGAGGAAGCAAGCTAGCACTACGAGCGCAAGAGGAACGCATCTACCGGGATGTGGTGGAGATGTGGTGATCCCAATAGGCTCGTGTGGATGCCATAGAAAGCTTGATCACGTCAACTGTTCAAGTTTTGTGATTCGACTCAACAGTTGGGTAAAAGATCTCAACCGAGTTTGGCATAAAATTTTGAGCACCCGATTTACCCCATTTTCACTTGGATCCTTAAGGGTTTCGGTTACATTCTGCTGCACTTGCTTGGCTCCTGAAACCGTACAGCATTGTCAAGAACTAAGAATCTTTTATTGTGTTGAACATTCATGGGATACCACTAAAGCTATTTAATTTGAGGACTACCTTCTTCAGAAACTAATAAAAAACTTTTGCAATGATGTTGATAGCCACTGCAGACTTCCTTTTACTTTTGTATGATGAAAGTTAAAGTGCAACATTTAAGATCCTTCTTACTGGATTTGGCAACATTTTCTAGATCACTTCGATTAATTTTCCCTTAGCTTTTATTTCCACTCATAAGTAGCATTGTTAGATTTATGTTTATTTATGAAAGAAAGTATAATGGTAAGAATGGTGAAATGGACGATATAATGGCAAAAAGTGCGAATTAGTTGTAAAATACCAATTTTTTATTGAAAGGCTATGAAAAGCATAGATTACATCTTTTTATTATAATAGAAAAGAATAACAAACGTTTATTTAACAAAGATTATACTTTAGATTCTAGACTAAATTTAAGAGATTTTACAATTAAGTGTATTTGCCTTTTGAAACGATAGTCTCTACATGGGCTCATGAAACTTTCAAGATTTGTCAAATTAGTTCAGAACTTTTTTAAATATCCAGATTTTGCCCAGAATTCTATAAGTTTGCCAAATTTACTTTAAATTATTGGGAGTTGACAGATTTGTCTAAAAATTTTTAATTTTACCTAAAACTTTGTAAAAAGCTACATCTTGCCCCCAAACTTTCTCATATCCTTATAATGTCCCAAAATGACTATTAAGACTTCAAATTAATGCCTATTTGACCTTAAATGACCATTCTAAATCCTTAAAGTGTATAGCACAAACTAATAAACATAATTTAAATGTGACTAAACCAACTAACTATGTAAACCATAAAATGACCCAAAAGTCCTAACAAATGACCAAATTGCCCCTAGCAAACAAAAATGCCCCTCAACTATTTTTTTTTAACATAGAACTAAATTAAAATCAGCGCCTAGAAAAAATTGGGTGTCAACAAGGATTAATTATGTTTTAACTTGAAAGTGTCCCTCCATGTTTCAAAAAGATAGACTTATCTTCCGTAATTGTATGGCTATAAATAAACCAAATGAATAAGAATAAACAAACACACAAAAACAAATATTAAGAATAAATGAACTTGTAAAAACTAAGTAAATGAGTAAAGGAATGAACAAACAAACAAATGGACAAATAAATGAATGAATATGAACAAATATTGATCAAACTGTTTGTAAATTTAAATGAATGGATGACACTCTGTTCATGTTCGTTCATTTAGCTTAAATGAACATAAATTTGTATTCATGTTTATTTGTTTAACTAAATAAATAAATATAATTGAGCTCCTAACAAACAGTTCTCCATTTAGTTCTATTTGTTTACATCCCTGCTGAGTCGTTAGCTCTATTGCACCAACTATTAAGGTGGTGAAGGCAAATTCTCAAACTCCCTAGTTTAAAAATTGTTCAAATTTATGCGAAACTTTCACATTTAACAATTTGGCTACGGTCTGCAATTCACATTTTCATATTCTTCTTCTACTCTGGCCAAAATTGAGCGGCTTGCAACATTGAAAACTATTTAAACTAGAGTTTGAGTATTAATTTGTTTTTTTATTTTGTTTTATTTTTACGTATTAATCAATAGTATTTCTTTAGTATGAGAAATTTTTTTTAAAAATAGTAGAATACATAACCTCATAGCCATAACTAGTATTGACATTAGAATATCGTCCGTAAATTTTGCCAAAATCTTTAAAAAGAAGAACTAAAATGAAAACCAGATTGAGGTCGAACATACTTTACACACTTTGGCATATATAGTGCAAGAGTTAAGAAGTTAATTCTGATAAGAAACTGAGATAAGAAAAATTGTGGTGGTTATGTGTTCTAGAAAAAGTACCATTCAGTGAGGGCTAGTATATCACAGAGCAATAATGTGTAGCAGCCATCCATCGTCAATCACAGAGTTATTGAGCACACGTGCAACGCTGACATTTGATTTGAAAGGGGCCTCAATCCGTCCCCATTCATTTTCAAATCGAAAAATTTACAAAAGCCCCCTAACATTTTCCCACGCCTACACTTACCCCCTTTATTTTTTAAAACCTACCCTTTGCCCCTAGGAATGCCATATCTGTCATCTTGTCTTTTATGTTAGTGGGACTAATGCCCTGATTGCCCAACAAGATTTACAAATCATGCAAACCAACAGTGGTGTAGCTACCATATACTGGGAGGGGGCTGTTGACCCTCCAGGAATTTTGAAAAAACGTAAATATGAGGTAGTAATTTGGTGATTTTGTCAAAAGTTAAAGACTGAGTGTACATTTTGCCCCCCAAATATTGTGGAAAAATATAAAGATAGGGGGCAGTAAGGCAGGCACTGAAGAAAGTAGGGACTCAATAAGTAGTTATTCCCTCTATATTAAGCAAATATTCTAATGTGGCCTAAATGCACTATTAGTCCTCCAACGTTTCCAACTCGTATGATTTGCTCTTTGAGCTTTGAATTAGTATGAATTAGTCACAATTTACAGCTTTACTTAACCGCGATGTCGTCTCTCTCCTCCTAGCTCCATCGACTTTCCTCCAGGCTTGCCTCCCCGAACCAAAAATCCTGATTCTGCCACTGCAAACCAACCACAATATTTATCTTAGCTACCTCAAATCCAATTTTCCAAAATATATGATATACTTCTAATAAATTTTCTATTTCTGAATAATGTCTATATCTATAAATTCACTAATAATTTATAAATCTATAATATATTTTCATGTCTATAAATAAAGTTCATGCTTGTGATTATTATTAATATTTAATTTTTAACATCTTATTTATTTTTTCATTAGTTCAAATAAAGAAGTATCACCTTTTAGGACAAATATATTTTAGCTAATTTCACTTTATTTTGAAAACTAGTTCTCACCATATGAAAAAAATGCACACATTCTATAATTTTTAGCAACACATTATGTATGATCATGCTTTTTTTTTGTTGCTTAGATCATGCTTATTTTATTTTGTTTTATTTTATTTGCATATGACTAGATCATGTTATTTTCTCTTCTTTTTCATTGTAAATTACTATATTGATTCGTGCATCAGTTTCTTGTGTTGAAATAAAATCATATAAAAAAATTTCTTGGTTTGTGTTAGTTTTCTGTTGTATTCTAATTAAATCTATTAGTTACAGATCAGTCACCAGAGAATAGAAAAAGAGAGAGGGATTGATTATTTGAAATAACATTGAATAAAACTAATAGGGTAAACTCTACCTGTCATCCCTAAACTATATTCAATGTTTCTTATTCTCCCCTAAACTATCAAATGTTGTTTAATCATCATTAAACTATATTTAGTGTTGCTTAATCGTTCTACTGTCCATCACAGCCGTTAAGAATGGACGGAAAAATGATATAGCTGCTGATGTGTAATGAAAAAATGATATGGTTGCTGATGTGACATCATCTTTTCATCCATCTTTAACGGGATAATAAATGGAAAAATGATTAAATAACACTGGATATAATTTAATGATGATTAAATGATGAATACTCATAAGTGTATTACTATTAATGGTTTAAATTATCATTATATACTTTGAGTATGATTAATTTCTCTATTCTGAGCATTTTTTCCATTGGGTTATTATTCATATTTTTTTATTATTCACTAAGTCACTATTCATCGATTACTATTCACCAGTCACTATTCACCGACATACTATTCATACACATTTTGCCCTCTTTGTTTAAAGCCACATATGTATTCTGCAAAGCCTTTGAAAATTGTCAAAAATTAGGATCCATTTCTTCCCAGTTAAGTGGCGGATACGGTACTCCGTGGTTTTCAAGTCGGTTATCTCAGTTTCTCATAATAACTGATTTCTTTCTCTCTTTTCTCAATTTTTTTCACACAAATGGATTATGTTCTTTCTGCTTTGTGAAAATACTTTCCCTTTCTCACAATAAATATTCTTAAAAGGATTTATCAAGCTAGATGTGAAAGATTCAAAGTTTTGATGCACAAAGGCATTCTTGAATATGTACATTGGTTAATTGAAGCTAAGGTCCGTTTGGCTGGTGAAATTTCATATGCATTTGTGCCCCACATGCCTGGCTTAGGTAAAAGCTATTATGCCAAAAAATGAAGAGTAAAAAGGTTACGCGTCTGTTACAAATGTGGTCGAAGGAATTATGATACTAAATGTGTGAAAGTGGTAAAAAAATGAACAGCATCGACCACATTGTGACAGATGTGTAACCTTTTTACTTTTTGGCATAAAAGCTTTTGCCTAAGCCAGGTATGCGGGGCACAAATGCATATGAAATTTCACCAATCAAACGGAACTTAGCTTCAATTAACTAACGCACATCTTTAAGAATGCCTTTGTGTATCAAAACTCTGAATCTTTCACATCTAGCTTGATAAATCCTTTTAAGAACATTTATTGGGAGAGAGAGAAAGTATTTTCGTAAAACAGAAAGAACAGAATCCATTAATGAGAAAAACTTGAGAGAGAAGAGAAAAAAAATCAGTTATTATGGGAAACTGAGATAACCGACTTGAAAGCCACGGAGTACCGTATTCGCCACTTAACTGGGAAGAAATGGATCCTAATTTTTGATAATTTTCAAAGGCTTTTGTAGAATGCATGTGCGTCTTTAAATAAATAGGGTCAGTAAAATTTAGATTGCAAAATCTTTACAGTTGTTTTCTTTGACGAAAAATGCTCTCCGCACGTTTCAAAATGAGGAAAATCAAAGAAACTTTTTATCTCATCCTCAGGTATGCATCTCGTAAATATCTTGTCAGGACAGTATTTAAAAAAATAAGAGTTATCCCAATAATAATTTTTCACCTCATGTAGAAATTCTTTCTTATCTTGGATATTTCATTGAGCTGGTATCTGTCCTGTCACAAAAAAAATTGGCAATATTAGTAAACTAAGGTACTGCAGTGACAGAAAATAGAAATTCGTCAGGAAAATAATAATTTATGGGTGTAGCCTCAATTGTTGAATTCATTGTCAGTTTTGACAAATAGTCAGCGACAACATTTTGGAGCCATTATTATCCTTGATAACATTGTTGAATTCTTGGAGTAATATGTCCGGTGTATCAGCCTTGATTTAGTATCTTTCTTTGACATTAGGTACTTCAATTCTTTGGGTAAGAGCTTTAACTCTGTTTTAGGGATTTTATTTTGCACCCTAACTTTTGGTTTCCAACATGTGTTTCCTTCTACCTCTTCGATGTGGTTTTCCACAATAGTGTCAATGATGTAAATTTCCTCACTTTTATTTTCCTTTTCAAGAGGTTGCTTAAACAAGTTAAAAATATTTAACTCCAATGTCATATTCCCAAATGTCAACTTCGTCAATCTATTCCAGCAATTAATCAAAGCATTATAGGTTGTTAAAAATGGATGTCCCAAGATAACAAGTATTGAATTCTTGATTTCCACTGGTGGTGTGTCCAAAGCAATAAAATCCACATGATATATGAATTTATCAACTTGGACTAACATATCTTTAATGACTCATCTGGGTACTTTTACTAATCTGTCAACAAATAAAAGAATTACTTCGGTTGGTTTTAACCTACCCCAATTTAGTTTTTGGTAAACTGAATATGGAAGTAAGTTTACAATAGCCCCAATATCAAGTAATGCTTACTTAATTTTATGTTCTCCAATAAAACATGAGATTGTTGGACAGGTAGGATCATTGTATTTCAAAGCAGTATTATTTTAAATAAAAGAACTTACTTACTCGACTAAGAAGACTTTCTTTTTCACATTCAGTTTTTTTTAACAGTGCACTAATCCTTTAAAAATTTGGCATAAGAAGGTACCTGTTTAATTGCATCCAACAAGGGAATATTGACCTTTACCTGCTTGAAGATACTAAGAATTTCAGGATTCTTATTCACATTTTTAAGAATAGTTAACGTCTGAGGAAATGAAGGTGTTGGTGAAGATTCAATTTGTTCTTCACCTGGTATAGGTTCAACCCATTCTTTACTCTTTGAAGTTGATTCATCGTCTCCTTCACATGGATCAGTAATGGATTTTTTAATTACCTTACCGCTGCAAAGTGTAATGATTGATTTCACTTGATCCATTGTGTAACACCCCCATATCCCATATGAGTGAATTGTGGAAGGCCTTATGTGGATATATAAGCTCCAATTCCAGATTCATAAACACCTAGTGCTTATCCTTTTCCAAAGGATAGCTCATGTGGTGTAAGCAGGTATTCCGTTGATCGGTTCTGGACTTGGGTCGTTGCAGATGGTATCAGAACTAGGTTTGGTTCAAAGTATGTGGTTGACTTCGCTGGTATGGGACAAGGAAACTTCCTTACATTAAGAGTCCATTTCTAAGTATCTAACGCTTATCCTTTTCTAAAAGATAGTCCATGTGGTGTGGGCAGGTGTTCCGTTAACCGGTTCTGGACTTGGGTTGTTATACATGGTTTAACCTTTAGGATTTGGTTGTGATTGAGAAGAAAATTGTTATTTCTCATGAATATTGAGTGCAGATACAAATTTTGCAAGAGTATCTTTCAAATCAATCATGTTTTGACTTGTTTGAGCATTGATGGACTATTGCTTCTCAATGAATGAATGCAATGTTTCTTCAAGATTTTTCCTAAAATGATGAAGATAATGTGTATACCCTTGAGATTTTTGAAGATTTTGTTGGGTGTGCAAAGATGGTTGTGATGGTTGAGCATGATTATTGTTTCTCCAACTGAAGTTTGTATGATTCCTCCAACCAGTATTGTAAGTTTTCGAGCATGGATTTTGGGTTAGCTTGTTGAAGTTGTTCAATGCATTGACTTGTTCATGGAGACATTCTTTGAAAGAGGGCAAGATTGGGCAATTGCTAGTGAAATGGTCATTGATCTTACAAATGTGACAAACAACTTCTTCAACAAATTTTAAATGACCAGTTTTCTTCATTTTTAATGCCTTAACTTTTCTAGCTAGGGATGCAAATTTTGCTTGAAGGTCATTATCTTCCTTAAGATGATATATGCCATCTACTAGATACAAGTGATTGAGTCTTACTTGGGGCCTCATAAGTACTAACGGTATCCCAATTCTATGCATTTTTAGCTAAGATGTCTAGATAATTCATTGCCTCATCAGGATCTTTATCCTCAAATGTTCCATTACACATCATTTCTACATTTGTCTTTCCCTATGTGTCAAACCTTTGTAAAAGTGTGAGACTAATTTCCAAATTTCAAAACCATGGTGTGGGCATGTGTTAAGTAAATCTTTATATCTATCTCAACACTGATAAAAATTTTCAGCTGGTTTTTGCATGAAAGTGGTAATTTACCTTTTAAAAAAATTTGTCCTGTAGGTAAAAAAAAAAATTTCAAAAATTATTGTTGCAATTCATCCTATGAATTAATGGAGCCAGACCTAAGATTATGTAGCCAAGTTTTAGCTTTATCTTTTAAAGAAAAAGGAAAAAAAAAATTCTAGCTAGGGATGCAAATTTTGCTTGAAGGTCATTATCTTCCTTAAGATGATATATGCCATCTACTAGATACAAGTGATTGAGTCTTACCTGGGGCCTCATAAGTACTAACGGTACCCCAATTCTATGCATTTTCAGCTAAGATGTCTAGATAATTCATTGCCTCATCAGGGTTTTTATCTTCAAATGTTCTATTACACATCATTTCTACCATTTGTCTTTCCCTAGGTGTCAAACCTTTGTAAAAGTGTGAGACTAATTTCCAAGTTTCAAAACCATGGTGTGGGCATGTGTTAAGTAAATCTTTGTATCTATCTTAACACTGATAAAAAGTTTCAGCTGGTTTTTGCATGAAAGTGGTAATTTGCCTTTTAAAAGAATTTGTCCTGTAGGTAGAAAAAAAAATTTCAAAAATTATTGTTGCAATTCATCCTATGAATTAATGGAGCCAAACCTAAGATTATGTAGCCAAGTTTTAGTTTTATCTTTTAAAGAAAAAGAAAAAAGCTTAAGTCTGATGTTGTTCATGCTACAGTTTAGGTTGTTATATGTGTGACAGACTTTCTCAAATTCCCTTAAATGCAAATTTGGATTTTCAGAATCAAAACCATAAAAAGTTGGTAAAAATTGAATAATACCTAGCTTAAAGTTAAAGTTACATGCATCAGCAGCAAAAATTAAACACGATGGAGTGCTATTTTTTATGAGGTTCATGTGTTCTCTAATTGTCCCAGGTCGATCTTGGTCATTATATAGAGAATAGTTGTCATCTTGGTCATTAATGTGTTCATCCATGTTTGAAGAAGATGAAGATTTTCTTACTAGTCTACCACTTGATGTACGTGACCAAGCTTTCATGCATTAACAAAATAACAACACGAAAAAGTAATATTAATAAGAAAAAAAAAGTTAGGAGGCTCAGCCTTCCATTTATAAACAAAAGATTTAGGAGGCATAGCCTTCCATTCAACAATAATAAAAAAATAACAAAAAATAAATAGAAAATAAAATGTAAGAGGCTTAGCATTTCATTCAACAATAAAGAAAAATAAAGAAAAATAAGATAAATAAAAATTAAGAGGCAGGAGGCTCTGCGTTCCATATGATGAACAAAAAAAAAATGAAACAACATAAAAAGGAACAAAAAGAGAAAAAAATTGAACTTGTATTCTAATGTTATTTTTCTAGCAACGGCGCCAAAAACTTGCTACACTCTAGCAATTATAACCCAAGTGTAGGTTATTGTAAATAATAAAATCTCGGAAGTTCGAGTTTTGAATAACAAGGAAGTGAATTAAGAAATACAAATTACATATTTTTAATAAAGAAAGTTTTGGTGTGAGGTGTGGATAAGTGTGAATTAAAATTTAAATTCAAAGAAATAGCTAAGGTTAAAGAATCCACTTTTAATATATCGGTTATGGTTAATTTTAACCTATCTTACCACTCAATTAGGATCCACACATAAAAGAGGTCTAAATCGGAAAATTTAATTAGTATTAGCTTTCATTGATAATAAAATGCCAATAATTGTAAATAGATTCAAGTATTTATCATGTCAACCTTTGTCCACAATAACTCAAAATTCTAATATAACCGGCTTAGTCACGTTCTAAAAAGGGAATCAAGCAGCTTTTGTGCAAATGATTTGGCTATGATGAATTAAGAATTTCACTAAACAAGGAGAGAAGTTAAATAGATTAAGAAAAAAAATACCGTTAATGTTGTGATTCATTTAAATTAATCATAACCTTTATACCAAAAGCTTCACCTTTTCACTTTAGCAAAAGAAAGATTAGTTAGCCATGATAAAAGTAAACAACATATAAAAAGAGGAAATGAACATGAATTGAAAGATCAAAGGTAGAACAAGAAGAAGAATAAGAAGAAAATATTTGGACAGACTTTCGGTATTGAAAACAAAAACAAAAACAAAGTAGAAAAGCTAATTTTGATACAAAAATATAAATGAGGCCTAAGAAATGACATGCCTTCACCCTCCCCCAAGATCCCTATTTATAGAGTTTTAAGGGTGAGTGAAATGGTAAAATGAAATAGTGAAATATAGGTAAATACAAATCAACAATGGTGGGCTGCAATTTTTTTTAACTGTACACATCGAATCAGCTTTTCTCAAAGTATGAGATTGTAAGATCTTTTATTTAGCTTAGAATTGATATCTTGCTCATTCAAAGACATTTGTAGCTCAAGTTATGATTTTTCTATCAAAACTGCTCTTTAGCACACAAAAGAACAAATGGTCTCATTTATAATCAAATTTTGGCAATGAAAATGATCAAACTAGCTCACAAAATGAAGCAGAGTTGAAGATTTATGTGTTGGCTTTTAGATGAATTTGGAATAATTCAGTTCTGACATCTACAGCTCCAAATATGATTTTTCTCGTGAAGGGTCACCAAGTGATGATTTTACCTATGTAAGAAAAATATTTATGTAATATTAATGAATAGTGAAAATGCATATGAACAATGAAATACGTGTATGAATAGTAAGTCAGTGAATAATGATTGATGAATAGTAATAGGTAAATAGTAAAAAATGTGAATAGTAATCCGATGGAAAAAATATACTCAGGGTAGAGAAATTAATCATGTTCAAAGTGTATAATGATAATTTAAACCCTTAATAGTAATACACTTATGAGTATTCATCATTAAGCAATACTGGATATAGTTTACAGATGACCGGTGGAGTTTATCCAAACTAATAATAAATTCGTATAGTGGAAGATAAGTATATGGAAGCAAGATTTTTTCTTTTTTATTTTGAAATTGGTTGTAATTACCAGTATCACTAATTAACCTAATTAGTTCACATTATGCTTTCCTTATTTGTCGCCATCCACCAATTAAACCCTTACACACTTCTACCCATATAACTAGCTCAATGAAATATCATACGGTTTAGTTCATATTGAATGTATTCAGATAAGAAATCCATCAAATTAGTGTCAAAAGATGTATCGAATTAGTAAAAATATATTTGTCTTAAAAAATAACACTTTTCCATTTGAATTGATTAAAAAATAAATAAGAAGTTAAAAACTAAATAAATAGTAAACTTGATTTATAAACATGAAAATATATTATGGATTTAGAAATTAATAGTAAATTTATAAATATAGAAATTATTTATGAATGAAAAAATTATTACAAATATATCATACATTTAGGGAAAATGGATTGGAGGTGGCATAGAATGAATATTGTGGTTGATTTGCACAAATTGAAAATCTTGTTGATAAATTAGGGCATTTGGCCCATTAGGATACCAGAAAAATTGACAGATGTGATTGTTTGAGGGGAAAAACTGTAGGTTTTCTAAAATAGAGGGGGGTAAGTGTAGGTTAGGGCAAACGTCTGGGAGGTTTTGTAAATTTTCCTTTTCAAATCTAACATTCCATGACCAATTTAGGCCTTTTTTTAAACAACTTTTATGGTTATTATTAGAGTTTTAGAAGTGAAAGATAAAGACCTAAACTCAAAGCTCAACTCCAAATATCATATTAGGATTAGGTGATAAAATAGAAAAATATAGTTCAGGTTTCCCCAAACTGATTAAAGAAATAAAAAAATTGGTTGATTTAGGTCTAACCCGAATTAACCCGATTAATCCAAAATGCCTAACCTATCTCTTTTCAATTTTTACTTATGCCCATCTAACCTCAACCTATAAACAAACTCCCTACTCATAGCTTGTCGTGGCCCAACCCAATTCCATAACCCTTACTAAGTTCTAAGTTTCCCCAACCTTTGGCATCAAAGACTTAAAGCTTCTCATTTCCTTTGTCCTAACCAGCCAACCCAATTCCCTTGCTATGCCACTCCATAAATGCTTGTCCTTCACAACTCACCTTCTTTAGCCCTATTTCTCCTTCGTTTCACTGACCTTAGCTTGTTTACAACCCGCCATCATTGGCCTTTCTTCTCACTTGTATCGCTTGTCATCCGCTCTTAGTCCTGACCTAAGTCAATAGCGTCGTCCTACTTCACACCCACTTCTAGATGTTGAATGGGAAGAGGGAGGAGATGAGGCTGCAGAGACCCATGAAACAAAGAGAGAAAAAAGGCAAGAGAGTTATTTGTTTGTTACCTGATAGGAGGTGAGCATAGATGATGAAGTAGTGGCGATGGATGTTAGGCTGAACCAATCCAACTTAAACTTAACCCAATTTTTTTTAGGTTAGGGCCAATTTAGGTTGGTTGTCTAATTTGATTCGGGTTCAAGTCATGAAACTTGCAGCTATGATTAGGGGGAAAATTCTGGTTTTGACCCGAACTTGACCTAATGATCCAAATGTTTAGCCTAGTTTTAAATAATTTATTTAATAGTGGAGATGAAATCACTAAAATTAAAAACTAAAAGCTACCTTTGAATAGTTTTTCTAAACCTTGAGTGTCAATCACTAATGCTAATATCAAATGGGGCCTTATTTTGGTCTGAATATCTATTGCTCTCCTAAAATATAGTGACTTCAACAGTTAACCTTTGAACCATAAAGAGCAATAACCCTGAACTTTGAAAAAACGGTCATTTTGATCCTTTAACTTGGTAGGTCAGTCACGTGTCGTCATGCAATGTATTCCATCTTTTAGAACATTATCAGTAACAAATTGCACAAACATAAACACATCAAGGGTAAAATTACTGAAAGATATGACCTTAGGGACTTAAAGTAAAACTAAACCCAACTGGATCAATGCAGTTGATGACTCACAAACATGTGGCAACTTGAGCCCTGGCTTTGATCTTGAGTTTTATACTTCTAGCGACAGTCGGCAGCAGGGCTAAATGAGGAGGTTGGATGTAGTTCCTTATAGTGGTAATGTCTTGGGGATGTAAACTATAGCAAAATTTGATAGTAGGAATCCACTGTTCTTTTCTAAAAAATGGTGGAGGTGTGCGTCTAAGACGTCCACTATGGAGAAACAGGACATGTGCTATTGTAATGGCTTCTGGTTGTTAGAGAGAGCACATGTGAAAGTCAGCTAACGAGGTAGTGCTTTTGGTGGTTGCAACTGTTAGGTTTATGAGCTGAGGGAGGAGGACTAACAAGAATAACAAGCTCAGCTCTTGGTTTAATGTCAAGGAGCTGGAGCTGACATGTTAGTTCTTCTTGGAACACGTAAGAAATCATCCAATGAACTTGAAGAAACCAAAAAGAGCATCATTTTTAACACATCAAGGTCCTCATCAGAATATTATAAGCACTTACAAGAAAATAACATGAATTCAAGAAATGTGTACTAATTAGAGGAGAACAATTGATTCACTAGCTTCTGAGACATAATACCAACCAAAGTATAATTGGTGTGGGATATTGACTCTATTAAACCCATCAAGTTCTTCTCAAGATGTGCTTGAGGTCAAGCAAGACCCAAAAATGTCGAGATGATCCTGACATTGGGCTTGAGCTTTGGCACATCCCATTTTCACTCCTAAGCTATTAAGTGTATAACAGTTAAGTTCAATTACAATTTTCCTCATCCGATTTGAAAAATATACTTTTTGCCGCTAGAGTTTGGAGGGGAAAAACTGTTTGATATTTAGATAGATGCAAAATTAATAATTTTAAATGTCATTAAATTATTAAAGAGCTAGAATATATTATTGGGAGATATGTGATTTGCGTGGTAAATTAGAATTTGAGAAGCTGATGCCAAATACTATATACAAAAATGTCACCTTTTAGGTGATAAAAGCTACATAACAGGAGGGGATTTAAAGTGTAATGTTACCCAAAGCTCATGGGCAAACCGTAAATATCCCTAATAGTTATATACACTGCATTTTGGTCTTGTGTGCCGCTGGCTGCTCCTAAGGTATCATTTAGTTCGTACTATTCATTTACCATTACCACAGTATTGCCCAACGCAGGCTGCTTTTTCTTGGCTTGCCAATGCCACCCATTAACATAGTCCTATTTATTGCTGCTGAAATTCGGATCAGAGGATTTTGTTTTCTTTAATTTGTCGTTCTCTCTGCCTCTATTTTCTTTATTTGGCCCGGTGAAAAAGAATGAAGAGGTCGGTCACCCACTTCTCAGAGAGGCCCTGACAATCGTTTTCAGGCGAGTACGGTAATCGGGTCTGATGTGTATTCAACTTCCTATGTCATGCCATACCATACCATACCATAACCATACATATGACGATACACATACTGAACTACTACAATTGCAGATAATTAATAAACCATCCCTCACACAGGATCTGATCCACGTACTCACACCAAAAAACAACTGGCGATACATATACTGAACTACTAGAATCGTTATATTATGAAATTACATGATCTAACATATATAGTCATATGTCCTCCAGTGTGTGTGTGTGTAATATCTCTCCAAATATGTCATTCCCAGTCCCACTATGGAAAATCTCTAAATATTTACTACTGGAATTAAACCATAGCTGCAGTTAAAAAGTAACATTGGATTAAAATGTCTGATATGCTTTTATTGCACCTTAATTGCATTAATCAGCTTCCCATGCAGCCGAATTGGAGAGCCGAAATAGCCGTTTTGTTTGGACTTTGGAGGCCAGGGGGGATAGCGGGCCATCTTGCCGGAGCCCGAAAAAATTACTAGCTCAACTAGGGCTGTTATCGAACCGAGCCGAGCCCGAACGCCTGGGGCTCGAGCTCGGCTCGTTTAAGTTTGGTAGGTGTTCGGGTTCGGGCTCGGGCTCGACGAGCTCGAGGAAATGGTGCTCGAGTTCGGCTCGGTATGGTGTTCGAGCTCGATTCGAACGTTCGAAATGTTCGAAAAACCTGTTAAAAAGCAAATTGTACGAGTTTGGTTCGGGCTCGATTAGGTATGCTCGAACTTGAGCTCGTTTTGAAAAGGAAGAAAAACAACAACAGAATTCATAACACTAGCTGACACCAAGTTCAATTATACAAATAATAATAAGAAAAAAACAAATTACACAAATAATAGAGAAGTCAAACAAACGGAAATATCAATCAGTGGAAGAGGTGAGGGAGAAGGAAGTTTCATTTCCTGGTTATAAGCACAAACAAATTACTGAAAAGAAAATAATTGTTTTTCCTCACTGGAATTTTGGGGAGTCGTCCAAGTCGGAAATTGTTAATAGTTCCAAATTCTCCATCATGTGCAATTGGGAAAGCATCATTAAGCACATAGGTTTTCTTTAACAACTCCAATTGTGCTTGTGAAACTTCAATCTTAGCCAAAATTGCATCTCTCTCTTCCTGCCCATAAATTTTTCTTATGATGAAGGGTTAAATATCAAAGACAAATGAATAAAGGCATTTATAAAAGTAACAAGAAAATATTCAAACAGATTCTCTATCAGGAAATGATAGACACGCAGAGGAAGCTGCTGAACCTAGCTACTAAGGCAAGTTTCACAAGACAACCAAGATCCTGGGAATAATTGAAGGCTACATCAGATAGTTTTCTGTCCAAGAAAAAACCAACATTACCAACCTCAGCAGCCTTGCAGTATCACCATTGATCAAATTGTAACTTAAGTAAATGAATTCATAGAACAGGCATTTGCAATAAACCTGATGTGCAATCAATTAGAACTGAAAATTATTGAACTCCTGCCAGTACCTGTTCACAGCAATTCCAAGGAACATAAGAAACTAGGAAGGGTGAAGAAGTTGGTCAAGATCACGAACAAAAGGAAATGGAAAGAAAACAGAAAAGGCAAAGAAAACTATATTGTACAATTTCAGCTTGTTCATCAAGAGGCAAGAATCACTTTGAAAGAAACATACCGCTCCTCCAATTCTTTGAAGCGGTTTGATTTCTGCTCCAATTCCTTAAGTTCAGAATTTACTTCCGCATTCTGTTTCTCTATTTCTTCAATTGCAGCTTCAAGTTTCCTCAATCTAGGAACAGCAAAAAATAAACAGAGGTATTATACCTCAAACAGAAAAAAATCCACAAATCAGCCACACATTTTATGTCCAAAATCAGAAGTATTATACATGTCCGATCGCGAAGAACTCAGGCAGAGGGTCGCGACGCGCGACAAGTATGAACTCAGGCGGAGCCGCGGGGGAGAGTTCCGGCAGACTGGGTTCGGCGGAGGAGTGAATCGCGAGCGCCACAGAGGAGAAGTCCGATCGCGAAGAAGTCCGACGAATCGCCTGCGGAGGAGTGAATCGCGAAGATGTCCGGCGAATCGCGAAGATGTCCGATCGCGAAGAAGTCCGACTGTGGAGGAGTGAATCGCGAAGAAGTCCGATCGCGAAGAACTCAGGCGGAGGGTCGCGACGCGCGACAAGTATGAACTCAGGCGGAGCCGCGGAGGGGTGAATCGCGTAGAGGAGAACGCAGGCAGAGGCTTGCTCGTTGCTGCTTCCTGATCGTGATGAAAACTCCGGCCGCCGATGGCCGATGCTGAGGAGAATGGAACCTGAGGCTGACAGATTTCACGATTTCTAGCTACCTAGCCCGATTTTACGATTTGTTATTTGTTATTTTTAGGTTTCTCGTTTTATTTACTTTAAATTATTAATAATATATTATTAATATTTATATTATTACATAGGTTCGATAGGTTCGAAAACATATCGAATCGAATACTAACATATTCGAGCTCGATTCGATAAGAGATTCGAATAATAAAAATGGTTCGAGCTCGTATTCGAAGTTCGTAAAGTTCGGTTCGTTAAGTCCAATTTCGAGCTCGAATTCGAATAGTTCGATAAATGCTCGGTTCGATAACAGCCCTAAGCTCAATCTCAAACAATGACTTTGAGATTCCCATTTCTGCCTCTTGCCAAGACGTCACCACCATTACTACCGATATGTGCCATCAATTAACTGATTTTAGTCGACAGGTTCCCGGCTCATCCCCCAACCATATCTATAACATTCTTCTTAACTGATAAGAAGTGTTTATTAACTGAGTAAAAAATGAATTGAAATTACTGAAAGATAGGAACAAACAAAGATTGACTTAAAATTTTAAAAGTTTATTTCAAATCATGTAAAATATAGGAAAAAAATATATAATTTAAAACTTAATAGCAATTGTAATATGAACCGATTTTAGGGTAATTAAGGATAAATTATCCTATATAGAATTTGTAAATAGTACTAGGACAGGCCAGCCGTATGAAGAAGCAATCGAATTCGAATATTAGAGAGACGACGCAACCAATTAGCACAATAACTGGCACTGCACAGCACACTATTCCAAGTTCAACAGACGTACACAAAAATCTCTGCCCCCCAACCCCACTCCCACTCCCCGACCCGATCGACCTTTTGCATTTAATGCACCTGCCCGTCATCGCTTTTTTCAATTTCAATCCGGCCCTCGTCTCATTTCAGGCGCATTTCCCTTTTCCGCAGGACCCAGCTACCTAGCTCCTTAGCCCTTTCTCGCTGGTATTTATATCAGTGCGTGTTAGCAGCTAGTGTGCTTCACCTTCAGTGACCACTATTATCACAAACACCTTCTATCTAGCTATCTATATATTTAATCATGCTTGGCATCGAAGAGCTCCTCACCGAGCTCGGCGGAGATGAAGCCTACGACCGAGGGCTTCCTCCGGGCTTCAGATTCCACCCCACCGACGAAGAGCTCATCACCTTCTACCTCGCCACGAAGGTATTTCATGGCGGCTACACCCTTTGCGGCGTCCCCATTGCCGAGCTTGATCTCAACAGATGTGAGCCCTGGGAGCTGCCAGGTGATTGCCCTTAATTTAATTGCACGCTTATTATATATATTCAGCGTTACATATACATATATATACTGCCTGCGGGCTCACCTAACTAGCTTTTTAAGTTCTAATAGGAGTACGTACGTACTATTGACCTGAGACGACACTCACAGTTTCGTTGCTTTGGTTTTATCGGGTAAAATATGTATATATCCTGTATAATACTAGAGCTGGGAAAGATGGGGGAGAGGGAGTGGTTCTTCTTCAGCCTACGGGACAGGAAATATCCAACGGGCCTGAGAACAAACAGAGCTACCAGCGCCGGCTACTGGAAGGCGACGGGCAAAGACAGGGAAGTGCACAGCGTCACCACCGGGGCTCTAGTGGGGATGAAGAAGACGCTGGTTTTCTACAGGGGCAGGGCGCCGAGGGGAGAGAAGACCAAGTGGGTGATGCACGAGTACCGTTTGGAAGGCGACCTCTCCGACTCCTGCCGCCGCACGTGCAAGGTAAAAACCACACCATCAATCCATCCTCCCAGGCAGGCTCCCTCACGTATGCCGTGGGAATCAAGTTACTCGTAGTCCTAACTTGCATGACTATTGGTTTTTGTCCGCTTCCGGGTTGACTTGTTAGGGTTGCTGTCGCAGAATGTAAGTTTCGATGCACCATTTTTTTCACCTTTATTTTTAACCTATGGCCGTGGAGGGGTGTGGTAAAGTTGGCCAGATCCTGATTTGATTGGTGTGATTTGAATTGATTTGGCCTTCTCATACCTGTTCTGACACATTGGATAATGCATTTGCAACAGCTAGCTCAAAAACAGATAGAGACACCAAATCTTATGTATCGAATGCAAGGAATGAAGCACTTGTACACTACCGTAACATATGGTAATGCTTAGTAATGACCAACACTAATGTTATGTGTTGTTGCAGGAGGAATGGGTTATCTGCAGAATATACGACAAACGTGCAGATAACAAAATGGGCATTAGCATAAGCCAGAGCCACCAACCGGAAGTCTGTTCTGCTTCTGCCACAGCTACGGCAGCCACTGTCGCCAATTCCTTTCCTCAGCAACCGGCGACCTTGCCCCTAGAATGCCAAGCTCGAAATCCAGTTCCGGCACTTCAATTTCGAGACCCTTTTCCTAATAACTACGACCTCAAAAGCCTGCTGATAAACCAACCTGTGCCCGAAACATCCCTCCCCTTCCTCATGCACCTGCCCAAAACTTTTCTTCAAGATCAGCATGGAGATGACCCCATTTTCAAAGAACAGGCTGTTGTGCCCGGCTCTTCGGCTATTCCCACACATTCCAAGGCGGAGGTCGACTTCCCAGATGTTTATTATTGTCACGATCAGAATCTATTTTTTCCCTGTGAGATGGATGGCAGTCTCCTGGACCTAGCAGTGGCAGCGGCAGCGGCACACAACACTTCTAATGCTGCTTCCAAGTATCACATGTCCAGGTCTTCACATGCTTTCAACACGAATATGATGCTAGATCCTTCTCGCCACCACTGACACCAAGTCCTAGCTTCCCTCGAGGAGCACAGTTGAATCCTGATTTAGTGTATCGAGCACCACTCCACCCAGTAGCTAGCATACAATACAATAATATGTAGCTCCACGTAGTGTAGTATCTTCGACATATTGAAGCGCATAACGTGCATAACGATGAAAATTCTGCTGTGTACATACATGCATTCAAGTATCTTCAATGAATTGTTGGTAAGTTATTGGTGATTATGTCTTGTGCAATTGGTTAATCCAGTCTCGACTCACACAAGCTATTGTGATTGAGAAAATTAACATTACAGATCAAAGAACACAAATACATTAGGACCTCAGAATCTGCAAGGAGCAATCTTCAGTTTAGGAAATACCATCACATATTGAACTTGGGCAAAGCCATATAAAAGAAAGGTTCACAATACAACCTTCCAAGTAAACCAACAAAATTTTCAGCCCTCCACAAACATTGACATAACATCCGGGAATTATTAGCTACATTATGTTCCTGCACCAACAAAGGAATCAAGTGTTATGACAAAAAAAGAAGATGAATTCCTTTCATCTGTATCTACATGCAAGTAGCAACCATAACATGCAAATGCGGACCTTGTACCTAAGGGAGAGGAACCTACATCAATATCTGGAAATGCAGAACCCATGCTAAAATGATAGAAATGCGGAACTCATACCAAAATTTACTTCATGCTCCAATTTGTCAGCTATACTAACTTAGAACTCTATCCAAGCTAAATAATCCAAGGTTGTAGCTAGCGGATATTGGTTAATTAATTGATTAATGACCTTCATCCTAACCGTTAGCTGGCACTGTGACAAGAAGAACCGCTGGTTCATTAATTGATTTAGGACTGTCATCCATCCGTG
This sequence comes from Aquilaria sinensis, assembly GCA_005392925.1. Classification (NCBI taxonomy): domain Eukaryota; kingdom Viridiplantae; phylum Streptophyta; class Magnoliopsida; order Malvales; family Thymelaeaceae; genus Aquilaria; species Aquilaria sinensis. The sequence continues at coordinate 1,059,484 of SMDT01001567.1, read as the reverse complement.
CTGATCGATTGATTGGTTCATGAACTGATTTAGGACCAATCAATCTCTAGAACTGAAGGCCAGGTTAGCAAGAGAAGATTCCCGTAACAAGCTACAACCTTGGATAATTTACAAATCAATTAATGAACCAGTCAATCAGCTAAGCCATAATCTTAACTCGTTCGAGTCCTACATGAATCTTGTGCCACAATTCTACTAATCTGATGGCACCAAATGTTGCGTGACGAATTTCTAACCGGAACATACAACCCAACACAAACGGTGTGAGCTAGGTAGTCTTTACTCGTTCAGAAACCAATAAGCTGCATGAGACAAAGGCAGTGAAGGGAACCACACAAGCTGGTGGATGGAACCGAATTGCATAAAGTAGGTAGGACAAAACAAATAAACAAGAGTGAACATTCCGAAAGAAATAGCTGCCCAAATTATTAATTCTTGGGGTAGAATTGTTGACGATGGTCAGATCTAAGACAGAAGCTTGGGTGCGACAAACGAATGCGACTATGAACAGGCAGAAGAGTGAACTGACGCACAATCGAATCAAAGCCAGATTTCATCGATTCGGGACGCTAAGAATCTGGGAATCGGCAAAGGTAACGGAAAATAAGAAAAGAAAGGAGAAACCCTAACCTGCGGGAAGAAGAGAGGAGGGGAATCACTTCTGGGGCTTTTGAGACTTGGAAAAGGCGTAGTCGGGAGGCGAATACAGGAGGGCAGCGATCATGGCGACCGGAAACACCCCGTACTTGGCCACAGTGGCCAGTTTGTACACCAACGGCTCTCCCCTCATCAAACTCATTTTCCTCTTCTTCGCTTTAGTTGACTTCTATGTACGCTGCAGCTTTTGCGAGTTTGCGAGAAAGAGAAACAGTATGTGGGACTGGGAAAGGCAAAACAAACAAATCGTAGAAGGCAAATTTCTTGCTGGGCCTATTTCCAGGCTAAGCCCATTTTGATATTAATGGTACCCTGTTTGATTTGGGCATACACCAGCTATTGGGCCAAAAGAGCGCTTACTGCCCCTTGGGTCTAAATCAAAGATAAATTGCCCAAAGGCAAGAGCCTTCCAAACAAAGTTGTCAATTCCACGTGACATGTCACATGAGCACTCAATTGCCTTAAAATGGCAGGTAGAACAGAAATAATTCATGGCGGCTTATGGTTCGTACTTGTATCGATTTGGTGGAGAGGAAATTTCTTGAGAAGAGAATCAAAAGATTGATATTTGGGCAAGAGAAGGTGGCGAGGCAAAATGTTGTGGAGCGAACGAGCGGGCTTCCAAACAAACATGAATAGATAGGTGCGACGATGAGACGACAGACTAGGAAAGTTGAGAAAATTCCAAGAGCCATGGAGGAGAACAGAAGAAGCACATATACAGTAAAATAGGCTGGGCTTGGCTTAGGCTAGGCTGGGTCCAGTCCAGAAGTAGAATTGTGCCGTCTCTTTCACAACCGATGGAGAAAGCGTAAGGAAGGGGCATCAGAATCAGATACAGCCAACGTTTCCCTCTTGTCCTTCACACATTTTACTCGCCCCTCCATTTCATTTCTGGCCCTGCACAGGCCACCCACACACATCCAGGCTATCCAAATTACATAACAACCACATAACACACGTTCTACACTCTCTGTTCTTCTTATTCCATTTGTCCCTGTAATTGAATTGTGATGCGAAGCCAACCCAACTTATAATTCTATCCAACTAGTCTCCTCTACACTTGGCTACTTCTTCTCTGTAACACTATCCTCTATAATGGCGGCAGCAAAGAACTCCGACTTGGCCAGAAGGAATTCCGGCAACCAGCTTCTGGAGGAACTGGAGCAGCTCAGCCAATCCCTCTACCAAACTCACACTTCCACCGCCAGAAGAACCGCTTCTCTAGCTCTTCCCCGCACTTCTCTCCCATCTGCCGACCAGATTAATAATTATGAAACCAGATCCACCTCCAGGCCCCGCCCCCGGCGCATGTCGCTCTCCCCATGGCGTTCCCGTCCCAAGCTAGACCAAGACGACACCAGCGCGGAACAAGGCCAAGACAAACAGACCACCACCAATGCAAGTGGCATTAACAAGTTCCAAGATACCGCTAAGAAAGGGATTTGGAACTGGAAACCAATTCGAGCTCTCTCCCATATAGGAATGCAGAAGCTCAGCTGCCTCTTCTCCGTCGACGTCGTCACCGCTCAGGGCCTCCCGGCCTCCATGAACGGCCTCCGCCTCTCTGTCTGCGTCAGGAAGAAGGAAACCAAGGACGGAGCAGTTCATACCATGCCCTCTCGGGTATCTCAGGGAGCTGCCGATTTCGAAGAGACCCTTTTCGTCCGATGCAACGTTTACTGCACCCCTTCAGGCGGGGGCGGCAACGGAAAGCATCTCAAATTCGAGCCCCGTCCCTTCTTAATTTATCTCTTCGCCGCCGACGCCCAGGAGCTCGATTTCGGGAGGAATTCGGTGGACTTGAGCCAGCTCATTCAGGAGTCGGTGGACAAAAGCCTGGAAGGAACCCAGCTCCGGCAGTGGGACTTCAACTTCAATCTATCAGGCAAGGCCAAAGGCGGCGAACTGGTGCTGACATTACGGTTCCAAATCATGGAGAAGGACGGCGGGATTGGTATCTACAGACAAGTCGAAGCAATCAAAACCGGCCAGAATAGAAATTTGTCCTCTGCTTTTGCCTGGAAACAATCTAAAACCTCCTTTAGTATTCCCAGCCCGAGGTTGTCCGCTCGTGCTGGACCTCGGACACCTTCCAAGACGGCGGCAACACCTGATCATCTTCAAGGCATTGACGATTTGAATCTCGATGAACCGGCTTCGGCTCAGTCCTCTTCTGTCTCTGCCCCGCAAAAGCTGGATGATCTTGATCCTCCCGATTTCGAAATTGTGGATAAGGGAGTGGAGATTTCGGAGAAAGAGATGGGAGATGTAGAGTCTCAGGGAACGGCGGAAGACAAGTCTACTTCCAGTGAGGTAGTCAAAGAGGTATTGCTTGACGACCAGCTTCACATGACGAGATTAACGGAGCTCGATTCCATTGCCCAGCAGATCAAAGCACTTGAATCGATGATGGTCCAGAGGAAGGCGCTGAAAGATGAAGATACAGAATCACAAAGACTAGATGCAGAGGAAGAAAACGTGACCCTCGAATTCCTTCAGATGCTAGAGGACGAAGAGCTTAGTGAGTTTCACCTCAATCAAAATTATGCTCCCCCTCTTCAGCCTCAGGCACCTTCGGATTCTGTAGACTCTGAGATAAAAGTCTATCTCTCGGACTTAGGAAAAGGTCTAGGTTGTGTAGTTCAAACGAAAGATGGAGGCTTCCTGGCCGCCATGAATCCCCTGGATGCTGTAATGGCAAGAACAGCTACGCCCAAACTAGCAATGCAGATGTCAAAACCGTTGGTTCTATCATCTAACAATTCAGTGAGCGGGTTTGAGCTGTTTCAGAGGATAGCAGTTGTGGGACTCGAGGCCCTCAACTCTCAGATTTCATCCCATATGCCGATGGATGAATTAACGGGCAAAACTGCAGAACAGATAGCTTTTGAGGGCATTGCCTCGGCAATCATTCAGAGGAGAAACAAAGAAGGAGCTAGCTCGAGTGCAGCTCGTACCATTGCGGTTCTGAAAACCATGGGAACTGCAATGAATGCAGCCAGGAAAGAAAGGATATTGACGGGTATCTGGAATGTGAATGCGAACCCGCTGACAGCTGAGGAAATCCTTGCATTCTCATTACAGAAGATTGAGGCAATGGCAATTGAAGCATTGAAAATTCAGGCAGAGATGGCCGAGGAGGCTCCTTTTGAAGTGTCATCACACAGTGGGAAGGTGGTGAAGGATGCCAGCACTGACAGTGACCAGCCACTGGCTTCAGCTGTTCCACTTGAGGAGTGGACAAAAAGTTACAGCTTAACTTCATCTGAAGGAGAACTAGGAAACCCGGCAACACTCACATTAGTGGTGCTTGTGCAGCTGCGTGATCCTTTGCGGCGATATGAGGCAGTTGGAGGACCTGTGCTTGCACTCGTTCATGCAACACACGTGGAAGAGAAAGCGGAGAGGTATGACGGGGAAAAAAGGTACAAATTCGCAAGCCTGCATGTTGGGGGGCTGAAGGTTCGCACAACCGGAAAGATGAATGCTAGGGATACCGAGAGGCAACGGCTGACGGCTATGCAATGGTTGGTGGCATATGGACTGGGAAAAGGTGGGAGGAAAGGGAAACAAGGGTTGGCAAAGGGGCAAGATTTGTTCTGGAGCATGTCCTCAAGAGTGATGGCTGATATGTGGCTCAAACCTATGAGAAATCCTGATATAAAGTTTGCAACTTAAACGCAACTACACGGGGTTGATTTTGCAAAGCTAGATTAGACGTATGTACTCATGTTTGATTTTGTGAAGTTTGTGATCCCAAATGTTTCCAGGAGTAGCCTAGCAGGAACTGAACTCGTGTCAATAATCTCTTTCCCCTGTAAAAAACAGCAACATCAAACGGGTTGATGCAATCTGTAAGTAGGATTATTTCAGCAAACTCATAGTAAGAAATTTGGATTCTCTCTTTCGATACATCTTTGTTTTGAATAAACCGTATAACAGAGCTGCAGTTTCTAATATATAATGACAAAACTAGCGCTTCCTTGCCGTTTCTGAATTTCAACCATTTCCTTCCCTAGCTGTAAAGTTTCAGCCTTGAAAGACCCTATATGAGAAATACAAGCAGAAAGAGTACCTACCAGACGGATCATCCTGTTACAAGTGAAATCTTCTGGGTACTTTAAGCGTGACATTTAGGCGATAGGAACCAGGACACAAGTCGATCACAATGTTTTGGAGCAACAAGTAAAACTGTAACGGGATGAGCACTTTGAGAAATTGAGTGGTGATGTGCACGATTTCATAGGAGCCTCCCAGAGGAGTTTAGCAGGGAATATGATAGCCGAATGCTAGTCACACAATATGGCATTGCCGGGAATTCCATGGCTGCAGTAAAAGCCTGGAAATAGGAGGCCCAAAAGTTTTGAAGCCCATGCCCATCTTATTTCACGTTTGCTTGACTAGATTGCATTGCTATTCGTTGGTAGTTCATTTCAGTTTCATAATGAACTGCTAAAAAACTGCAACTCATTTCTAGACATCAAGCCAACACATTATCTCAATGATTCCTGTTGCATGAAAATATGAGATGCCGATTTCCTCTGGTGGACAAACTACATTCTATGTTATTCATTGAATGTTTTAAGAGTATGCAATAATCTCACATACTACCCTTCAAGAAAGTGAACGCTCCCAAAGTTCCCTAGTCCAACCAATGCATAGTTACATAATATGGTACTAGTGCCACTGCTGCAGACCAAAAGAACATGGTATTAATGCCAAACATCTCTTGATATATAGCTGTAGAGTGACATTTAAGGATCAAAACAAGATGCAGAAACCTTATATACGACCTATTTGCAATTTTTTTATCTACCTTCTGAATTAAAAAATCCAACAAGTCATGCGCACAAATGACTGTTTACCAGACTGTCGACAATATTGCAGCTGGAAGCCATAACATCTTACGACTTGTGCCTTTCTTCAGAAGAATTAATGCCTTCAACAGTATCTGAAGCATGTTCTTGCCCATTAGGCCTAGAGTTAACCACTCTCTTGTATGTGGAGTGATCGTCAGCAACATCATTTGACTCTGCACTTAACTTGACCGGTCTTTGGAAATCTTTAGCATTTCTGTTGTGAATTACTAGATTCTTGAGCTTTTCATCCTGCATCCAAAATGAAGTGGAACGGACAGTTAAAAGGAAGAATGAATGTAATACAACAAGGCATTCTATAAACTCCTGGCATAGGGTGAGCCTTCTGATGCCACAATGAACTTGATTTTGGATAGCAGGTAGAGAAGATATTAGCAGATGAAAGAAGCAGTGCAGTCACCAAGAAAACCATCAAGTGAATTAACCAAAAATATGATAGTGTAACACAAAATCCCATTCTGCATTAACCTGTGCACAGACAACCCGCCACTGCCTTTGGTGATTGCTGAAAGAAAGAAGCAAGCAAGAAAAAAGTTTCTTTTGCAGGGTAATTGGAACTGCCGCAGAACCAAATTTCAATCTTCAAACTGGATCTTTGTTCCAAAAATGTTTGGTTCAGTGGTATAATAGACAAAACCAAAGTAACCATTACAAGTAATATGGGCAGTATAAACCCATGCAAACAAAGTGGGAAGGCTTTACAATTCTAAGTCAACCCTCTTGTTAGTAAATAATATAATTGGATTCCAGAACCACCAGAATGATAATCTTTTCTCAGATCGCATAGAGATACTCCATATAACAATGATGAAAGAAAGTTGTCACAAACAATGGTCATGTTCCATGACAAGCTTGATAGTTAGAACCAACACGTGTGTTTGTGGAAACCAAATAAGTACCGAAATGTCGATTGTAAGCAGTATAGGTTTATAATCACCTTAAGCTCCTTTATGGGATAAATTAATCACTCACATTTTGCAGTGCCTCAAGCTTTCTCTGCAGTGCTTCATGCTCAGCCTGAATACGGAATGGAACACCATGTTTTTGGTAGACATTGTTTTGTGCCAAGTCTTCATCAATGTCACTAGCTGTTGTTGCGAAGGGGTGATTTGCAGGAATCCATCTGACTGTATCAGGGTCAACATCAGGAGGAACTGAATCTCCTTCTTTGATAAAAACAGTGGGTCTTTTCCATTGGTATGCTCTTGACCTCCTCTTTTGATGAATTGCTTGTTGCTCTTTAGTAAGGGTAACAGGGGCTAAGTGATAAACTTTCCCGCACATTTCTACAGTAGAATTGCTCTTACCAATCTTCACCATTGGATTATTAAAAGGGTCTTCGTACCTGAGAGGTGTTGATCTACAGAAAAAAGCATATTCATTTGGAGAACATATTAACTAGAAAGTTTAAATCCAAGCAAAGCATGTCATAACAAGTGGCAACAGACACTGAAACATGACTTTGGAATCAGCATCTAACACATAAATGATAAATCAAAGAAAACATGACCTGAAGGACATGAAAGCTTTATTTAGCAAATGAAAAAAACATTTCGCAAATGTATACGACAGATGAAAATGCTTACTGTACGTGCAAAAATTGGGAGGTGACAAAAGAAAAAGATGACAAAGGCGAGGAAATGAACCATACATGCCTCGTCTATCTGATCGGAGCTGACCACGTCTTACCAAATCAGCCACTGAACCAGGATGGCTTTGCCTCGACTTCCTTGCCACATATGCTCTTATGGAAATGACCAGAATTGCAGTTGCAACAAACAAGGCAAGCACAAAACCACGCCCTCCATTTGTTCTTGCCTGAGATCAAATGTAAAGAACCCAGGAAGCACCAGATGAATTAAAAAGAGGTTCAATTTTTTGCCACGGCAACTATGCAGAAATTAACAACAAATATATCGAAATACATGAAAAAGAGCCAGAAAACAATTGCAAAAAACTAATACTTACTCTCAGAACAGGAGGAAAAGTCGCAACCATTCCATGCAATCGGGTAATGGGATCCTTGGCATTATCATTCCCCAGATTAGAGTTCTCATCTTGGAAGCTGTGGTCCCCATTAGAGCGGTCATCAACCGCTGTAACCGTAGACCTTCTAGAGATTGCCAGCGGAACCCAGAACTTCCAACTTAGAAAGGCATGATTTGGCATGAAAAAGGTTCTACTTATGAGTGGAACCACATCTGAAGACCCTACAGTTTTGAATCCCTATGAGATGCAATAGAGAGAATAGGAATCGTGAATCAGAGGTAGACATCGCAAAGGCAGATACGAAGAGAAAAGGAGGCGGAAATTGGGAGTTACCTGAAGAAGGAAAGAGGAGTGAAAGTGGAGCGCCCAAACAGATGCCATGGTGAGAGATGGAGAGTCTCATGTCATGCTGACAAAGAAACAGGATGGTTCAGCTTCCGGACAGTTAAACATAGAGATTTAGTTTTCGAAATCAAAGCAATTCCATGGTTGGGAGAATGAAATCTATTGAGAAATACTTACCTATGCTCTCCAAACCAGTCGCGCTTCATTCCGTTGCTTTGCTTCATGCTACTGCACCAGTCCTGGCCTAGCTAGATGCGTCATTTCCTAGCAACGGAGAAATATATTATTTAATCAAATTTATTCTCACCCATTCATACAACCTGGATCCGTGGCGCAATGGTAGCGCGTCTGACTCCAGATCAGAAGGTTGCGTGTTCGATTCACGTCGGGTTCAAACCCCGCAGGATCTCTCTTTTTTTGGCCGAAATGCACAAATAGTTCTCCAACTTTGCTGACTCACACGAGTTGGTTCCTTAACTTTGACTTAGTAAAACATAGTCCTCAAGCTTTGCAAAATCATGCTACTTAGCCCTCAAAATTTTTAAATGGGGAGACTTAGTCCTTTAACTGTCAGGACAAACTACAACGTTAAGTCATAACTTTCAATTTTTCAGCAAAATGACTCTTCTTTTTAGGAGCTTCTAGTATCACCAAACTCATGGGTTAACAAAATGTACTAAATTGTTAAATACATAATTAACTAATCAAATAAATTACAAAATGATAATTCAAAAAATTATATACAATAATGTAAAAAAATTCTAATTATTTAATAATTTATATTTTTCTTTTTTTTTTTTAGAAACTACTTTGGTTGATTTATAGGAAAGCAAAAAAATTATCTTTTATGCACTCCACTATTATGCTAATCAATTATTTTTTTCTAAATATTTTTCTCATTTTTTTCCTACAAAATGTTCAATATTAGGGAGTTATGAATTAATAGATCATTTTGGAAGAGTTTTTTTTTTAAGTAGATTTAGTTTTCAAACAGTTTTCCAAATTAATTTTTTGGTATTAATATTTTGTCATTTAGAATTAGTATACCACATTATCTTAAAACTAATTCATCCCTTATAGTTCTCATGCTAATGAAGGTGGTACTATAATTTTCTTGACTTTTTATTGTTTGTTTCCAAAGAAAAATTAAAAAATAAATAGTAAAATTTACCCACTTTTAAATAGGTATTAGCTAAAGCTCTTATACTGAGTTTTTGAAATTTTTTATTTTACAAAAAATTGCTATATAAATCATCCCAAAAAAAGCAATGTAAAGATATACCCCATTTATAAAAAACAACAGTAATAGAAAAATTACAATTTTAGATTTATAGTATATATAATTAAAAAGAAAGAAGCCTAATAATTACTAATATGAAATTAGCATTGGATCTCTAGAACTACCTTAATAGATGGATTCCACTTAATTAGAATATTGACTAATTTTTTTTTCTTTTGATTGGTTCCAACTAGAAAGCCAAAAAAATCCATTTTTTATTTTTTCCACCTTTACTTTGATCATTTATTTTTCCTATGTATTTTCTTGCTTTTTTAGTAATATAAATTCCCTATTATTAGCAATTTTTTCACATACAAAACATAATCCAACACTTAACTTTGGGATTATTTTTTCCTTATCTTCTTCATCAGTTTTTATTTATCTTCTTTATTTCTTCAATTTCTTGCATATTAACAGCTTCTTTTTGTTTAATTTAAAACTTTTGCACAAATATAAATATTAGCTAGAATCCTTAAAAAAAATAGTCAATATTCTAATTAAGTGAAATCCATCCATTAAGCTAGTTCTGGAGATTCGATGCTAATTTCATATTCGTAATTATTATATTTCTTTCTTTTAAATTATGCATACTATTAGTAATTTTTTGAGAAAAAAAAAATCTTCCAAAATGATATCTAAATTCATAACTCCCTAATATTGCACATTTTGTACAAAAAAAAAAGAGAAAAAATACATAGAAAAAAATAATTGATCAATATAATAGTGGAGTGCATAAAAGATAATTTTTTTGCTTTCCAATAAATTAACCAAAATAGTTTGTAAAAAATAATAAAAATATAAATTATTAAATAATTAGAAAATTTTTAAATTATTGTATATAATTTTTTTGAATTATCATTTTGTAAGTTATTTAATTAGTTAATTATGTATTTAAAAACTTAGTGAAGTTTATTAACCTATGAGTTGGTGATAATGGAAGTTCCTAAATAGAAGGGTCATTTCACTAAAAGATTGGAAGTTAGAGCTTAAAGTTGTAGTTTTTCCTGAGGACTAAGTTGCCCCATTTAATAAGTTTGAGGACTAAGTCGCATGATTTTGCAAAATTTGAGGACTAAGTCATACAAAGTCAAAGCTAAGGGACCAACTCGTGCAAGTTGTAAAAGTTAGAGGACTAATGATGCATTTAGGCCTTCCTTTAACATGTTTTTGTTTCGAAAAGAGTACTGCACAGAAAGGATTTTGAACAGAGAAATGAATCATCAGAAAACAAAGCCAAGTCCTAAGTCCTTGGTGGATGGTGACTAGGAAAAATTTGCTATTATTAATATTCCTCAATCCTCCAATGTACGTTCAATAATTTTCTTGATTGAAATATTAAGCTACAATTAATTGGAGTAGTCATGGCTCTTCATCTTCAATACTTCAGCTTCAACCTATTGTAAAACTGCGGTGACGAGTATGTAGGCAAGACATCTTGAGACATTAGCCCAGCACTACTTGGCATCAGGCGGCTCTACTTGCAGAAGCTCTATATTCAACTCAAATGTTCCTCCTGGCTGCGTAATCCATAACCTAGATGTTAAAAGAGTGCACTCCAAGTAACCTCTAGGTATTTGTAGTTTCTAAACAGATTTAAAAAGCTTTATTGGGATCTTATTCATTCCCTTTTTAAGTCATATGGTTGCCTGAGGCGTGTAAGGATGTGTGTTGTGTATAAGCCTCAGATTTTGGAGACCACGACCATGATTAAGTCAGAACTAAGAATCTAGAACCGAAACTATTGACAAACTATCAATTGATTAATTAATCAATCATGTAACTAACAACTAGTTAGGGTGCTTACACATTAGGATTAAAACTTGGTCGATCAATAGATTAATTAGCACTGTTCAGTCCGAAGACCAAAGATTGGTACCAAAGTGGTACACAACCTGCACAATGCTGCAGTTCCCAGCCAGAAGTTTATAGATTCTAGACTTGAGACAGCGGTTATTTTTCAATAGATGTAATTAAAGTGCACCTGAAATCAAGATTCTTCAGACAGAAGGTTCAAGACCAAAATCACAGAAAAGGTTGCATCACATTTACATAAACAGATGTACACCTTTATAGTTGATCGATCCCTTTTCAGCCACCAAACCCTTCCCCTCAATAATATCATAGTATTTCAATTCATCAGCTGTTGATTACAACATCAGAGCCATAAATAAAAGAGAAAAAAAAAGTTATGTTACTTCTGATTACTCAAAAACCAGAATTCTTTTTCTTTTTCTTTTTTTTTTTTGTCTGAATAATCACAAATTATTTGCATTAGACGAACTGAGGTCTCAAAAATCACACAAATCAAATCTTGCAAGCAACTCATGTTTACGCTGAATACGTTTATGCTCTATAGAACCACTAGTGCGGGGACGAGGGATGGTTGTACTTAACGTAGAAGTTGGTTCCTGTTCTTATTTTCCAATTCCACTAGTTTAGGAGCATCAAGCAGTCCCATCTTCATATCTTACGTCAGTGGCCATTGAAGAGCTTGAGAATCGAATCCTTCAATGTCCTTCTTCATCTTATCTTCTTTCCTCTTAATTTACCTTGATTCCTGAGTTCGTTCTCTTTCACTACTTCTCCCCTTTTCCTACTCCGTTCACCCTTTTTCAAGCTATGATGTTTGGCTTCTTGTCTAGAACTTGCGTGGAGCATTGGCATTCCCCAGGCTTTCCTTAGATTTAGTAATTGTAATAGTAGAGGTGGAGATTTTTTTCAGACTTAGTGGATGGAGCTAAGGATGATTGGATTAGTCCAGACTTCCATGGATACATAAACATGAGAAAAATGTGTTCTTTGACAAGCATTGACTGCTTTATTACTCCCTCCATGCCAATATGAATGATACGTTTCTTTGGGTACGAAGATTACAATATGTTTAATTTATGTTATATTTTTCATTTTTATTCTTAAAGCTAAAATAAAAAAAAAATACTTTTTTTGGGATTTGTGTAATGAGAGTTTAAATAAGAATCATTCTCTTTGTTTCATAAAAACTAACTTTTTTATTATTAACAGTAATTAATTTACGATTTTATTTCTTTTAAAATTTATTAAGAAAATATGCATATTTTATATGAAAATAAAATTTTAAATATTATAGTTTTTAAATATCATTTTTAAGAATTTTTTTCAATACATACTAATATGAATATGTTTAAGTCAAACTTCAATAAAAAAGGTAAAAAGGTCTATTAATTTGAAACGGAGGGAGTAGAAAAAAAATATATATATTTTTTCGTTTTGTGTAGTTCTTGAATTTTGTGTAAAGAGAGTTTAAATGAAAATAGTAAAGTAAATTTGATGTTAAAAACTTTTTAGAAAAGGGAAACATTTCATTTTTTTTAGAACAGTCTAAAAAGAAATATTTATTATCTTTTTTGGATAGAAAGAGTAGTGTAAAAGCCAAATTATAAAACGACAAGTGAATTGAAAATTGTGAAGAAGAAAAGGTGAGAAACTCATAGCTGGTAAGATAGTCATCGATGGGAATCATCTTCTTGCTGCACCTCTCTAGTGTCTAAAATTTGGGGCAGCAGAACAGCGCCAAGAGGTATTGAGGAGATCAATCGTGCATCATCTTGAGATGGGTACCGACAAAACCACTTGCTTCATCTCATTCGGACTTGAATTTTTGCTAATTTGGTTGCAAAAAACTGTCCACCCTCGAAAGCCTCTTGTTGAAGCCATGGCCGAAGAACTATAGGAGCTGCCAGAAGTCAGAAACCTGCCAACCCACTGAGCCCTATCCTCTCATATCATCCATCTTAGGTAGTTTAAAACTTTTGCATAAGTGCTACCTAATCTATTGAAAAAGAATGTAAATTTGGTACTTATATTGAAAATTTGTTCAGTTTTGTATTCCCATCAATGCCAAATGTCACATATTTCCTCTTATTGTTGCCCCATCTTAAAGTAGCTAAAAAATGTTGGGAATTGACACTGAAAAACAAAGTTGGGGTACACCAATTGAACCCATGAATAAAGATTTTGAAGTTCACTAATTGGATCCAAAAGTAAACACTATGATCAATCAATTTGGGTTGCAATGACATATTATATATCTAAATGGCTTTACATAAAGATTATGTATCCTTACATCACAAGCACAACAATGAAAGAAAAATGTTAGTGCAGCTGCTAAAAAATTTTCTATGAACTAACTATATTGAACTCATGACTTTTGTCCATCTAGCAACATTTATGTTGCAGAGTGTGTACTAATCGTATCCTAAGTGTGACATCCTATTGAATCTTTACAATTAGCCTGCAGAACAAGAGATGTAATGATGGAAAGCTTGTTCTGCAAGAAAGTGAGCAAAAAGAACATTCTTACGGTAACATTCAGTTGGCATGTCCATGTTAAGATCTGGTTAGCAAATCACGAGGTGTTGTATTCGCAGTTGATGCCTCCATCTCAATATCACCTGATGAGCTGCCAGCTTGCTTAGCTGCAGCACCCGAATACACCGGGGAATGGCCAAGGGAGGTTCTTGGGAGTTTGGTCGTTGAATATTGATCTCTTCATGGTTGATCCCATCTGAAAATTGATTCTCACACATATATAGCAAAAATGAATCTCTTCACTGAATATGTGAGCTTAGCTCATAATAATTAAATAACTAATTATTGTATTAGCTAGTATGTGCAAAAAAAAAGAAAAAAAATAGTGATCGCCGCAAAGTAAAACCGAAATGGTATAAGACATGTCTTTAGAAGCCATCATATATTTAAATTACTTTTAGCTACATCCTTTGATGTTCATTTCTTAAACCTAGACAATCAATCATGTGTCCATATTAGTCTTAGTACAATAGTAAATCATGCCATACTTAGCTGAATGCTAAAATAAAGAAAAAAGATATATATATAATATAATAATGTATTAGTATCACCTTACTCAAATAATTGTATAGTATCAATTATGAGCATTGTCTTTATCAAATATAAACATCATTTGTCTTTATTTTTAATATATAAAAAGTACAAAAGTACAAAAATGTTAAATGGTTTTTTTACTCTTACATGATAAGTTGTTTTGTTCTTTTAGTGAAACCCAATTTCATTATTATCTATTTAATTGGAGTAATATTAGCGCTAGACCCCTATATTCTTCTATCATCCATCTCTAGTAATTTAAAACTTTTGCATAATTGTTACCTAATCTATTGAAAAAATGCCAATTTGGTATGTATATTGAAAATTTGTTCAATTTTGTACTCCCCATCAATGCTAAGTGTCACATGTTTCCTCTTGTTGTCACCTTATCTTAAAGTAGCTTGAAAATGTTAGGAATATTTACCGAAAAACAAGTTAGAGTACACCAGTTGAACCCATGAGCAAAGATTTTGGAGTTCACTAATTGGATCCAAAAGTAAATAATATGATCAATCAATTTGGGTTACAATGACATTATATATCTAAATGGCTTTACACAAAGGATATGTATCCTTACATCACGAGCACAACAATGAATGAAAAATGTTAATGTGGCTACTGAAAAATTTTCTATGATCTAACTATATTGAAGTCATGACTTTTGTCCATATAGCAACATTTGGGTGCAGAGTGTGTAGTAATACTACCCTAAAGTGTGAAATCCTATTGAGCCTTTACCATTAGCCTGCAGAACAAGAGATGTAACGATGGAAAGCTTGTTCTGCAAGAAAGTGGGTGACAAGAACATTCTTGTGGTGACATTCAGTTGGCATGTCCATGTTAAGAACCTGAACCTGTGAGCAGGTCGTGAGGTGTTCTATTCGCAGTTGATGCCTCCATCTCAATATCACCTGATGTGTTGCCAGCTTGCTTAGCTACAGTACCCGAATGCGCTGGGGAATGGCCAGGGGAGGTTTTTGGGCTTCCCAATGTTTTAGTAGGCATGGGTTCTGGTTTCCCATCATTTTTCTTTTTAGCTTTAATGTGCCACTGCTTTAGAGCCTTGGAAGTTTGGTCATCGAAGATTGATCTCTTCATGGTTGATCCCATCTGAAAATTGATTCCCACACATATACCACAAAATGCAGCTAAGCGTAAATGTTGGGCCAATCCAAAATGCAGGAAAACATAGATATATATATGCCAAAAGGTGGAAGTAGTATGAGCTATATATTGATAACACACCTGTGTAACAAGGGCATAGAGTGGAAGTGTGACATAACTGCAAATGAATTGGACCATTACCCTGTCAAAATTATCAAAGAGAGCATCAAGAAATATTTTGCAACAAGTTAGAATTTGGCTTCTCCTATAGGCGCAAGTGCAACAAGACACATATGTCATACCCAAGGCAAACTCTTGTAACAGTGCGGTTGAAATCTTCATGAAAACATGACCTCAAGCCAAATTCATACTGCATTAGGAGGAATAACTTGAACATTTCTGGTTAAATATAATGAATATGAGAAATGCAAATGGCAGTACTTACCGACACCCACAGGAAGTATATGATCTCAAATGCATTCTGCCATGAAGATAAATGCAAAAAATATTTCAGAGGTCCTTCATATTAGATTTCACCCCTATGAAGTGTGTGCAAATATAACATGTTGGTGAAAAGAGGAGGAAAAAAATTTGAATAAGGGAGCATGTACATTACCATAAACAATACAAAGTGAATTAGATGGAGAACTAATTGAGGCCAACCAAACCAAAAACGTCTGTCAGACACTTCTACAAGGGGCATCCCTTGGATAACGGCATGTTTCTCCTTGATGTCAAGTGCCATTTCTGCTATAATTTTTTGAAGCTTTGTTCCAACAGCTAATATTATCTTCCAAAAGTCCAGCGATTAATGCTTAACACTGAATTCAATCACATCATGACTCACAAAAAACAGAAACTTGCTTAAAAAGTATCTTACCACCAAAGGCACGACAGAGATTATTGACATCAAATTCCAACCTGGAAAAGAAATTGAACCATGTAACATTTATCATCTCGGATTAAGATAAAAGAAGTAATGCCTAGATGATCTCGGCTAGAGACAAAGGGAGGAGAATGAATGAAAAAAAAAGAATTACCATGAACATCTAGGAGAAGAAAGGTCACTGCAGAAGCCCAAAGTGCTGGACTGCAAGTATTTTTATGTAATTGAGCAATAAGAACATAAGTGATGAACATAGGAGCACTGGACATAGATAAAAATTATTTTGATATTTTCAGAGGTAGTATAAGCTCCAAATAAGAATTTACCTGATTCCTACAACAACCTTAAAGTCATCCTCCAATGATCTTTTGATGTACTGCTGAAAGTTAAACTTAGTTCCCGGTGCTAAATGGACCTACAATAGTGTATTAACTGATTGATCAATGCGCAAAAGAGCATGAGAAAATGTGGAACTTTTGTACATTTAGAAAACTTACACTAATGAATCCATGTCGCATGGTCAAATAATCAGCCTTGAGAACAGACCTAAAGAATTGTCGAAAAAAGCATACCTAAAGGAATCGATTCATATTTAGAGTCACAATCTAAAACCAGATTAGAAAGAAAATGTTTTGCCTTGGAAAAGCATTGTTAAAAAACGATCAACATGAAGATACTGGAAGCGCAGAGCATTGTCATCTTACAGTGTAAAAGGAAACTTTGTTTTCAGTCCAGGCACTTGTGTGGTATTTGACAAATGATGTCTCATGCGTAAGCCTAAATCTTTTAGCATCTAAATAATGAGCAAGTGCCCAAATTAGCAAAGGATAGATAAATTGATAAACTTAAAACACGAGTAAACAATGCTTGAAGATACCATTCATATATTCTTGATCATTCCACGCCTCTCGTTCCCAAGCCTTCCACGCACGAATCTATAAATGGGACATGAATAACAAGTAAGGCCGGAGCAATGCATTAATGGGTGAAGGAAGAATCTATGAATGTTGTGAAAAAATGTAGCACAAAAATAGATGATGACCTTTAGTCTTCCTAACATCATAGTTACAGCACTATACAAGACATGGAATACTGCTAAAAAGAAGATGAAGATGTGCAGCTGATGTAGTCCATTGGTGGATATGAGAGGCACATGACCCTGCATCAAATTAAGGTAGCTCATGAAATTGTGGATCAAGATCATGAAGAAGTGAAAACTTTTAAAAGGGGAGATTATAAAGAAGATGACAGGTGACAATGATGAAAGATAACCTCCTTGCAAGCATAACCGCCGCCGCCGCCGCCCAAGAATCTGCGTTGATATAAAAGTCTCCGGTGTCCGCCATGCTCGTCGTTAGGCTTAGCAGGCAGAGGCACTATTTTGGGGCCATGAGTGATATGTTCATGTCGGATTGGGCAAAACAACATGGTATCTGCAAGCCTTTCCGGAATACAAATCTTGGTAACGTAGGTCTGACCAAAGGTGAAGAGTAGAGATATAAATCCCATGATCATGAGCTCTGAAAGATAGGAAAATTAATAATGAATTGGTATCCATGAGAGATGAAAATCAAGGAAAGAAATTAACTCTAATTTGTACAATGATGTAAGGATACCGTTTTTGACTTTCTCAAGAGCTTCGACCAAAGCCATCTTTTTTCTTTTTTCAAACCACTGAAAGGCATAAAGAAAAAGAGAAATTAAATGAATTGCTGGGAACAGATTACAAGGAGCCTGCAGAAGAAAGTAGAAGAATGAACGGAAGAACAAACCTTGCCAATATGATGAAGAACCTTCTCGAGGCATATGGAAATGATGATGATGACAGCACATACAGCAGCGACAGCCCAGGTAGGAGTCTGGTCAAGCTCCCTTGCTGGATTGATCGTTCCTCCACCACCTCCTCCTCCTCCTCCTTCTCCTCCTCCTCCACCTCCTCCCATTGGAGTAAGGACTCTTGTAGTTTGGGCTCGAAATACAGGGAAATGAAAGGAAGGTGCTTTGGAATGTGGGTATAAGAAATTTCTGTTCTTGTTTCTATTTCTATTTCTATTTCATGCGTAGGGAAGAAAGACAGTTTTTGGTGGGAAGTGGGAAAATGAATAACAATGAGTCAGAACTGAGGCGGGAAATTGAAGGAATGTGTACAGTCAAACTCTAGCTTTGGCCTTCATTTGCTTTCCTTTCCATCAACACGCGAGACGGCGAGAGCGCATGTAGGAAGTTTGTTGCAGCTTAAATCAAGTCCCACCACAAGCCAATCTTTAAATTCTTTTTGTCTTGTTTTGTTTTCTTTTCCTTTTTATGCTAATAAAATAACCCACCTTTTTATTTATCTTTCAATCATTATGAATTATAGTTCAATATTTCTTTCATCATCTTCGCCGCTCAACTTAGTTGGTGTCCAGCGAGAAGATACTGCTCAGACAGTAACCTCAAAAAAATTGGTAAAAAATCATTTAATATCTTTTAAGTTCAAGAAGTAAATAAAGTAACCCTCAACCTTCATAAACACACGCGCATATCATTTCTTATCCTTGCTTATATATTAATATATATGTATGTATATGCCTCGTTGCTCCGTATCATTTGGGGGTTGCTCTACATTGTCGTACGAAATTGATTAAAAAATAGAGACTTATGACATCTTAATATTAAAACAAATCCCTTAACAATGTCGTTGTAGTATAGTGGTAAACTGGTAATTATTTTCACCTGTCAAGCAAATGACCCGATACCCAGCAGCGGCATGTATAAGTTTGCTTTTACATGTTCATCACCAAACGCCAATTAGAACCTCTTGGGCTGATAGGTCCTGTGCTCTTGGGCCACAATCGACGACCACGGGCCTAATAATTCATAGTATTTTCATTTCTAATTTCATCAGCTTTGTTTCCTTTTTATCTACTTCATTTACCATTATTTATTTTCGTCTTCAAAATCTAACGTGATTTTTAAATTTTTTTCATCTATAATGATTGTTTACACGATCTACGTTATTTAAAACCAACTTTAAGAAACCGCAAAGGATTCTTTTTCTGTAAAAAGTAAGTTTTTCTTTTAATCTTTTAATTTGTGTAAGAATAAAATCATGAAAGTTTAATTATTTTCTGAAAACTATTATTTAAGTGATTATTAGGCATATATAATACTAACATTTAAATGAAATATTGGTTCTGAAGGAAAAAACTAAAAATGGAAACATACATTTAACAAAATGAGAAATGAATATGTGAGCTTAGCTGATAATAATTAAATAACTAATTACTGTATTGGCTAGTATGTGCAAAAATAAAAAATAAGAAAAAGAAAAAGAAATGATTGCCGCAAAATAAAACCGAAATGGTATGAGACATGTCTCCAGGAGCCATCATCCATTTAAATTACTCCTAGCTGCATCTTTTGATGTTCATTTCTTAAACCTAGACAATCAATCATGTGTCTATGTTAGTCTTAGTAAAATAGTAAATCATACCAATAACTAGCTGAATACTAAAATAAAGAAAAAAGATGAATAATGTATTGGCATGAACTTACTCTAATAATTATAGTATCAATTATGAGCATTGTCTTTATCGAATATACACATCATTTATCTTTATTTTTAATATATAAAAAGTACGAAGATGCATAAATATTGAACGGTTTTTTTACTCATACATTATAAGTTATTTTGTTCTTTTAGTGAAGTATAATTTTGTCACGATCTATTTAATTTGAGTTATATTAGCATTATAGCATAATTGGAGTTATATTATCAATTTTGTCATACTTGATTCTAGATTACAGAATCAAGTATTATATGCATTTTTTTTGTATGTTAATCTTACATTTAATAAAAAAATTTAGATTACTACTAAAGTTTTTTTTATTTTTCTTTTTGCATCAAACATGCTACCCTTGGTTTTATATCACTATCAAATAATTATCTCAAGTAGAATAAATATTTTATAAAACTTAAACTCCTAACTTAACAGGTATGATCTAAATTTGTTTTACTATAAAAATGTCTTTGAATATAAATTTTTTGTCAATTAAGTTTTCTTTTTCTAACTTGGATGAATATATACTATATGAAAAAGCTTACATATCTGGTCCATCTTAGAGCAATAATATAATTCAAGTATGACTCAAGCACCTATTATAAAAATAAAAAAAATTATCATTGTAGCAAAGGTCATTGGGAAAAATTTTAGGAAAAAAATCTTGGATATTAGAATTAGTTTCTTATATTATAATAAGGGGACTTTTAGCAGCAATTTTTTTTACATTTTCCAATGTTTTGAAATATTGGAAAAATTATAAGAATTATTTTTTTCCACATGGTCATCCCTTTTAATATTGTAACACAAATTTTTATTCTTAGCAACTAACTCTTTTTCTATACTAAATAATATTAAAATATTATTTTCCTTTTTAATTTTTTAGAGCCAATCAAATCTTACAAGTTGTTTAAAAAATTAGAAGTAATTTTTGTTTGGATTTTATATTTCATGGTAGAGGCTCATAGCTTGGAAGTAGTTTTGGAGTTGTTAAGAGATGAAGTTAATAATTTTATGTTGTGATTGCAATTTTTTATTTTATCTGAGATTAAGTATATTAAGGAGAGAAGTTTGGAAGGTTTATATGTTCAAAAGTTATAATTAAATTATATGTTTTTAGGTTCTGGCTACGGGTTTTGCCCACATAAAGGGATTATATGACAAAAGAAGAACATGGAGGACATATAATAAGTTTTCAGTAGAACAAAAAAAAAATCCCAACATGTACTATATATATTGGATCAAATTTTATTCATTTTTATCCAAAATATAATTTTGTTACAACTTTATCATTTTTCCATTGTCATAATACTAAATTCCTATACTTTCATATTTGACATTGATACACAAAATTCTTTAAATATGAAACTTATTTAGAAAAATTTCTAATTTTTTGAAAAAATAGTATTGTTATATTCAATTTACTAAAATTAATATTTTTCTTTATTTGATTAATTAAAATTTTAATGTATTTCTAATATTTAAAATTAAAACACATTTGTTACCATTTACAAATTCTTTATATTAGGAAAATAAGATTAGTATTTGAAAAAGTAAAAACAAAAAAAAAATTGTGATTAGTTTTTATTGGTGGCAAAAAAAAAAATTGAAAAAAGCCACTAAATTTAATAATTTTGGAACAAACATGTCTTAGATTTATATACTATTAAACATGCACACATACACACACACATATAAAATAAAAATTGCAAAGATATAAAGTGACTAATCCTTAAATTATAAGTTATTAAGTTTTCCTTTTAGATACTAGGAATTTATTCTATTTTTAAGAAGTTTGTTTTTGTATGATTAATTAATTATATTATAAGAACAATGGGTAAGATTAAGTTTTCAAACCTCAGTGACATGAGTATAATTTCAAAATTAATGAGTATACATTAATTACCAAAAAAAGACTAAAAAGCTATATAAGACTTTATCTCGATCGTTGGAACAATCACTTGACTTTGCCTTAGAATATTAGGTAACTGTAGATTTGAAATATTTGGGTGAATGTATTTTTTTATTAAAGGTTAAGAGCTAGATAATTAAGCTTTTTTTGAATTAATGTATAGTTACTTATAGTTATATATATCTTTGGAAAAACACAATATTTACTAAGTTTATACTTTAGCATCATGGCTCATATTTGTGTCATACTTGTGAAAGAAAATTTATTTTTTTGCTTCGATTTTTTATTGAATGTCCCACATGTGGACTTCATATGTGTTTTTTTTTCTATTTTAATAGAACCTTAAAATATTTAGTAAAAACGTAGCTTATATCTCTTTAAAAAGTCAAAGTTATGCTAATATATTAATAGTAAATTCATTTAATTGTTTGAGCCAACTAATATAATATTTTTAGTTTAATTATTAGCTTTTTAAATTTAAAATATAAAAATTAAGATAAAATTTACTAACTTACCATTTAATAAAATTTCTAAATACATAATATCATTAAGTCTATTAAATTAAGAGTAAAATCCACTAGGAGTTTCCTAACTTATTGTTTTATAGTATTCTGCCTTAATGTTGTCCTATCGAAATATCCTACTTAATTATACGCATTTCAGTTAGATACTTGTCATCCATTTTATAGATAAAATAAACGGATTTTGCTAATGTGACATTAATTAATAATAAAATAAATAAAAAATGACAATTTTAGTCCTTAGAACTCTTTCAATTAATATTTTAACCCTTCGAAACTTCCTGAATATCAGGAATGAGCTCAAATTTTTTATTTTCACATTCTAGGCACAAGAACATCAACAAACCAAATAAAACCCAGAAATGTGAAACGACCAGAGAACAAGTCGAAAAAAAAATGGGCCACACCAATCAATTCGTCGTACTGCCGTCGTCGACAACATTGAGATCAACCACGGCCGATGAGCACAGAGGTCATCGGCCAGAGGAGACCGTGAGCAAGAAGGAGAGGAAGTCGGAAAGATCCATGGTGTCCTCGACACGACTTCTCTCCTCTGCTCGTCCGTGACCTGACGTTTCAATTCGTCGTATCGCCGTCGTTGACTAGGTGCCCAGTCATGAATCTGATGAATAAACGGAGTCGGCGGCGGCTGCGCGAAGATTAGCGAAGGCGTCTCAGAGATCGGCCTTAAATGGAACAAACGAGAAGAACAAATTGAAACAAATTGGAACAAACGAGCAGAGGCCCTTCGATGGAGGTTCAAGTGAACATAGAATCATTGGATCTGCGAGCCTTCGATCGCCCCAGGCACGGGCAGGCGACGGCGAGGCGAGCAGTGGAGGCACGAGCGGACAACGGAGAGACGAGTAGTGGAGTCGCGAGCGGCGAGAGCGAGATGAGTAGTGGAGGCGCGGACGGACACACGGAACTCACTTTCTTATCGCCACCGTCTCTCCGTTTCTTGGTCCTTTCCATTTCTGTTTGGACTCTTTTTTTTTTTTTTTTTTTTTCTAGAATTAAGTTTTCTAATTTGGGTTACTTTTTTGTTTTCTGGAATTAAGCTTGGTTGCAGGAATGAACTAAGAAATGTAGAAGATTTTGGGGTAAAATTTAAATTTGGTCCCTTAACTATTTAATTTATCCTAAAATGGTCCCCTAACTCTTTTCTGGAATTAAGCTTGGTTGCAGGAATGAACTAAGAAATGTAGAAGATTTTGGGGTAAAATTTAAATTTGGTCCCTTAACTATTTAATTTATCCTAAAATGGTCCCCTAACTCTAAAAATGACTACTAGGGTCCCTTAACTCAAACAATAAGTTCAATTTAAGTCCCATCCTTCAGTTAGGCCGTTAATTTTGATGGAATTGCCTATGTGGCACTTATAATGCCACATGGCACTTAATACCTCCTTGCTTGGTCCCACAATACCACATGTCAAGACAATAAGTAACAAGATTAAGAGAATAATAAATATTAGACCCGAATTGACAAGAAACATAATTTTAGGTACTTAAAAAGTTAAATAGCACAATCTTCCTCAATTCTAGCTCGAAGCTCTCGATTGGCCCTCTGGTCCGACGACGTTCGTTCGATGGGTGGCAAGGCACCCCTGAAACCAAATAAACTGGCAACCGGTTGGAGATTGTGAACAGAAATCTACGGAGACTGTGAACGGAAATCCACGAAGATGAATCCCCAGAAATCGAGGGGCCATCTTACTGCCTCCCTATTGACCACGGTCACTCACTCCTCCTCAGTGGCTCTGCCCTTTTGACCTCCACCGCTGGCAAGCCTCTTGACCCTCCTCTCACCCCTCTCCGTTTCGATCACATTCAATCATTCCCCGAGGAGCCTCTCTCCTGGAAGTCGGTTTTGTCAATTTTGTCGCCGATTTCACCCCTGTAACCCTCGATTTCATCACCAATTTCAAACCCTTGATTTCGCCACCGATTTCCTCCTCCAGTCATCGACCGTCATTCGCCTCCATCCCGTCCGTCTCTGTCTCCAGTCATCAGCCACCATCGTATGCGAAGGGTCAATTTTTACATTTGCGGTTAATTTATGTTTTAAGTTTTAATATTTTGTGTTTATGTTAGTTTGGGTTTAAATTTTATTTCTATACAAAATGATCACCCATTTTAGTTAAAGAGGATGCCACGTGGCATTGTGGTGCCACATAGGCAAGTTCCATCCAAATTAACAGCTCAACTGACGGATGGGACTCAAATTGAACTCGTTGTTTTAGTTAAGGGACCCTAATAGTCATTTTTAAAGTTAGGGGACCATTTTATGACAAATTAAATAATTAAGGGACCAAATTTGGATTTTACCCAAATATTTTGATAGACTGTATTAATTAGTTTTAAAATTTCATGGTTTAAAATTATTGATCAGAAAAGTGTAAGGACCAAATTTGTAATTTTGCATATATTTTTAATATTAATTAATACCACATCAACGATTTCCATCCGATTTAACATTAAAGTTGACAGAAAATACCTAATTGAAATTCAATAAGTGAAATATAGTACTTCAATAGGATAATCTTAAGATAGGATATTCATTTAAGACAAAAAATAAACTAAGGGATTTTTAGTAGATCTTACACATGAGTAATCTATTATAATAAATTGTGCAAATGAGGATAGTTATAATAAAATATTATAATAAAAAACTATGTAAAACATAGAAAAATGAAACTAATAATAAATATATCTAAACTAAAAAAAAGTGAAATCATTATTGCTACAATTTACTTTAAACAAGATAATCTAAATTATAGTTATTTAAATAAACTAGTGATATATATCTTAACAGGTTAACATCACAAGAATATAATAGTAATTTAAGACCATGGTTGATGGTAGAATTTCTCAACTAAAATATGTATATACATAGAAAAATTAATCATCCATGAAATCTAAATAAAAAATGGAGTTATCTGGACATTGATCACGGTTTTCTGTATCTAACAGGTACCCAATACAAATACTCGTGCTGTGCACGGACACAAGCATCTATACCCTAGCTATTTGAGCTCGGTAGGCTTGGTGAAGGAAAAATCAATATTATGCGACTGCGAGGGTCCAACAGTTTGTTGCTGTTCGTGCTGGTGTTGGGGACCGTTATCAGGGGTAGAAGTCTCGGGTTCGGAAAAGTCGGTTTCAGAGAGATAAGCTGGTGAATTGTGTTCCAGGGTCTCGGGCTGGCTGGATCGATGCTTGTGCTTGTGGGGCAAATGCATCGGCGACGAGGCGTAGATGGGTGTGGTGTCTCCGCTTGTGAAGCCTGAATGATGGGATACTGATGGAGATGCATCTCCTTTCTCCTTCCTCACCTTGTTTCGTGCCTGGGCTGCCCTGTGCCAATTCTTTAGAGCTCTCGTAGTTTGCTCTTCGAATATCGCCTTTTTCATGTGAGATCCCATCTACACGAACATAAACGTAAAAACATACACATATATATAATTACATGCTCTTGTTTTGTGGTATTCATGAATTAACTAATACTCACTTGGGTGACTAGCGCGTATAGAGGGAAGGTGATGTAGCTACAGAGTATTTGGAGACCGAGTCCAATAAATACCCGCACAGACATGAAAATTACGTGCTCGTGGTCATGGAAGCAAGAGCCGAGCCCGTACTCGTACTGGTATAGTAATGAATTAAATTTAAAGTCAGCAGAAAAGTAGTACCAGTAATTGGGCTTTAATTTACCAAGAAGCAGAGAGAAAGAGTTTGGTACCCAAGCCCAGAGGAAGAAGGCCAATTGGAAGGCATTCTGGAACAGGGTGAGGTGGATGAGGAAGAGAACCCACTGGGGGCGGTTGAACCAGAAAAACTTGTTGCTAGGCTCCACTAATGGAGCCCCCCTCACCACCGCATTTCGTTCTTGGATTTCTTGAGCCATCTCCATTATGATCAGCTCTAGTTTTGTCCCCACCATCACAAGTATCTGTGCCAGCGTTTCACATCAGTTACTTCAGACTAACTTCCTCCATCATTAACTGAACTCACTTCTCAATTTTTTTTTTACCCAAGGTTTTGTAAAAGTGAACAGTATCACAAAATACTGATATACAAATAAGAAATCAGTTCCGTAAAATGCTTCTCTACTCCTAATTTACTTCTTACAATGAATGGAACCACTGAGAGCCAAGCCAAGGTGTGCCATTCTGCGCAAAATTAATTGTAACAACTTGTAATTAGTTAGAGAAAATCGGAGTAATTCTTATATGAAGATTGAAGACTGATATGTAGGATTCACGTACCGTTTTTGTTTACAAGTAAGAAGATAGCAGCAAAAATCCATAGAGGAAAGCTGCAAACAAATAATCACATGGGAACATAATGCCACTGAGACATATAAGTCTGTAACAAAATGAGATGTGAGCATATAGTATAGTTGAAACAACAAAAAATACGTATACTATAAATTACTCCACCTAATACCGACAACCCTCTTGAAGTCGTCCTCCATTGATCTTTTGATGTATTTATGAAAGTCAAATTTGCTGTTGGGAGCAAAATGGGCCTGCAGTTGAATTATTTTTAGACATGTCGGTAAGTTCGAAGAGAAAATCTTATATTGTTTTTAACTCAATATCTTATTGTAACGATCATAGAATTTAATAAGAAGCAAACTCGCCAAATGTAGCCAAGAGACAACCCCAGCATTGACCGGGTTGAGACGCCCACCAACACTTGTGCCATATGTTTACCAAAATATGGTTCAACATCATTCAGATTTAACAAGAATGTAAATGACCCCCGTATCCTTTTCATGCAATTATATGCACTCCTCAGTCCTCAACACTGTAAAGATGTTACCACAGTAAAAGTAAAAAAAGCAAAAAGTCGGTGAATTTTACATTTATAAACCCATGACGCATGGTCAAATAGTCCACCTTGCTGACCGAACCGAAGAATTGGCGGAAAAAGGCCACCTACAGCACACATCCCGAAATGGAAAAAAGTTAAGTATTTATGGGCCTGGGCTGGGCCTATATGGGTGTGAAGAAAATTTTCAATAAAAATCAATGTCCATTACCGCCCATCTTATTCCAGGAGTCGTCGATAAACCCGAGTGGCGTCTCACGAATGAAGTTTGATGCGCCAATCTAAACCTAGTCGGATCTGTGTAATTTTATCGTCGTTTAACTATAAATTCAGCTGCACTTTATTAGAACCCAAAAACAAAAAAGAAAATCACCCACCATGTGTATACTCATACTCCAACGACGTCGTTTCTGATTCCCATGCTTTCCATTTCTTCATCTGGAATTCCAGTTTGCAGATCGAGCAGAAACCAAAAGGAAGCATGGATCAATCACCCTAATTACTTGAAACATATATAATTCGCAAATCCAGGACTAGTAATTTACCTTAGCTTTGGCCAGCAAAATAGTAATCACACTGTATAGAACATGAAACACGGCTAGAACAAATATGAATATATGCAGATGGTGAAGCCCGGACTGCGAAATCAATGCAACCTTGCCCTGTTTTCAAAATACATTCATCATCATCAAACCGATACCCATCAACCACATTTACAATAGCAAAATTAGTGGTTGTTTCGTACCTCGCCGCAAGATCCCTTATTGGCGGCACCGGCAGCCAAGCCTCGACGCCACAACGCATCTCCGGCATACCAGAGCAGCCGCCTTTCCCCACCTTTCTTGTCTTCACTATCCTCATCCTTTTTTTTGCAGGGAAGCATGGTGTTACCCACTTTCTCTGGGACGCAGATGTTGGCCACCAGGGGCGTCCCCACCGTCAGCAGCAGCGATATGAACCCCATAAGCATCAGCTCTGCTCACACCCAACACTACCACATTTATTCATAATTCCCATGTCACACCAAAATATAGCTAACAACTACTGATAAATAAACCGTATATATACCATACCTTCTTTGATTTTTTCCAGGGCAGCTATCATCTCCTTCTTCTGCTGTTTGTGGAACCACTGGCATATATCAAGAAAACAGAGCAAGCAAAATTTCAACTCCACCAACTCGTCTATCGAATAATAGTGTTGGTAAATTCAGACTAAGCTAACTGGTACCTTTCCAAGGGAGTGAATTCCATGTTCAATCATGATCGAGATGAGCACAAAGACAGCACAGACGCCGGCCACGGCCCATGTTGGCGTTTCCTCCAATGTACGTTCTCCTCCACCACCGGCAGCCATCGGAGCTAATTCTTTGGCGGGTTAGAGCTTAGCGGTGGCTGGGGGCTCAGGGGCGCTCCGACAACGAAACGCGATGGAGCGTACTGAGTTTTAAATACTCAATAAAATGAAGCCGGCAGGGAAAACAAGAAGAAGAACCGTCAACGAATGGACAAAGTAAGATACTTGTTTTTCACCCCTTTCTTAATTTGTCGCCTTGTTTTCTCGTCTCTCGTTTTCATCGTCGCCTTGACTCGCCTGACGGAGTCTGTTTGGGCCCTCGCAGGAAGATATTTGGCACTGGGCTCAAAATCAGGCCCAGCGGCCTCCTCCAGGACCTCGCGACTACAGGCATCGATATCATCGAGGCCGACCAATAGAAGATCAAGAAAGTTTAATATCATCGGTCACCTTCTCTCGTAGTCTCAGACCCAGTTCTCATCTCAACTGCTTCGAACTAATAAGCTCGTCATTTCTTCTTCTTCTTTCCTGCTGCTTCTGATCTCTCTACCGGGGCAACATGGCGGCCGTTTCGAATTCCTTGGTTGTAACCAGGAACCCTCAGCTCCGATCATCATCCAGTAACAGTAGCACTAGTCTCTCTATCTCTCTCTGATTCTTCTGCCTATTTCTTTCTCATATCTGATTGTTTACAGCTATTCTCAGTTGAAATAATTAGGTCGTTTTTTAGTTTCTGACTCGGTCCTGGCCCAAAAATGAGAAAAATGTTGCGGCTTCCCTTCCCAGTAGCTGCTTAGGTTTCGTAGCATTCGAATCACATACGCATAGCTTGCTCAGGTGCTAGTCTTGTGCCCGTTCTTCCAATCATTTGTTTACTAAGCTGAGTCCAACAACCGCATTTTAGGAGCTATCAGGTTTTTAGACAGACAATTGGTGTTATGTGTACGAGATTTGGCCGTGGAATGGAATTGTGTCGCCTAGATGTGGAAATAGCTCTTGATTTCGGAGCCAATCGCTGCTTTCTCACTATGGTGTGTTTTTTCTTCTTCGTTTTCCTTTTTCTGCAGGCTTTTCTCTTAAGCCAATGGATCATCACCCTGCGAGTCTCAGGCCCATCAATTTCTCTAATTCTCATACCCAGAGGAAGATTCAGCTCCCAACATCGAGAAGGGCGGTCATTGTTCAAGCTGCATATAGGTATGCTTGTTCTTTCTCTTTAAATCTCGCTTGCTTATTCCCCCACCTGTCATATTGGGTGAAGATGAAGCTGTTTCACGGGGCAAATCATTGCAAAAGATCATATTTGTCCGAACTTTTGAATATGATCCCATTTTGAATATGCTGGCAATGGAAATGCTACAATGCATAGTAATACTCTCGGTCAAGTTTCTCTATTGGACCTTACATTGCGTACTCCAGATCCAGCATATATCATTTCTCAAATCTTGATCAAAGGCTTCTGCTTCTTTGTTTACCCCAGTGACGGTGAAAGGGCTGGCACCGCAGGTGCCTTTGTTGGTGGATTCATTTTAGGAGGACTTGTAGTTGGGGCACTTGGATGTGTTTTCGCTCCTGAGGTCAGATTAATTATGTTAATCTATGTTGCTTCATCAAGATGCTTTGGATGTAGTTACAACTCCTGAATCTGATAATATTGTTGGATTTATAAGCGGGTGGTGTGGGGATGTTTTACAAACAAATTTATGGCATGGCTATGCAGATCTTTGAGAACTTGTGTTACAGGACTGTTAGTAGGTTATACCCTGCTTCAGGTTTTTGAAATTTTAAGGGAATTGATTATTGATTGTGTCATCGGTTTTATTTTGAGAGAGTTGATATAAAATCAAAGCTCATCCATACTAATTGTACTGAGATTTCAACTTTGTGCTATTGATTCCACGTCTCATATGATAATTGTTGCAGATCAGCAAGGCGCTTGCTGGAGCTGACAGAAAGGAGTTGATGAGGAAACTGCCTAAATTTATCTATGATGAGGAGAAGGCCTTGGAGGTAAGTATCATCCTTTGCCTTCCTTTACTTTCCCTTTTCTTTCCTCATCTGTCACATGATATGGAATTCTGCTCAGGGTCCTGCTCAATTGATCGCTATTACCAATGTGTTTCTTTGCCTCTGGTGATGATTTTTTGTCTGTTCGGATACTGATTATTGGCTTTACTTCCCACTTTCACTATTGATGTTATCTTTGTTGCGTGCTCGCTGCTGTTGCTAATGCTTGGCAAACATTTATGAGGATAGTGCTAAACATTCATGAGATTTCATCACATGTTTAGCTTCTTTTCAAAATCCAGAGATATTTGTGCCAGTGGCAGGATCAATCTTCTTAGTAAGTAGCCTGCATTTTGTATCTGTATGTTTTCAGTCTGATAATATGTGATTCTATGAATTACAGAAAACACGGAAGATACTGACTGAAAAGATTGCTCAGCTGAACTCTGCAATTGATGATGCTTCTTCTCAGCTTCGAACTGGAGATCGCCCAAAAGAAAGACTGAAGAATGATGAAGTTGAAGCTGCCACATGAGTAACCTTAAGCTTTCAATGTGGCCTGACGGGTCTGCGGCCCTGTTGTTGAGGAGCACTGTTTTATTGTTTTTTTCCTGTTCTTCTTCAAGGTGTAGTATACGACCGGTGTCCAGTGCTTACTACTGGTGCTGCATGAATACATGTACTCTTTTGGAAAAAAAAAAAAAACACCAATGCTGATGGCACACAAGTTAATTATCATGTTAAAATGTCATATGTTGAATGATTGGCGTGAGCAGTGTTTCGAGTTATGGTTCAGTTGAAATCTGTGAGTACAATAAACTTCCATGCATGTGGCTTGTCTTTATGGAATTCGTTAGCAGCTCTGATTCATTATGTCCATCAACTGGTGCAAACGTTGATATTTACCATAGCTTCTTTAGTATTCGCCACATTCTGTACTGATCTCCTCACAGCCAAATAATCGCTCGTAAAAATCTGTTAGATGGGACCTCTTGCTTTGCCATTCGGGTCTCCGTCTCAAGAATTTGCCGTTTCTATAAAACAATCCAATGGCCGCAGAGGAAAATGAAATGAGACCTCTCGGGAAGCTGGTGGCTCAGATCAGACGCTGCCTCCTCAAGTCCTCACAGCACAACCTTATCTCATAATCTACGAGCTCCATATTCACCACACGATCCTTTTATTTGGGTTGCCATCATACTTGTGCGCGCGTTATTATTTTAGAGTCGACACCACAATTTCGCAGCATAGTATACATACCGCAAACTATCTCGGAATCAGCGGTAGCTAGCAAGGGCCATGGCCACTCACGCAGCTCTTGCTCCTTCAAGAATCCCTGCTGGTTCCCGGCTCCACTCTAAGCAAGCTCATTCCTTCCCCTCCCCCTACCTTCCCAAGGTCCACTTCCTTGGTCATTTGGCTTATGCTACAAGCTTGTTGGTGAAAATATATATAAATATGCATGTTTAAAAGTGATCTGCTAATGGTTTCCGTGCCACACCTGCAGAGGCTGGAAGGTCCTGAGTTTTCTGGTCTTCGATCCACCTTTACATACGCTGGTAATGGTGCCACAAATGCATCTTTCTTTGAAACAGTGGCTGCTCAACTCGCTCCACAGGTTTCATTCTGGCTCTCTCAAATTCCTAATGTATATATACGTGGCATGTTCGTCGTTTCATTACAATCGAGTAACTGAAGCTAGTATGTAATGAAATCTAGCCTGTAGAGTCTAGGCTCGTGAGGGGACCAACTGTGGCCAAGTTAAAGGTTGCAATCAACGGATTCGGACGCATTGGCAGAAACTTCCTCCGATGCTGGCATGGCAGGGAGAACTCTCCCCTTGATGTTGTTGTCGTCAACGACAGTGGAGGTGTCAAGAACGTAAGTATCTAGATTATTTCCCTGTTACGTGCTTGCACTGATAGATAGATAGATAGATAGATAGATAAGCTAGTGATCCTTGTCTACTTGCAGGCCTCACACTTGTTGAAATACGACTCCATGCTGGGCACCTTCCAAGCAGAGGTGAAAATAGTGGACGACAGCACCATCTCTGTGGACGGCAAGCACATCAAAGTGGTCTCAAACAGAAACCCTCTTCAGCTTCCTTGGGCTGAGCTTGGTATTGACATTGTCATTGAGGGCACGGGTGTTTTCGTGGACGGTCCTGGCGCTGGAAAGCATATCCAAGCTGGTGCCAAGAAAGTTATCATCACTGCTCCTGCCAAAGGCGCAGACATTCCCACCTACGTTTTGGGTGTCAATGAACAGGAATACAGCCATGAGGTCTCCAACATCATAAGGCAAGTCACTTGAATATCCGACGCTTCTTAACTGACCTTTGTTGTTGTTGCTTTTGTTATTTGTCATTGAGGCATGTCCAATTTGCTTCTTGCAGCAATGCTTCTTGCACCACCAACTGTCTTGCTCCTTTCGTCAAAGTCTTGGATGAAGAATTTGGTATATATTTTCGCATGAGAATCCTTTTTGGTTGTTTGAATTGATTGGATTCATATCTTTTTCCTTGAATTCATCAAAATTCTAAATTCACAGGCATTGTCAAGGGAACAATGACAACAACTCATTCCTATACTGGTGACCAGGTACCATCTCTCTATTTTCATTTTTTCTTCTGTCCTCAATAGTTAGGAGCTGCTAGTCATGCTGTTGAACAATGCTAAGGAAGAAATACTTATATGATGTGGTCAAACAACTCGAGTCTATTCATGAATGAATTGTTGATTGGTGGTGATTGTACAGAGGCTGCTGGATGCATCACACAGGGATTTGAGGAGAGCCAGGGCTGCAGCGCTAAACATAGTCCCCACAAGCACGGGTGCAGCCAAGGCTGTGTCTCTGGTGCTGCCACAGCTCAAGGGCAAGCTTAATGGCATTGCACTCCGCGTGCCAACCCCAAATGTGTCAGTTGTTGACCTTGTTATCAATGTTGAGAAGAAGGGCATCACTGCCGAGGATGTCAACAATGCCTTCAGAAGGGCAGCTGGAGGGCCATTGAAGGGAGTCTTGGACGTGTGTGATGTCCCTCTCGTGTCTGTGGATTTCAGGTGCTCCGATGTGTCTTCGACTATTGATTCCTCCTTGACCATGGTCATGGGGGATGATATGGTTAAGGTTGTTGCATGGTACGACAATGAGTGGGGTTACAGGTGAGAATCCATTGCATTTATCTGATATATTATGTCAAAGAGGCTTAAAGCTGGCCGTGTATGAGACGTGAACAATACACACAAGACGCTAATCTCCTGGTGAAC
Source organism: Aquilaria sinensis (assembly GCA_005392925.1). Lineage (NCBI taxonomy): Eukaryota > Viridiplantae > Streptophyta > Magnoliopsida > Malvales > Thymelaeaceae > Aquilaria > Aquilaria sinensis. Next base: position 1,026,075 of record SMDT01001567.1, on the reverse strand, counting down.
TTGTTTCTTGTGCTTTGTAATTTGCAGTCAAAGGGTGGTGGATTTGGCGCATCTAGTTGCAGCCAAATGGCCAGGGGCGGCGGTTGGAGGTAGCGGTGATCCGCTGGAGGATTTCTGCAAGACAAACCCAGCCGATGAGGAGTGCAAAGTTTATGAAGCATAAAAGTTATTAACATCTGAAGTCTATTGTTGCAAGCTCTTTTTTTCTTTTGCTTCGGTTTCACTTCTCAATCTCATTGGTCAGCAGTGGTCAAAGCTTGGCCAGGGATCATTCCCACACAATGATTGTATCCTAGTGGCAGCTGAGTTTATCGCATTATGTGAAACGCAGTCATATATATGTGGCTGCAATACTAATATTCTTTTCATCTTATCAGAACTTACATGAAAGATAAGACTGTTTTCCACTGGCCCTATTTAAAGACCACTTCCTAAACGTAATAGAATTTAAAAGGAAAAAGCTAAACCAGGGTCCGTCATTGCTTAGCAAAATCCAAATTTAAAGGGGGTAGAAATATGAAATTGAAGTTTGAGGACTAAATCGCAAGTATTAACAACACAGATAAATCACAAAAATGATACTACCTCCGTCCTATTTTGGTTGAAACATTTGTCTGAGCACGGAGATTAAGGTGTATGTAATTTGTGTTATTTTTTTGTGTAGTAAAAGTTTAAATAATTATTAAAAAAGAAAATATTCTTTTTTGGATTTTGTGTAATGAGAGATTGAGTGGAGATTAAAAAAAAAATCTTTATTGGGTTTCGTGTAAAATGATAATTTAATTATTTAAACTTTTTCAAAAGAAGAAACGTTTCAACCTTTTGGGACTTTCTAAAAAGGAATACAAAAAGGAATATATTTCAAGTAAATTGGGACAGAGGGAGTAAAACTTATGGGGAAAAAAACAAAACAAAGTGAAATGAAAATCAATAAATAAAGTGCAATTTATGTCTATTTGAAATTAGAAAAATGTTATCTTTATTACAGATAAATTATCTCAAATTTTAATACTAATTATAAATACCATTAAGTGGAGTTCGTAGCAATATCGTTTGGCCTAAATGCACCATCAATCCCCCAATTTTGTCAACTCACACAAGTTAATCCCTTAACTTTGACTCAGTATAACTTTGTCATCAAGCTTTGCAAAATGGTGCAAGTTAGTCCCTAACAATTTGTACTTGGCATCCTCAGCCTATCTCTATAAACCCTTTGCCCCTCCTTGACATAGCCGACTCCTACTTTGCACCCAAAATTGAGGAATGGTTTTCTACAGCATGTTTGCTATCATTAATCTTAATCTTTATGTATTCCTTATTGAAATTGCTTGAATTTGTCTTCTTGGGTTCCATTGTCAACATAGATCATAGAAGTTCCATGCCCCAACTATTAAACCTTACTTCTTTATTTGATATGTTGGTAGCATTGGCAGAAGTGTGATGGGGATTGGAATCCTACTGTAACTTTTAAGAGGCAAAAAGCCACAGTCAACAACTATGAAGAAAACCAAAACATTCTTCAAAGTCACCAACTCAAAGGTAAACCCAGAAGGCCAAGAGCACTTTGTTGATTCCCTAAATCCGCACATGATAATTCCTTTTTTCTCTTATCTACCAATTGCATCATTCCCTCAAACATCAATTTGTTGTTCTTCATTGAGGCTATCAATGTTCTATTTGCTCGATGATTCTTATGTGTATTCATTGTTCTAGCCCACTACCCACCCACTCCACCTAATTGCGTATTTCTTATAAAATAAGAATAAAAATTTCAGATTTAGCTGCTGAAGATTTTGACTATGGTAGGTAGTTGAACTTGAATCACTTTAAAGAATATATGAAGATTCCAACATTTTAGTGGTACAACCTTTTATTTAGTCTTGTATTTTGCATAATATATCTTTTCGAGCCACAAATTTTTATCGATTTTACATTTTAGTCACTCTCACATGTTTAGCAGTATATTCACTATCAGCTCAGGGACTAACTCGCACTATTTTAACAAGTTAAATGATGAAGTTATATTGAGTTTGAGTTAAGGGACCAACTTGTTTGAGTTAGTAAAGTTTGAGGGCCCATAGTGCATTTAAGCCTTATCATTTCAATTACTTTACCATTTAATGAGATGGGAAAGGGAAGGGATATATAGCATCATTGTAATTGCCTTGTTAACACCTTTTACCCCGAACATACAAAGGCATGACACTAATTAACTTGTAACATTTTTAAGATTTAATGATATGATTGAAAAACATGATTATAAATTTGATGCAATTGAAAATGATGCCAAATTTTTTAGTTTAGCCTAGATTGATGGACAAAAAAAACAACACATCAATGTGAGCTAGTGTAATTGATTACCCTTAACTAAACAGCTAGTTTTTTATTGGATATTAAGAAATCTAGGACTCAATCTCCCATTCCTCTTGTCATTCATATGTGCCAATAAAAAAACTAGTATAGTTTGTGTAGATACCTTTAGCTTATTTGTTAGTAACTTTTAGACAAAAACAAGAAAAAAAAACTAGACAAGTGGCTTAAAGAGACCAAACTTGAACCAACATTGTTAAGATTTTGATCCAGATCTTAGGATCTTCTGATCCTACGATCTAATATAATGAAACTTTGTCAGAAAATAATAGAATCAATGATATGATAGGAGTAGATAGGATCCTGATTAAGATCTTAAGATCGGTAGGATCTTTTGATCTCATTAATCCTACTTTGCATTAATTTTTGTTTGCTACATTTATATTTTAACCCAAATAAAAAAGTATAAGTGATTAGGCCCTTGTTGCCCAAATTGGGCTATCCAAGCTAATGGTTATACGACTTGAATTGTAAATTAAACACAACAAGAAAAAGAGCTCATCTCATTCTTTCTCATCTGGGAGACAAAAATCAAAACTTTGAAAACACTTCTATAAGTTTGTTGTTATTATGTTAGTTATGTTTATTTATGAACTTCTTTTATACTTGTGTTTATTATTATGTTAATTATGTTGATCTATGCTCTACTAGGGCTTGGGCTTTATTTGTATCATTAATTATGTTGTAATCCTTCCATCCCAAATTTTTTGCACTACTGCAATTTTTTTACTTCTATTTGACTTAAGTTTATTTTTTTTATTGTTTTCTAAAAATTGTTTAAAAAATTTATATTTAGAAATTACAATACTTATAGTTTTTAAATAAATTTTTTTCAAAAAAAAAGCAAATATTAATATAAAGAAATGTAAATCAAACTTAAGTTAAAAAAAAAACTGAAATGGTAGAAAGAACTTGAGACACGGGTAGTATCATTGTTATGACACTTGAACTTTACTTAAGTTTTCAATATAATTATTCTTCTATATAAACTATATTATTTATTACAAGGAATTTTGATCTTTTAGTAGAATGTTACGATTTACGATTTGATCTTGTGATTTTGATATTGTATGATAAAAAATGATTTTGGGTAGAATCCCAATCTTAACAACCTTGAGTTGAACCATGTATTTGGCACAGAAAATAGATGAATGACTTATATGGCTCAAACACTGTAGTTTAGTGGTTTATTTGTTAGTCAAACTGCAGTTGTCTGTTAACATTCAACAATCGTATTCGGTAAGAAAAGCTCATAGAAGAAACGAATAGGCTAAAGACAAAACGGATACAGGTACGGTGCGCCCCTAGTAACAAGAGATAGATCGAAAATCCGGGGTATAAGGTTACGTTTCGCAGCGTAAAATCCCCAAATCAAAAAGCCCTAATCGGCGAATTCCCGCGAAGAAACTCTTCTCGGCATCCATATGAGACGGTCTCGAGTTTTCCTTCTGCTGTTAATGCTGTTAGTATCTCCATCGATACGCGGCTTCTTCTGCTCGGAGATCTCCCAGGCCTCTCTCTCCGATCAATTTCTGCCTCCTCCTCCGTGAGTATCTTCTCGTTTCCGATCATAACTTTGAAGTCTTTACTTCAATTCTCTCTCCAGCACAGCCTTTCCGAGTTGTTCGACGTTGATTTTACAAGTGTATTTCTTAATCATGTCGCTTTTCTGTTCAGTGAGAAGGATATCGCCTTAGTGGTTACTCCCGATGGAACTATGCATTTGGTCGACGCTGCTTCACAGGAAGTTCACTGGTCTTTATCCTCGGGCCTGCCCATTTATTCGTCATATCTGGCCGACAGTGAGGAGCTAAATGCTTCTGGACATGACCTGTATGTGGATTGCGGGGAAGATTTGCAGCTCTATGTCCACAGCAGGAGCCTCGGGAGATTGGTATGTATCTTGACTTGATTCTTTATTTGAAATATGTACTGATTTAATTCCGCGGAAATTGGATTTGATCTTTGGAACTTCTAGTGCTTATTCGTTTAGTATTCGGAACTTCTTGTGCTTATTCTTTTTGTTCGACTTTCTGTTTCAGAGAAAGCTTGGTCTGACTGCTGATGAATATGTTAGACGAACACCTTATATAGCAGAAGATGGAGGGATCACGCTGGGAGTAAAGAAGACGACCATATATCTTGTTGACGCAAAATCTGGGAGATTGGTTCAAACTTATAGTTTGGATGATCCTCCTTCTATGGACGGGGATGGAGAAAGATCAATTGTCCCTGCCAATGATGTTGCTAGATTGGTGGAGCCTGGACCTGGCAATATTACAGGCAGTCAGCAGCTTGTTTACATCACCAGGACAGATTACGTGCTGCGCTATTACTCTCCAGAGACTAGTGAAGTTATATGGAATGTAGCTTTTGCCAATATTGATGCTGAAATTAGATGTCGAGGGAGCATTTTATCAGATGGTGAATCCACTCTGGATCGTATAAGAGAATCAGAGTTACCTTTCCGTTGTCATAAGAAGCCAGTTGTTATCCAGATTCGTGATGGGCAGAAATTGGAATCTCGTCCTATTCTTGGCTGGAGAGATGCAATGCTTCATCCGTCCAGTTCAGGGCACAATACTTTCTTACCTCCTGCTGATATACTTCCACTTGCCCTTCCTGCTGATTATCACTGGCCTGCTTTGCCAGCATCTGACGGTGCAAATGGTGGGATGCATATGGATGACAACAAAAACATTACTGATTCAGTTGGTGGAAATGCTAGAGTAGATTATATGCAGCCTTTAATTACATTTTTTGGTGCCCTTCTGGCCATCGTAGGTTTGTCTTTTCTACGCTGGAAACAGAATAAGTTGATTAAGCTTGAAGGTGAATCTAAAGTAAAAGCCAGCGAACCCAAAAAGAAGAAACCTAGACGAGGAGGGAATGGTAAACACAGTGCAAGCAGTGATAAAAAGAAAAACTTAATTGCAAATGGGGAAAAGGTTGGAAACACTGGTGGAGTTGAAGAAAATGAAGACGAAGCTTTATTGCCTTTTACTGATTTTGTTGAAGGCCCTACGGATGGGCGCAGGATTGGTAAGCTACTTGTCTCTACCAATGAAATTGCTAAAGGAAGTAATGGCACTGTTGTACTTGAGGGAATATATGATGGTCGTTCAGTAGCTGTTAAGCGTCTTGTGCGGACTCATCATGATGTGGCTTTAAAAGAGATTCAGAATCTTATTGCTTCTGATCAACATCCGAATATCATCCGATGGTATGGAGTGGAATATGATCTAGATTTTGTGTATCTCTCTCTCGAGCGTTGTACCTGCAACTTAAATGACTTCATTTATGCAAATTCTGAGGCTTTTCAAAATAAAATCAAGGTTTCAGATTCCAGCTTCTGTAATGAGTATAATGTTGAATTGCATTCTATAGTGGGAAAAAACCAGGATGTTGAACTGTGGAAGGCAAATGGGCATCCTTCAATCCATTTGTTGAAGTTGATGAGGTAAGCTTGCTCTCATACTTTGACTGCCCCGTTCTCAGGTCCCTTCTCTCATTGCTGTTTTATAACAGGCCTTGTTTCAGATGAAAGTGATTCTATATTCATGGTAAGAGGCTTAAATGCTGCTGTAAATTGTGCAGGGATGTGGTCTCTGGACTTGCCCATATACATGAACTTGGTATTATACATCGAGATCTGAAGCCTCAAAATGTTCTAATAATTAATGAGCGAACTTTATGTGCTAAGATTTCTGACATGGGTATTAGCAAGCGCTTAGTTGGGGATATGTCTTCCTTAACTCGGAATGCTACGGGTGAGTTTTTGCGTGTCTTTTTGTGTCTTTTTGTGTTTCAAGTTTCAACAGTCAATGTATGCATGTTTGTTGGTTTATCTTTCAAGCCTAAATGAACCCCAGCAAGGATATTATTGTTGTTTTATCTATTGAAGCCTTAAATGAACCTCAGCAAGGATATATTGTCATCTACATAAGAAAGATGAAGGACTATGCGATTGCATTGTGACTGTTGTCTGTTACTGCCGACTAAATAATAAGAGCTCTTTTTTCACGTACGGATGATTGGTCCTGTTTCTCTTTACAATAAAACCTGAATTATTGCTGAAGATTTGCGCCATTAATTTTTTGTCCTGATGGTAAATATAGGCTTTGGGAGTTCAGGCTGGCAAGCGCCTGAGCAGCTGCAACATGGACGGCAAACACGTGCAGTAGATCTCTTTAGTTTAGGCTGTGTTCTATTTTTCTGTATCACTGGTGGGAAACATCCTTATGGAGACAATATTGAGCGTGATGTAAATATCGTGAATGACCGGAAGGACCTCTTTTTAGTGGAGCATATACCAGAAGCAGTTGAACTATTCAAGCAGCTGTTGGATCCCAGCCCAGATATGAGGTAAGTATTTCATTTTATTAGCAAGATTAGATTCTGATAATTTTTAAAAAGATCCAACTGATTGTTCTTATGCTGAATACATGTCTGCTTATTTTATCAAGGGAGATGCTATTCACATGCACATAATGAGTAGAACAATGCATCTTTTGGGCCTGACTGAGAATATGGCTGTTGTTTCTTCTACCAGTTACTTATTACACCTTGCAGCTTGGTTGTAGATAATATCAAACAGACTACACTTGTTCCATGCAAACTTTATTTTTGGTGATGCATCTCTATTCAAAGCATAGCCTTGAACGATCTGTTTGTAATTTATTATAGGCCGAAGGCTGAGGATGTTTTGCATCATCCTTTCTTCTGGACTTCTGAGAAGAGGCTTTCTTTCCTTAGAGATGCTAGTGATCGGGTTGAACTCGAAGACCGGGAAAGTGAATCAGAACTTCTGAATGCGCTTGAGAGTACAGCCCCTGTAGCTCTTAACGGGAAATGGGATGAAAAGATGGAAGCTGCTTTTATTAACAACATAGGGCGGTACAGGCGATACAAATATGACACTGTTCGGGACCTACTGAGGGTTATAAGAAACAAGTATAATCACTATAGAGAGCTTCCTCAAGAAATACAAGAATTACTTGGGCCAGTTCCAGAAGGGTTTGAGGGATATTTCTCGTGCCGGTTCCCAAGACTATTGATTGAGGTATATAAAGTGTTCAACAGGTACTGCAAAGAAGAGGAGTTCTTTCGTCAGTTCTCAAGGAGCAATATAATTTGAATCCCGTAAGGTCCATTCGCGCCTCCGCACCTCAACTAACACGTCCAAGAAATGATACAATCATAGACAACCCATGTAAATTAAAATTGTAACATACTCCAGATGGATGCTGAGAATATTCAGAGCAAAGGTTTTGGATATAAAAACTTGGCATAAAATTATGGTTTTCTTGATCCGTATTCTATACATTACCCACCGGTCACCTTGCCTGCATTTCAAGGATAGACGATGATCGGCTTTCTCCTTTAAGTTACAGTTCCAGTAATTCCTTCCATACTTTCCAGTAGTTCCTCTTCTTGGTTGTATGACGAGGCTTGTCTTACGTCTTGCTTTCCAGTAGTGCCTAAAATATACAGGTAAGCTTAAATGAATAATAATCATAATATATTACATATGAAAACAAAGGAACATATGGAACGAATTTATAAACTACTCCTTGCATGATAGTTATCGTGAAAACAAGAGTTTTAAATTTATAACTCATATTCACCTGCAAGTGTATGGCGTTATTGTGTGTAAATAGCAAATATATGTGTCGTTCCAAGAGATGGGAAGATTCTACCAAGATTCAAATTCTAGCTATTCAAACCATCTAAACTAAAATGAGAAAGAGAGCAATTGGTATGAGTAAAGATTAAGGATGGTTGAACGAATGTATATATGAAAAGGAGTGAGCTAGAGTAAGTAAATAAGGCTACCAACTACCAAATGAAATCTCAAATGTTATATTGGATGAATGCAAGGTTACTAATGAAAACTAAGACGCACTAAATGAGAAGACTATATAGATTTAGCTAAACTAACTACAAATTAGATGACTTAGATGCAAAGCCTATCTCCCTAGGATTCCACTGTTTTACTTGCTAACTAAGTCTAATGAAGTTTTAATGGCATTCAATTCTTATGTGGTGAAAGGATTCAAACACTAAAACTCACTTTCTCAAGATCAAGTTTTGCTCACCTTAGATTAATTATGGCATTTCTCAAGCTCATACATTAACTTAAGATGGGTTAAGCACTAACCCATTCCTTAACACCTAGTGAGTTCATAAGTTATTTCTATCCATAAAACCTATCGTACTCTATTCTTCTTTTCCATCCCTCTTCTTTATCTCTAAAAAATAAAGTGGGATTATGATTTGTGTAAAATGACCATTCAACCCGCAAACATTAGGCATAAGAATAGGTAACACAAGATAGTCAATATTCATGAAAAATCTCAAATAAACATTAGATATTAAGTAAAAAGAGTTTCATCTTAAAGAGATACAAAAATCTACTTCATGTCCAAACTAACAACCAACATCATACTAAAGTTTAAAGAAATCATAAAGAAATACTAAAGAGAAAAGGGAAGAAGGAACAAAAAAAAACCCCTAGACTTAAGGCTCCTTAGCCTCCAAGCTTCTTCTTGGCACCTTCAAACAAGTTCTAACAAAATGTCTTCAATGGTGTGTGTGTCTACTCTCCCGCAAAAACCTCTTCTTGGGTAAGTAATCCTAAAACCCTTAGCCCTATCATCTTCCAACTCTTAAAAATCCTCTAATCATAAGGTGATTAGGTGAGATATGAGGGCATTCAAATGTGTAGGAATGTCCAAGTGTCCAAAATGATTCCCCCAAGAATGCAAAAAGCCATTTGAAGAAGCAGAGAAAAATCTGAAAATGTTGCGATGTAGTTGCAAAAAATTTCCATGTTACAGCAGGGCCCTGAAATCCTGAAGAAAAAGGTTAAGGCTCTCTTCATGCGACAACATGAAAGCTTTCTGTTCATTTTCACCTGCTTTTACCCTTTGATGCTGTTGCATGATATTTTCACACTATAGCATTGACTGGTCTTTAGCTTCAAGTCTTCCATTTCTATTTCGGGTGACCTCCAACTTCACTCCTTTGTACAATTTGGCCTTAAATCCACACAATTTGATCACTCAAGTCCCCAAATAATACAATGCACCCTAGAAATGAATTGAACACAAAATGCAAGTAAGATATAGCAAATTTAATAATAAATTAGTATAAAAATAAGTGAAATATATAGGAACATTATGTGACCATCAATAGTTTGTAACTAGTGTAGTTCACTGACTTAGCTGTCCTAAGTTTGTTTATTATTAACTGGATAGTGAACAGAAGTAATTGGACTATAGAATAGGAGGTAACTTTCTCTCTTTATCTTGATGAAGTTAGATTTAAGCTAGTTGCAACTTTGCTACAAGTGTATTTGTTTTAGGCCACTAAATTTCATGATCTAATTCAAATAACTTATATTAAAATAAATAGATATAGTGACAATTAACTGTGGTTAGAAGATCCGAAGGTAAATGGCCAGCAGCTAACTCAATTAGTAAAAGCTGGTCCCTAATTACAACAACCCTAATTCTACCATTGGCATGTTGCCGGTTAGTTAGCAATGGCCAATTGCTAAATCTAGTATGTTGTTAAATTTAGGGACAATCAGCCTGTTGCTACATTTTATCTTTTTAGTGATGATTAGCCTTTCCCTAATATTTTCTTTTTGTTCCTTTCCCTTCTTAAACCTCTATACACTACCATGTTATTTAGTAGCTACAGTCCAACACGCTCATTCCAACAATAATGTTTTTATATTCACAATTGCATCTGACATGTACAATGGTCATGATATTTAATTACTACACCATCTAGTCATTAAATATTTGTATGGTTCTAAATCCTATGTACATAAATAGCACGTAAATTGGATCAGAAGAATGTCCTTAGCAATTTAAGGAGATCCCATTAGGATAATGTCTCCAAGTTGATTGGGGAATATACATAAACTGGGTATTCAGTGCTCTCAATGGATTCTTCTTAATTGCCTTTCATAAGCTTGCAATTTGGTCATGTTCTTCCTACTCATCCACAAAAACCATCTTCTTCCCACACATACCCCTTTTGTCCATTCCTTATTAACCATTTTCCACTTTCCAGGACTTAATGGGAACCATTTATATTTAATTGATTAAGGTTTCTTACTATAGAAATGGTTTCATTAATAACAAGCAGTAGTATCCATAAAAAACTAAAAAAAATCTGAAAATTATTATGAAAAGTAAAAGTAATTTAACATGTCAATTTCAAATTAAAACATCCAATTCCTTCACATAACTATGGAGAACAAAATAGATGTTAGGAAAAACAAAATTTGACATTTTTTACTTTCCCCCCCCAACTTTTATACTAAAATATTTAAAAAAATTAAAATTTGTATGAAAAATGAATAACCTTAACAACTTTTTTTAAGCTTGAACCAAGAAAAAAAGTTAATCCACAAAAACCCAAACTATTATGTAAAATTAAAAGAAATGGGAGAGAGGTGAGTTTCAGGTGCATGACTAGGTGGGAAAAGGGAATATTTTGATTTTAAAAGGAATTAGTGATAGCCTAGCTATCACTACTAAGTAATGACAACCAATTCATCCCTACAATAGCAACAATCTAGTTGTTGCCAATCATTAACAGCAACCAAGCCTTTGCTACAATAACCATGGCCAAGCCATACCATGCAGTAGCAACGTCCAAGCCATCACTACCATAGTAAGGACATTTTTTGGGGGGACATTTTTATTCGATTCAAAAGGTAGTTTCACTGATTAGTGATGACTTGTCTGTCACTACATATCTGTGAAACCTAGCGATAGCCAGTTTGTCGTCAGGCTTTCGCAGTTAGTAACAACCTATCCATTACTACATCACTATGAGCCTTAGCAACAACCATATTGTTACTAGCGTTTGGCCAATTAGCGACGGCCTATTTGTTGCTACCTCTGTGAGCTTTAGCAACGACCATCATATTATTAGAGTTTGGCAAGTGAGCAATAGACAAACCATCACTACATATTTGTGAACCCTAACGATGACCAGCCTAACGGTGTAAACGAGTCGAACCAAGCTTAAACAGGCCAAGCTTGAGTTTTGCTTGTTTAGTATAGGCTTAGGTTCGAGCTCGAGCTCAACGAGCTTCATAAATAAAACTCGAGCTCGGCTCATTAGCTCAAAAAGTTCAAATCGCTGAACTGATTAGCTCAAACGGTAGAGCTCGTTCGAGCTTGATAAGCATATCTGACCTTGATTATAGGCTCGATTCGAATAATCTATTTAAGTCATAAGAAAAAAATAACATAGAACTGACATGATGAAGGCACATCCAAGCAAGTACATAGTCAAGGAAATTCAAACAAGTTCAACACAGTTATATAAAGTTACAAACAACCAAGTGTCAACATCCCAACTGAAACATATAATCATAATCTATTATATATACATATTCAACATGCCCAACTAAAACATGCTTAATTGAAATAGCCACCAAGAAATACAATAGCCCAGCAAAAGACATATCAAGTATCAAATTCAAGCATATTTAAGCAAAATCAAGTATGAAATTCCAGCAAACACAGAGCTTGCATGAGATGCACCAAGCATCAAATTCAAGTAAAATCAACTATCAAATTCAAACCTAGCCAAATTGGAGCTTACCCATCGTACACCCTCATTTCATGTTGCACCCAAAGTGGAATTGGAAGAAAAAGGTGGTCAATCTAAAGTTTACTATCTGTGACTTGTAGTACTGAGCCAATTTGGTGTGAGGGGAAGATAGTGTGACGACAAATGGTGCAATAAGGAGAAGGCGAGATGACAACAGACGCACGACAAGAGGTTAGGAGGCAAAAGATGGCCATGTGTGCAACACAATGGCGTGTTGTGACAAATGGCGAAACCGTGAAGGTTGAGTCTTAGACTCTTAGTGTTTGATACGTGAAGGCGATGTTAAGGCGAGAGTGAGGGAAGGGTATTAAGGATTTTAGCCGGATAGAATCAGGAATTAAAATTTTAGGTTTATTATATGTTTTATTTTATTAAATAAATATATTATATTAATATTATACTAGGCTCATTAGAGTTGATAAGAGTTCGAGCTGAACATTGTTGGATTTGAGCTCAATTCATTAAGGGTTTGAACTTAAAATATTGCTCAAGTTCAGGTTCGAAGCTCATTAAGTTCAATTCAAAAACAAGAAAAACGAGCTTGGGCTTGGATAATTTGATAATACTTGATTCATTTTACACCCTTAGGCCAACCTATTGCTAGAGTTTGGCAAGTTAGCGACAAACATATTGTCACTACATCTATGTGAACCTTAGCAACGGTCAGCCTGTCATTGGATTTGGCTAGTTAACAACAGAGTGTCCATCACTATATCACTGTGAACTTTAGCGATGGCTGACCTGTCGCTAAGGTTTGGCTGGTTAGCAATAGTTTGACTATTGTACATATCTATAGTAATTCTTACTGATGGTATATTATTGATATTTTTTTTTTACTGTTAGCGGCTTATCATTTCTACTTAGCAATAGGATTTTGCTGTTGCTAGTTTGCCGTGAAAACAAGTATTTTGAGTAGTTACTACTAAAAAGACAAATGTTTTCAATATTGCATGGAAAAATAAAGAGATAACTATATACTTTTTCTGTCCTAAAACTATTACAATATATTCTATTTTGGACAATTTCAAATTTTTGTAATATTACTATATTTAGTAAATTATGTTATCATATTACCCTTCAAACCATTATCTCAATATTTAATTTTTTCAGTTTTCTCAATGTATGTAATAAAAAGTTACGAGTAAAAGTAAAAAATATATATATAAATTTTTTCACTTTCTTAATCTTCACACCAAACCAAATGATTCAATAAATATGAAACAAAAAGAGTATATAACATTATAAATGAAAAGATGTAGTAAATATTACTAGATAATAAGTACATATTTACCAAAATCATAACGAGCTACTCAGTTACCTTTAGTATAGTAAAACAAAGCCTTAATTTGTCGTTTAATATACGTTTCTAGTTTAGCAAGTGACATTAATTTTCCCTGCTGTTTAAAGTCAATTATGATGAGTTGTAAACCATTTGAGTAAAAAAGCAGAGGGAACTGCAGCTGTAGCGCGTGCATCATCAAACACTCCCCTGTACTGTAATAATTGGCCAGGCCGCTCTGTATGTCTCCGTAGTCAGTCTAGTCCTCCTATGGCCACTCTGCTCCTTCTTCCACTCTCTTTCTTCCTCATTTCCCTCTCCCAATTCTCGCTCGTCTACGGCGTCGGCATCAACTATGGCACTCTTGGCAACAACCTCCCTCCGCCCCTCAAAGTGGCTCGCCTCCTCCAGTCCACCCTCCTCGACAAGGTCAAAATATACGACTCCAACCCCGATATCCTCCAGGCCTTCTCCAACACAGCCATCGACCTCATCGTCTCCGTCGAAAACAGCCACGTCTCCAATCTCAGCTCCGACGTCCTCGCTGCCGACCACTGGCTCGCCACCCGAATCCTCCCCTTCATCCCGGCCACCTCCATCGTCGCCATTTGCGTCGGCAACGAGTACTTGACCTCCAATGCGGACCATCTGGACCCGGATGCCCTCGTCCAAGCCATGCAAAACTTATACGCCGCCTTGGCCAGACGGGGGCTGAACCGTAAAATCAAGGTCTCCACGCCGCATAGCATGGCGGTTCTCGATTCCTCCTTCCCACCTTCCTCTTCCACGTTCTCCTCCAAGCTCGTCCCCACCATGAGCTCTATCGTCGGATTTTTGTCCTACACGGAGGCGCCCTTCATGGTGAATGCTTACCCCTATTTTGCCTACAGAGATAACCCTGAGGCCGTCGATCTAGAGTACGCACTGCTGGGAAACTCCACCGCCGTACACGATCCCAAGGGCTACACTTACACCAACATGTTGGACGCTCAAATCGACGCCGTTAGATCAGCCATTGAGGCTCTCGGGTACGGCAACCAGACGGTGCCGATCATGGTGTCGGAGTCCGGGTGGCCGTCGAAGGGGGAGCCAGGCGAGACGGCGGCCACACCAGAAAATGCGAAGAAATACAACACGAGGCTGATCGAGCGAACTCAGTCGAGCAGAGGGACTCCGATGAAGCCAGCGGAGAGAGTGGAAATCTTCGTGTTCGCGCTGTTCAACGAGAACAAGAAGCCGGGGGGCGCAAGCGAGAGGAATTTCGGGATCCTTAACGGGGACGGATCGAAGGTATACGAAGTGGATTTGAAGTGCGAGTTCTGTAGCGATGCGGTGGAGGAAATGTCGAGGAGAGGCGGGGGGGCGTCGGTGTGGTGCGTGGCGAAGCCGCATGCGGATGAGAAAGTGCTGAAGCAAGTGCTGGACTTCTGCTGCGGGGCGGGCGGCGTGGATTGCAGGGAGGTAGCGGAGGAGAAGGGCGCGTGTTTCGAGCCCAACAAGCTGCATGCTCGCGCCTCTTACGCTATGAACGCGTATTACCAGATGCACGGAAGGAATTACTGGAACTGTGATTTTAAGGGCACCGGCCTCGTTACCTTCACTGACCCTAGTAAGTTCACCCATCACCTTAATTCCATATATATGATCATAGATACTAACTAACGTGTTTTTCTTTCTAATTAAAGATCATTTATTTATTTTTATCTTGTTTAATTACTGGAAATTGAGAATAATATTCTCTCTCTCTGTTTTTTTTTTGCTATTATTTTGCATCTCTGACCAGGTTATGGGAGATGCCGGTATCCTCAACAGTAATTCTTTGGAGGGCATGAACAATTGAAGCGCATGCGTGTAAAACTAAGAAACTTGTTAGTGGAATTTCTCCATGTTCACCAGCTAGCTATATCCTCTATGTTCATTGCACTATTTTAGAATAGTTTTTTCAATTAAGTTTAACTTAATTTTATTCATATTAATATTTACTAAACATTTTTAAAAAAAATTATACTTTAATATAAATAAATTTAAATTAAACCTAAGTAAAAACCTGAAATGATATAAACTTTTGTGTTACAACTACAAGGGGTACATAAAGGTCCTTCAACCTTTAGCTAATTTGTCGGGGGAAAAACCACAATAATAATGACATGTAGAAAGGAAGGAGACAAAAGAAAAATGATTTAGATAGGGACCAAATGAATCCTAAAGGTCACACCTTTTTCCCGGACTACAACTTTTTGCCCTAAAATGTAAACAAATTTTAATTTTACTTGGTTAAGAGTTGGGTAACAACCGACTCATATATGTATGTAACTAGCAATCTATATTTTCGCTATTAAAATGTTGCTCTAAATCTTTTTCTCGATTTAGTCCTCTGTCTATCAAATCTTTTCCGTATTCTATCCTCTGCCATCTGCTTCGATCTTTTACATATTTTCTATCATTTTCCCTAGGCTAAATGAAGCGATTGAGATTTTTTAATTGTTACTAAGAGATTTAAGATGCTTGAAGTTCCTACTTTTTCCTCAGTCCATTAATATATGTACGAAAAGAAAAACTTAATACTTTTTCTGACTTGATTCGATTTCATAGTTCTTTTATTATTTGATGAGACTGCTTCCGTTTTTCAATCACAATATGCATTTTGGGAATAATTAACCTTTTAGGACTCAACCGGATATTTGATGAAAAAGAATTAAAATCCATATGCATATTTGGTCAAACATTTACTTAGAGTTAGTATGGGTTTGCACTATATATTTTAATGCATCTCATCAGGCTTTCTATCAAAAAAGAAAAGAAAATATATTAGGACTTAAACTATGTATAATTAATAAAGTTTAGAACGTAAATGAATATCTGATCAGAGATTTAGGCTTTTTAGTGAATCTCTCAAAAAAGTTATCGCTGGCCGACCCTTTTTTTCTCATATCAATACCCTGCAGATGTAGCACATGACATGAATTGAAAATCGCCTTCCACAATCAATGGCTTTTTTGGACGAAAAGGACAAAAGTTGCTGCAATTTCTAATTTCTTTTCCCATCTCGGGATCTAATCTCCGACAACCCAGTGGCATAACTTTTTTGTGCAAGAGTTTCTCATTTCTGTAACCAAATAGTGCTGTGAATTTATAAAGTGGAGTGGTCGTGAGGAACATCAATTCACCGAAAAAATAATAAAAAATCAATTATATCTGAATAAAATAATTTGATTGGTTTGGATCAAAACTGAATTTTTTATTCCATTATCAGATTGATTATTAGTCCTTGATTTTCTATACTTAAAATGGAATAAGTCAAATAGTAATAAATAATTTACCATTATCTATATTGACTCTACACATATAAAGTCATTTGTTTTCAATTTTGGACCATGTGTTATTAATTCTTTTTCAATTTTGGATGCTTTGAATATTTATTGTATTTTTTTCATGTACCATATGCTTAGCTAAATAATTGAACCAAATAAGTTGAAATGTAATTCATATTGTTCGAATTAATTCGGACATTTAATATGAACATTTAAATACATTTTGTAAAACTGAAAACCGATCAGATCATTGTATTTAAACCAGTTTCAAACTAAAGCAATTAAATGTTTAGTTAAGTACCAAAGAATATAAATAAAATGAGGTGAAATACAACATAAATTATGTCTATATACTAATGTCATTCCGAGTTAAAAAAAACGATAATAATAAATAATATTCCGCTTCCCGGGCTAGGTCTTACATTACAACATGATGTGGCCCATACAATTGAAGATATCACAATGTTATGTGACTGACGCTATGTGTATGGACTATAGATTGGTCATTTGGTGGCTCGTCACGGTTGCTCATTTCTGTCTCTCTTCTTCGACCTCACCACCTCGGCATCCCCATCAACATCGTCCGATCCCGATCTCTCTACGTTCCTCCTCCTCCTGCCGCTGTTAGATGTCTGTTTCTTCTCATCCATTAGCAACAGAAGCCGATGAATGTGCCCTGAACTTGACCTACTCTCAGAAGTAGCAGTAGCAGCAGCAGCAGTTTCAGCAGCATGAAGTCTCCGTAACTGCTTCAATAGCTGTACAAAGTAGATGAAGAGGGCAAGACAACAAGCAATGCCACATACGAGGAACAGACCCCAAAAGCTCTCTAGCTTCAGTCTGTCAGACTCTGTCTCAGCCCCTTCTGAACTGCAACTGCTTCGCATCAGCCACTTGTCATGTAGACGCTGGAGATCACCATTCTCTGCCAGCGCCAGAATTGCTGTTGACACATCGACCGCCAAGGGAGAGTCTCGAGGGAATGCCTAGACAAAATTTGAAGTCAAAACGGAAGAAAAAATTAATTGATAGGAGCGTGTGGGGAACATGTTTAAGTACTCACAAAACCCCAGACGCTTCTGACGAACTGTTGACCTACGATCCTAAACGTGCACTGGCTCGAGAGGAAAAGCTCTACATATGGAAGTTCATCAACCACAGCAGCAACGCCGCCCTTTTCGTGAGGGCCACGTTTGAGAGCTGCAGCATAGTCTTCAGGTGACCCAAGGGGCACAAGCCTGGATTTCGAAATGTTGAGCTCCTCACTCAAATAATGTTCCGCAAATGAACCAACTTGGTAACCAATAGGCTCATTACTTGCTTGCAAACTTTCAATTCCTTTGACGGGAGATGATAGCTGCTGCACCGTGAGGATTGATGTCAGGCTAGCTGTATAGCTCGATTTAATTATCAGAACCACAAAGAGCCATATAATTAGCACAAAGCGCCCAAGGGTGCTCACGGTGTTCCCACCTAGAAGAACACGTAAACAGCTCAATCAAAACAGACATCCTTGCCTTCAACACCAACACCCTAACAAAATATAATTTTCCAGGTGTACTTACTACGGGCAGAAAACAGAGTTGAGAGGCTAAACCTGCATCCACACCAAAATGGATAAAAATTAAACCAAAATAATAAAACTACGACAATGCCTTCAGTTCCTTGCAGACAAATGCATGTGCAGTTGAGAAACAGAGACGCATGTTAGAATCACAAGTCACACATGAATTCAGGAAAAAAAAGGCCACACATGACTTTGAGTGAACACCCTGACTGTCTGAACTCACCATAGAAGAGTTATAATTTGTTGCCTAGGTGGGCCTCTAAATTCATCATTCAACCTGTGCTCCAAAATCCAAACAACTACACCAATAAGAAGGAAAGAACAAGCAGCAACGATCCACATATGTAGAGTAAACGGCTGCAGAAATGCCCAAGCACCAGAATTCAATTTCTTCACGCGTGCCACAACAACCAGTCCAGATGCTGCATATGGTTGCGTGAAGTCCACCATCTTTGTCCGATTTCTGACAATGGCAACATCACCCACAACTGCATCAAAATCCTGAGAGTACAACATGAGGCATTAGCCAGCCGGCAGGGAACAAAGTTAGACCTGTCAATTTTGAATATGAAATATAATACTCACGCCTGTTGTGATCTTGTTCACAAGATCATCATAGCTAGGGTTCTTCATACCATCTCCATAGGAGATGAACTTATATGGGACTCCGTAAGGTAACAGATTCATGGCAGCTGAAAATACATCTATACAGAATCCCTGGAAGTTATCAGTCCCCTGAACCTTGGAAACGAATTCTCTGTAACTGACACGATTCGGTACACCTACTCTCAATTGCTTCCCATTGCTCGAGAAAACCCATCCACGAGGCTTTGATGATGTCTCCCCTGGCCATATAACGCTGTACAA
Source organism: Aquilaria sinensis (assembly GCA_005392925.1). Taxonomy (NCBI): domain Eukaryota; kingdom Viridiplantae; phylum Streptophyta; class Magnoliopsida; order Malvales; family Thymelaeaceae; genus Aquilaria; species Aquilaria sinensis. The sequence goes on along the minus strand of SMDT01001567.1, from coordinate 1,007,039 downwards.
TTGCTGGCTTGCACTTGAACGATTTGGGGGCTTTGAATAAAGTGTCTCTGGAGGCACAGTAGACAAACCAGAATAGTTGGACCAATAGCCAATCCGTCGCATTCCAGTTCCAACGACATTGATAACATCATATGCAGGAAAAACAAGAGACCTGTCAGAACCAAACTTAACATGACCTGTCAAACCCACAAAATTGCTGTCCACTATGCTCTTCAGAAGGAGATGTCCACCATCAAAGATGCTCATGCCTTCAAGGTGAAGATTTCCGGCTACTAAGGGAATCCTAGAATCATTTGAAAATGAGATAACTCCACCTTGGTTAAAAAATGCATTGACAGCATGAGCAAAAAGCCAAACTGAATCATAAGCATAAAGTCCATAAGAGCTTAATCCCGGGGAGCCTCTTGTTTTCTTGTTCCATCGAGTGAAGAATGCTCTCTTTCTATCCGAATCTGTGGTGTGTTGGCGCAGAACTAGAACCCCTTGCATACTGTCCATGATCTCAGAAGGGAGAGGAGAAGCAGAGTCTAAATATGATGCAAGCCAATCTGTAGCTATCCATACATACCCAGTCCCCATCATCCCAAGGGAGCTTGCCACAGAGAAGACCTCCTTACCTATTGTAGGATTTACGTGAAGAACAACGATTTGAGATTCCATTAATGCAACCTTGACGAGAATATCCATGATTTCACTCTTATTTGCTACAGAATTAGGCTGAATCCCAACCTTGTAGAAAATTCTACATCTTCTCTCTGCAAGTTTATCACTCAATGCAGCCAAGCCATTCCTTCCATATTCATCATCTATAAATATGACAATAACCTCTTTCCAGCCATAATAACCAATAATCTCTGCAACAGCAGCCATTTGGTAGGAGTCACTCTGTGTTGTCCTAACAAAGAAAGGGAACTGGATGAAAGATAGTGAGGGATCAGTGGCTCCAAAAGACAGAAGAGGAACTTGGAGTTCATTTGCGACATGTGATACTATATGGGCAGCCGTAGAACTCTGAGGACCAATAATAGCAACTACATCCGTTTCCGTGAACTGCATGGCTGGTCATCAACATAACATTGGCAGTTCCAATTAGATAGAATATCTTCAAGTATATAAGACTTCGGCACATGGACCATTGCAAATGAACAAAACAGCAAAAATGAAACTAGTAAAGGTCCAGTACCTTGAACCAAGCCAAGGAAACCGCTGCAATTAGAGTTCTGCATGGCAACCACAAGTTGAGTTCCAGGAAGAATACTGGGGTCAGCATTGACATCCTTCACAGCTTCATCAATGGCAATCCTGGCAACTCTTCCGATGGTCGATTCAAATGGAAGAATGGCCCCAATTTTCAGAACAGCCGGCCTTCCAGTTACATTTCGACCATTTCCAATTTGTGAAACACAAAAATGGAGGAGGAAGAAGAGATAGAAGCACAAAGTTTTCATTTCAATCCTAAAACCAACTTCAACAAACATTACATCCAACGGATTGGCAGGTTCTGAAGTCAATACGAGAAAAATCTGAACTTGCTAAGTAGTATCATCGGCAGATAAACGGGAAAACACACAACAAGAGCAACTGAGTATAAATGGAGTTCACCGAGTAGCTACAGTTTACATTCCCTGCCCGGACAAGCACATAACGTTACATACGAGGACATGAAGACAGACACATCTTTGTCTCTTCCTGAAGGGAGCAGCTTGGCTAAAAAAAACTGAAATTGAAATTGAAAAGAAGAATACGAAGGAAGGACAGCAAGTGTAGGCCAGAATCAGACTGTTTGACCTATTGAAGCGAGGTAAAATAAAGAAGGCAGAGACAGGGAGTCAGTGAAGGCACGATTAAATCCTACTGAACGAGAAAAAGAAGAGAAAAAGAGAGAGATTAAAGAGATGAAAAAAAGAAAGGACATGAAAAGAAAAAGAAAAAACTCACCGGCATGGAAAAAAAAGGGGGGAAGGATGAAGTGAGCGGAGGAAGCAGGACAGGGAGAGGACTAAGGAAAGAATATGAAGCTGCAGTTGCACGTGGCTGGTTGGTCAGCCAGGCAAGAGTGACTTCTCAGATGCCTTATGCTTTTTCCATTATTCCTTGGTTCCACGGAGAGAGAGCAGAGAGCCTTCAGTCTTCTCTCTTTCCCCCCTGAATTTGGAGTCGGACACAGACAGACAGAGCTAGGTTCAGGATCTGCTTCGCTTCCAAGACTCGCGTATTTTGCGAGTCTCTACTCTCAAGGCTTAGATTGCATGTGTTGCCCCAACACCTTTAATTATTCTACCTGCACTAATCCAACATTCACTTTTAACACAGCGTCTCCCCAGCTTTGATAAAACGTTTTATTTTGGTCATTTATTGAATGGAACTCGTTATGTCGGATGAAAAATATTACGTTAATATAGGATTTTATGAAAAAATACTAACTTTAATTCCCGAAAACTTTTACCTTCACCAAACAATCTTTAAAACTTTTAAATCTAATCAAAAACTCAATCTTGGCCTCCGTCTTTGGCCAACCCTCTGCCTCCCTCCAACCACCCACCGTCCTCTGTTCCCAGCCACAGTCCTTCGTCCTTGTCCCATTGTCGCTCCAAGAAATCGACTAGCAGCAGTGGCACCGTCCCCTGTCCCCGTCCCTCTACCTTTTTCCCCCTTTCCGCCACCCCTCCTTGCTTTGCACAGGGACAGAAGCACCACCAGGAGCAGCACTGGTAGCACTTCCCGATTCGGCGGCTAACAATCACAGGGTCGAAGCGGCAAGGGTCAACGGGGCTTCACGTACTCTACGTACTGCACCTTCCATGGCTTCCCGATCAACTAGTACTTTGCATACTCCGCCTTCCACGACTTCGGCGGTGTTGCCATTTTCGCTCACTCCTCAATTTCTCACTCCCCACAAACATTGATGCAGCTGACAATCGAAGGGTTGAAGTACCAAAGGTAGAAGCACCAAGCCTCCATTTCGATCCAAACGAAGAGCTACAAGAAGGCAATGTGTTCGATAAAATGCCGCAATGAGCTTTTTTTTCCCTTCGTGAAATGGAATCATTACCTATTTGAATGATTCTGGTTTTGATGTTTATGGTAGAAGAATTGGCTTTCACTGTTTTGAAATTCTAAAGTTTGAGATTGAAATCTCTCCTTATCAATGGTGAGAATGGCTAGTTAGTGGTGACCAGATAGGGAGGCCAAGAAATGAGAGGGCCAGAGAATCTGGGAATGTCGAGCCAGTGGTAGCCGAGAAGGAAGCTGAGAATGGGAAGGCCAAAGGGCATGGGAATGGTGAGTCGGTGGTGGCCGGAGAAGTACGAGAGTGTGGATGTCAATATGGTGGGCGGATTATCAGATGAAAAAATTTTAAGATTTATTTGACAAGAAAAAAAATTTTAGAGGTTAAAACTAGTATTATCCTCTACAATCACACACTGACATGGCATTACCTATTCGTAATGTTTTCCATAAAATAAAAAAGATCAAAATAAAATATTTTATTATAATTAAGGATACATTATACTAAAAGTGATAGTTAAGATTATACCAGGTACAATAATTAAATGTTGTAGATAACAACTGCAATTTACACCTAGTTTCAACTTGTTAAGGCTCAAATTTCCCAGCTCAACTACGATTGTAATAGACTAGTACTCGCGGCTAGGCTAAATAAAGTGGCTTTTTGCCACTGACTATTAGTTACTTGGTTGGTTCATTAGATTTTGTTTGTTCAAACTTTATACATGGCATAATTTCCTCTTCTGTCTCCATCTTAATTGGTGATTTTATCATTTTTTGCGATGTATGACATATATAAATATTACATTACTAGCAGCATAATTAAGATCCTATTTATCCACGTAGATGTTCGTTGATATTATTTCAAGCCGTCAGACTTATTTGTGTCGGCTTTGTAGGTTGCATCTTTGCGCTCGAACGCGCGTCTAACTATCTAACTTATAAAAGTTGCACCAACTTTACAAATATTTATTTATTGGAAAAATTACTAAAATCCCTTAAAGTTTGGTTGAACCTATTGTAAGCGCAAGTTTTGTATGAAAAAATTACATTTTAAAATTAATTACAGTAAAAATTATAAATTAAAATTAAAAACAGAGATTTTGGGGATAAACTCTCTAGCGTACTTCTCATATGCATAATCCTCTGATTACTGCTTCAACCTTCTGGTGGAGACGCGAACAATTTCTTCACAAACATGAACTCTGGAAATTGTTTTGCGCGAATATGGACTAATATTCCTTGCTGCTTCTTTCAGTTTAGGGCTTTTCATTGTATTCTTTGGACTTGAGGGCTTCCGATAATGCCCGTCACTTTCTTGCCACTTTTCCTTGGAGTTTGGATTGATGTAGCACAGAAACGAATTCTTCACATTCTCTACCGCTTCTGCTGGATTTAAACTTGAACTTGATACAATATCGTCCCACATTCTTCGTGTTTCTCATCACATCCTTGGACTTAAAACTGGGATTTGATCTTTCTTGGACTTGATTTTTCCTCTCGCAGAGCGTTTGTGCTTGATCAATTTGAAGAGTTTAAGAGAAAGTTTTTTGTAGAGAAATTTTTCTTCTCCCTAGTTCTATTTCTTCTCCAATATTTTTTTTTCATTCTTTAGCCCAAGGACTTATTTATAGGTGTAAAGAAGATGTGGTTTAGTTCAAGAAAACCACATATGATAATTATCACATATTTATCTCAAGAAAAAATAAATATGATAATTGGCTCCTTTTAATTATTGTAATTATTTAATTTAAAAGGATAATTAACAGAACATGATAGAATATTCTAGAATATTTGAGCTAAATAATGGGTATGCATTGGCTTTAATCATTTTGGATTTTAAAGCCCAATTTGTTAAAAATGGACCTTAGCTAAGATAGCATAATGAGTCTTCATTTGGGACATCTGATTGCATGCTTTTGGGCTCTGAAAATTGGGTTTCTTAAACTTATAGTTTTCAAAATTGATGAACTTTTGAATTTTGGACATTATTTTTTAAGTGAGCTAGATAATTTAAGTTGAGTTTGAGTTATTTTCGACCCAATTAAATTTTGATACCTACAAATACCCTCTCAAGATTATTTATTTACACACTATTTTATAGTATAATAAATAAAATAATCTTGGTTTTTTTTTGGACAATTGGTGTTGTCGTTTCCAATTTTGTTGGAGCAGGAAAATTCTTTCTCTGCTTGGCTTCGGCGGCAAGCAATTAATCAGGTTGAGAATGCTATGAAAGTTCCTTTGCTTCCAACTATCTTTGTGTTTTGTCTCATTCTCATCCCTATTCATGCGGAGTTCAGCTGCTTGCTGAAATAATTCCCACTTTGCATGGGAATTGATCACTTTAATATTTTTATTGAGCTTGACTCCCTAAACAAGTGTAAATTGAATTTATCTTCTATTTGGTGACAATTGTTTGAGCCAAAAATAGAGCTTCAACTTCATTAGGATTTTATCTCCAAGTTCCGTTGGATTTTGCAAACCCAATGGAAATAAATCGGCAGCTATAATAGCACTCATCCACTGCAATTCTCCATCCGATAGGTACGCTTTGTCTTTTCTTTTTTTTTTTTTTTTTTTTGGTGCTTTCTTTCTTCATTGTTACTAACTTTAACGTCCGATTTCTTTTTCTTACTTTGCCTTTTTTTTTTTTGCTCTTGCATTTAGAGTTCAGACAGGCCCGTCCTCTCTGTTCAAGACTAAGGTGCACACTTTTTCCAGGGGCATTTATTTTCTCCCAGGTCTCTTTTCTTTTTTCTAGTCAAAGCCTTTTGTCGCTATGTGCCAAATTGTATACGTTTCCAATTGCATGTGCTTTTGCTTCATGCATTGATGTGTTGATTTTTTTTCTTTATTCCTCGTCTTTTTTCACAGCTACATAACTTGAAATTTTCATTTTACTAGCCACCATAAATACGCACTCCAACCCAAACATGACTTGTTTTGCCACCCCTGTCATCCCATTGCTCCATTTCTTTTATAGCCATTTTTTTTTTTTGCAGTTGGCGGATTCGCACCCGAGAGTATTGCAAAACCTCCAAGTTGTAATTGTTGCGTTAAGGAATATCGCGCATAATGCCATGTTCCAATGCCTTTTGTTTACCTTTACCTTTGAATAAGGAGAACTAACAAGTTTATTAAACTCTCTCTCTTCTTCTTTTTTTTTTTAGGGCTTATTAGATTGCTCAAATTCGTGACTCTTAAGTGTCGTGGAAATCTAAGGGCTTAGGTATAGATCATCTCTAAATTTTAATTTTAAAATTTTTGATATCCAAGGGTATAAACAAATTTTTTAGGTTTTAAGGCGTATCTTTTTAGCCTTGTCTTTATACCTTTTTTGGATCATGGACTACTTAAGTTCTTTTGCTGTGGAGTGATTGTTATTGTTTTTGCTATTGCATCAAGTTTTTTTTTAGTAGGATATTTTACTACAAAATGGCTGCCCCGAAGGTGCACTCAGAAGTTGTACCAGCTTCCAAGCTTATGAAAATTGATTGGATTGTCGAATCTGGAGATGACAAGTATTTGATACTTCTAAAAGCAATTATGAAGACACGTTCTGGAAGAGATGCTAGTCCACTTAAGCTCATCATTCACTATCCTTCCATTAGTTCCTATGCCATGGAGCACCTAGATAGAGTTGAGGAATCAGGTATGCTGAGGTTTAGTAAGTATCCCTTCGAGAAGGATATGGTTCATAGAGATGTTGTCTTGCCTAATCGTCAACTGTCTTTGTATTTTCCTCTGTCTCATGTGAATGTTCATGATGTTGCAAGGTTACATGTTGCAAAACTTATTTCCTGTCACCACCTGAATTGGGGCTCTTCCCTTGATTTAAGAGGTGAGATTCAATATCTATATACCTTCAAGGAGTGGATTGTCAACCCTTGTGGTTTACTGTGGGTGAACGAGCTCAACGACTTAGCTTTTGCTGTTAGGGCCACACATTTTTACTACCATCAGCCAAATGAGATGTATCGTGTTTTGGTTTAGGCTTGGTCTACTAGCAGGAATACTTTTATCACTTTAGAAGGTGAAATTGGCAAATCGCTCTAGGAGTTTTATGAGATCAGTGGCCTTTCCATCCAGGGAAAGTATTATGAAGAGGTTATGCCAAGCTATACAGAGCTCATGGTTCGTATTGTAGATGGCTTGCCGGAGACGTGTATGTACCTCTTCAAGGCCTTCTTTGAGATTGCTTCTAGCAAAAACAAAGGCAGGCTTTCTCATGCTAATTGGATTGATTTCTAGTTTAACCAACCCTCGTGCCTCTAAGAATATTAGGTGGTAACTCAGGTGAATTATGATTATGGCGATTGATGTATTAAAAGTCCAAAAATCAAGAGACCATTTATGTGGTTTTTGCAAAATTTTGATTTTTCATTTGATTTGCTTGCTTTCCCCAAGCTTAGGTGTCCTACTTCAACAAAATTTCATGATGAGCTCAAAGTTACCGCTATTTGGCTTTATGGTTTTGCCGTTATGTTCTTCGTTTCAATGATGACTCACGACCTAAAACTTTCAAAGCTGCATCAAAGATGCCATAAGGAGTGACTTTTAGCATGATACCTTTTTATCTCGGCATGCATTTTATAAAGGGCTTTCTAAGATTGGGCAACTTGAGGGAGAGTGTCAGGATCTTAAAAGGGTGAAAGTAGCATTTCTTGGTCATTTCCTTTATGCTTGGGCAATTTACATTTTCTACAAGGAGTTTATGACACTATGAGCAAAGATTTTCCTCGTTCTCTGATCCAGCAGATTTATGGAACCTTAAATGCTTATCAACATTGAGAAGATTCTGCTATTGACTGTAGGTCTTTGCTACATGATGGACTTCCATCTAGCAATTTCTTATGGAATCTTATGCTGGTTACAGTGAATCTGGGGGAGCATGTTAATGATGGGAAAATAGGGCAAGATAGAGTGGAGCTCATGATAAGCATTCATCCTAAGTATTTGACATATCATCATAATAATACCTTCATCTCAGAGCACTACAATTTTCACCAGTTTATTGGGCAGCATGGTTTTCTTCAGAGGCTTCCTGGTAACCCAAAGTTCACTACTTTCCTTTCTCAGCTTGACTCCTTGTATGATGTGTGGTTGTCTTTGACTCAAATTGGCATAGGTGCTAAGTTCCACATCCCTAAGTTTTCTTCTACTATTGGCTTACAAGTTAACCTAAGCTACATAAATTGGTGGGAAAATGAGGTACTCCCGGCTTTGAAAAAATTTCTAGTTTCTACATTGTTAGAGAGCAAAAAAGGGAACATCGAGTTATCTCTTGTGAAATTTCCACCAACTTTAGTTAAGGAGCAAAGCCTAGATGCGAAGAAGTGTCTAACGATGGGAGTATCAATAGCTCCTATAGGAAACATGATCAAGTTGAAACCTCGTCAGCAGCTTTTACCAGAACCTAGTGTGCAAGCTTCAAGCAACAAATGTTATTCCTCTTGTCAAAGCTTAGGGAACAACCTTGGTATATCCCCGAAGTCTCTTAATGTAGGTAAGTATTTCCTTTCTATTTTAATTTGCAAGTTTTTTCATTCTTTTATTTTAGTCTATCTAATCTTCTCCTAGTTATAGTATTTCTTGAAATACTAGAATCACAACACCTTCTTTTTTAAAATGACTTAGCACATGGAATTGAAAAGATTAGAGCTCTAGATGGTTTATCTGATCGTTTCATCAAAGATAATTTAAATGACAAAGATGAAGTAGAAGTTGTGTTGAGTGGCCAGGTCATTACTTCCCTGTGCAAGGCACTTGTTGTTGATACAGTCTTGATGCCTCATCGTTTAAAGGGAAACTCACAAATTGCACCAATAATATCTTGTGCTTTTGGTATGCCAAAGGAGTCTTTTGCTTTAGCAGATGTCTTTAATGAGATTCTATATTGTGGTCTCATAGATTACTTGAAGAAGGAAGGTGGTGGTTCTTTAAAAAATGGGTTTTATTTATTACGAGATTGGTGGCATTACAAGAAAGATTAAATTTCAAAGCTTCTAACCAAATGTTTCTTTGTGGATTGCTCCCATTTATTTAAAAAGATGGATCATCTATTAAAAGAAACTAAGATGTACCTTTTACAATGACAGGAAGCCATGTAGTCATTTGACCTAGAGGTGAATTAGAGGGAGCTTATTTCTATTAAGGTAGAATCTGACATTCATACTTCATGGGAGACAACTTTTGCTGAGAAGATAGATTCACTTGCTAATACTATGGAGAATGTTAATGCCTGGATATAAAAGATACAATAGCAAATGGCGAATTTATCAACTAAAATTGATATATTCTGAGAGGAGAGTAAAAAATCTATCAAAGCACTTAGTTCCTTAGACACAAGGTGTAAAAAAATCAAAGATCACTTAGCTGCAGAGGAATATAGGACTGAAACAATAAATCAATGAAGGCAGAAACTTGAGAAGATGCTTTTAGATATTTTTTTAGGGGTTGGGCCACAATTTCCGTGTAGCTTTATTTTCATTTCTTTTTTAGGATTAGGTTGGCTGTGGTAAAATTATGGAATGAAATGAGGACTTGTCTTTTATTGTTAAATCGTATCATCTTACTTAATTCCAACCTTTGAATAACACTCCCAACCTTAATAAAAAAGATGTACTTGAATTAAGTGACAAGCAAAACATAGCTAAAAAAAAAACACTTTCATTTGATTTAGCAGTTTACAATTTATACTTGTACGGGCTAGGAATATTACATTTTTTTATTTTGAGGATTTTGCTATACATAGTTTATACTTGTGTGGGCTAGGAGTATTATATTTTTTTTTTGTTTTAAGAATTTTTCCGTATACAGTTTATACTCGTGCAGGTTAGGAGTATTACATTTTTCTTTTTAATGATTTTTTCATAAATAGTTTATACCCATTTGGGCCAAGAGTACTACATTTTTTTTGTTTTTTTTTTAGTTTGTCATACAGTTTAGGCTTTTGTGACAAGGAGCATGCCTCCCAAGTCTTCATGCATAGAACTTTTTCAAGAACTTCCCATTGATGGGGTTGATTCTTAAACTGTCATTGTCCACTACTTTATAAGCACCACTGATGTAAACTTCAGTTACCATGTATGGGTTATCCCACTTTGGCACGAACTTTCCTCAAGCACACTTCATCGTGATGATTAGTCTTCTAATGGCTAACATCAAGTCTCCAACTCGGAATGTCCTCAGGCGCATCTTCTTGGTGAAAGCTTTTGTTATGCTAGCTTGATAGTACTCTAAATGTTGTTGAGCTTTAAGTCTCTTATCATCTAAGTCAACCAACTCGTCCAGCTGCAACTTGGCATTTTCCTTGTTGGTCAATCCTTCTTGTAGAGCTAGGAAGAGATTTGGCACTCTAACGGGAGGACCGTTTCTATGCCATAGACCAAAGAATATAAAATTGCTTGAGTAGGATTCCAATGTGTTGTTCAATATGCCCAAAGGGCTTTTCCAGCTTTCTTATGTCAATATTTTTTCAATCTTGAAATGACTTTTTTCAAAAGGTTGCACAACTTCTTATTGAAGGCTTTGGCTAATCTATTTATTGCAGCATTATACATAGATGAGTTATGTTGGACAAACTTGAACTTGGCACAAAGTTTATCCATCAATTTGTTGTAGAATGACTTTCCATTGTCAGTGATGATGTAGCAGGGAACTTTATATCGGATAATGATATATATTTTAATGAATTCCACCATATTCTCCTTTTTAACTTCCTTCAATGGGATAGCTTTCACCTATTTTGAAAAATAATTTATGACGGCCAAGATGAATGAGTGCCTAGTGGATAACTTAGGAGTGATTGGTCCCACAATGTCAAGCCCCCAACCATTGTAAGGCTAAGAAGCCACTGTGAGGTGTAAAAGCTTTAGAGGTTGATGAATGAGGTTAGCATAGAATTGGTAAGCTTAACATTTCTTGGCGTAGCTAATGCAATCCTTTACCATAGTTGGCCAATAATACCTTATCCTTTTGATATGATGGTAAAGCTTTGTCTATATTGATAAGCTCTACAGATTTCAGAATGAGTTTCTTCTACAACTTGACCAACTTCTTCATTACTTAGGCATTTAAGGAGGACTTCTTCAGTAAAGTGGTGATAAAAACCTTCCTTGAAGTGCATGAACCTTGGTGCTTTTCAATGAATATCTGCTCAATGATGAAGGTCTTCAGGCAGGTTGCCTTGTTCCAAGTAGTTAATAAATGGTTGTCACCAATCCTCTTTTGGTTCAATGATGAAGGTAGTATGACTGCTCAAATCTTCCTAAACTAACATTTACGGTTCTACCCATCTCTTGTGTACTTGGACTGAGGCTTCTTGTTCAGTTGAATTTGTTAAAATGGCTGCTAAGTTGGCTAAGGCATCAGCATGTTGATTTTGCCCCCGAGTAACATGATGGATGCTTACTTGATCTAACTGCTCAAACAAGTACTTTGAATATCTGAAGAAAGAGAGTAGCTCAGGCTTTCAAACATCGTATTCTTGGAGAAGTTGATTGGTCACTAGCTTAAAGTCTCCAAAGATCTCCAATTCTTGGATTTGCATGTCTATGACTACTTCCATTCCAATTAGCTAGGCTTGGGTACTCCGCTACATTATTTGAGCACTTTTCAAGTAAACTAAAAGAGTACAGCATAACTTCATTGTAGGGAAAGATGAACACCACACCTGCCCCACTCCATATTTCGGAGATGCACCAACGAAGAACATCTTCCAGGTCAAGATGATTTGCGCAAAAAAGACTTCCTCATTTTGCAGGTCTTCTAGGAGTTCCCTTTCTATTGGTATTAGGTGATCAGCCAATAAGTATGCAAATACTTATCTTTTGATTGCCTTTTGCGAGATGAACATTATGTCAAATTTGGACAAAATGAGAGCCCATTTAGCTAATCTTCCCAAAAGCATCAGTCTTGACATCAAGTACTTCAATCGATCATCCTTTGACACAAAGATGGACTACGTGGGCTAACAAGTAATGTCTTAGCTTCTTTGAAGCAAAAATCAGTGTAAGGCAAATCTTTTTGATAGGGGAATAGTTAGTCTCTGCCTCCACTAGTCTTCGACTCAAGTAATAAAGTGCATTTTCCCCCCATCATTTTGTTGAGTAAGAAGTGCCCCCAAGGAGTGTTCTTAGGTATATGCATACAATATTAGGTGCTTTCCTTGATTTAGAGCTATCACGCCGAACTTAGCCCCTAGCCCATGCTCAGGCCCAATTATCTAATCATGCAGCGGAATTTATAAAGGGGTGTTTATTCGATTTAAGCATATGGGCATGTTCCTAGGACATTATCAGTACTAGCTCATTAGTTACTTAATTAAGGTCCATTTTCATGCTCTCAGAAACAAGCTGATACTTAAGTGGAACTTGTGTGTTCATTTCAAGCTCGTTATCAAATATAGCCAAGTATATGCATGGCAACCAAAACACTAAATCAAGTTTCAAAAACTTATTTTACATGCTCATGTATAATCTAAAAGTACACGTTATTACTTACATGCACTTAAACATATTGGGTTCAATTTTTTAGCTCATCATAGGCATGCATTTTCATATTGGTTCATGTTTACTCGATAATCATCTTTAAACCTACCAAATAAGGCCGAAACATGCATGATTTCATATGGGCTTACAATAATGATCATGCATATTTATCAACCTTTATCTTAGGCCCAAAATTATGTATAATACCCAAAAGTCCATCATACAAGCCATAAACACATAACATGGCCGAATATACTTAGATTCATCGTTAAAATGCCTTTTTACTTAAGTGCTTGAAAATGTCCATAAACACTTAAAAAAATAGGTTTGGTTTTTAAAGCAAACCGAATGCATAACACATGAATAATCATGGTAAGCACACACATAGAGCCTTAGAACACATTCCACCTTAAGACTTTGTTCCTACGACTCTAGACTCCAAGTCCTACACATAAAGTCCATACTTAGTTAGCTTGTTTCACAAGCAACCGATAACACATATAATACCTAGAATATTAAGCAAACACATGTGTACACACAAACCTTTTTACCAGCAGAAAAAGTATAAAATACTCTTGATCTTAGTTCCGTTCTAATGCCTCTTTTCCTACATTAAGTAGAAAAGGGAGTGAGTAAAGCTCGGTAAGGATTCCGTACAGCTCATAAAGCCTAACATAGCACAAGTAAATCTTGGCAAAATATAATCCATGCTCTTGCAAAGAAAACACTAAGACAAAGAAAATACAAAATATATGCATATAATAATAATAATCGGGGTCAGCAAGCACAACCAAACATAGAAGCACACAAACACACACACCACTTAACACCATATTCTATGAAGGGTAGAGCAAGTATGAGCATATTTTCTTTAGTTTCAGTTAACCATTTATTAGTTCGTATTAATATGAGATTTTTTTATGCTTGGGAATTGAGTTGGCCGACCCAATTCTTAGCCGTAATGCTTGCACGAAACTAGCTAGCACAGAGTTGCCTAAGCAAAAAAACATAGCCCTCTGTAGTACCTTAGGATCACATGGAATTCTTTATCCATCACCTAAGGGCATTGAATACTCAAAGAGTATAAGATTCCTTACTAAAACCTTTTGCAATTCTTGTTGCCCGAAAGCTTTTAGAAGCTTAGCTCTTTGTTTTTTCTTGCTTGTTATAACTAGAACTTGTGTCCTAGCTTAAGATCCTATAAGGGCAGAAAGTTAGCAAGCCATATTCTTGGTTGACATGACTTAAAAACATGAAACACCAAGAACACTTGGTAGAACACATAGTACCTCAACCATAGAAAATATGGTCAAATCCTTTGGCTTGATTTCTTTCAAACTCTTGCTCATCTTTTCTTGAATCCACCATTTGATTCCTTTCCTTGAAAGGTCTTAAAAGCTTATTCCCAACAAGAAAGCTTGCTTCACACTCAAGAATGCCAAGAACAATACTTGGCCGAAACTTTTCCTGGTTGATGACTTAAAAAAATGTCTCCTTTCTTCAATCTGTTTCTTGATTCTTGTTTAGGGTGTTCTTAAGAGTTTGTAAACACCAAGAACACTTGGAACAAGATCAATGATGCTCAAGAATGAGCCTTGGTTAAGTTTAGAAGAAAGAAGAAGTTTGGAATAGTGTTTTAGAGTTTGAGGCAAAATTTGAGAGAGAAAATGAAGGAGTTTTAGTGAGAGATTGTAGAGAGAGATGGAGAAGAGTTAAATGTGGCAATTGGACTATTTTTGGGCATGTAATGGTCATCCATATGGAGGTGAGAGTGAAGGAAATCATGTGATTCACGTGGGGTAAGTGGGAGGCAAAGTGGGAGACAAATTAAAAGACTTTGGTAAAAGTTGAAAGAATTTGTCAAAAGTATGGGACAAGTAAGTGGAGAAAGGAATCCTAAATGATGAGTTAGAGGTGAGGTGGATTAAAATAATGAAAAATGGATGGAGGTGGCAGCCATGACATCCAATACCTTTAAAATTGGTTAATCTCATCCTTAGTCCCTCAATTCCTCGCATTTGGGCAATTGAGCCCAATCACCAAAAGTCTCCTTTGTCCAATTGAGTCTCTCAACTTAAATTTTCATCATTTTACTTGGCCTAAGCCAAGTTTAAATTCTAAGAGTGTCCAACACTCATCATACTCCCCAGTCCCACTTAAGTTATTGTCTCTCAAACTTAATGAGCTTAATTCCCTATTTTAGGAAAAATTCTTAAGCCTTAAATCCTCATAGCCTATGGCTCAATTACTTAAGATTTTGCGGGTATTACAGGAGTAACAAGAATAAGTGGATGAATTAGGTAGTCCTTTATGCTTTGAAATGCCTTATTGCTGGCGTCATTTCATATAAAAGGTATATCTTGTTTTAGGAGCCTACTAAATGGATGGCGTCACCCTACAAGGTTGGAGATAAACCGCCTTTTATTTGCTAATCTTCCTTGCAAGCTGTTAAGCTTATGAGTGTTACTTGGTTTTGGCATTTTTAGAATTGCGTCTATCTTTGATCGGTCCACTTCGATGCCTTGATGATGGACAATGAATCATAAAAATTATCTAGAAGTTACACCAAAAGCACATTTGAGAGGACTCATCTTTAGTTGGTATTTGCGAAGTTGGTCAAAGACATCACACAAGTCCTTCAAGTGCTCTAACCTACTATTCGTTTTCATTACGAGGTCATTGACATAGCATTTTACTTTTTTGTTCAACATGTCATTAAAGATTCTTTGTATCACCTATTGGTAGGTTGCACTAGCATTCTTAAGTTTAAATGGCATGACTTTATAGCAATAGATTTCCTATGGAGTATGAAAGGCTATGAGCTCCTCATCTTTTAGATCAATGCGAATTTAGTTGTAACCAGAGAACTCATCCATGAAAGACAAAGCTTCATGTCCAGGTGTTGTGCCAACCATTAATTCTATTATGGGCAAGGGGAAATCATCTTTTGGGCAAGCTAGATTTCGATCCTGAAAGTTTATACATATTCTAATTTAGTCATTCTTCTTCTTCACCACAAAGATATTTGAAATCCATATGGGGGTACTTCATTGATAAGCTTATATACTTCTGCCTTGATTTGTGAGATAAGTTCTGGCCGAAATCTTTGTAGAGCCTGTTTAATGGGACGAGAGCCATGCTTCATAGCAAGGTAATGGACAGCAATCTTTGAATACAATCCGGGCATCTTTTTATAGAGCCATGCAAAAACATCTTCGTATTCTTTCAGTAACTCAAAGTATATTACCCCCTCTTCAGGACTCAACAGGGCATTCATGAACACTGGTTTTGGATGATCCGACTTCCCCAAATTAAGTGTTAGTGTTGTGCTCAAAAGGCAATCATGAGATGATTGTATTTTGGACATTAAGGCATGATATTTTATTAAGGCATTAATCTAGTAATTATGTTTGTTGTTCTGTTTCTGTGTAATGTAATAAACATAATTATAATCCTAGAATAATGATATTTTTAAATATCCCTAGTCTAGTATTATCATGGAATGGGTTACAATAATATGTAAAGACTAGCATATGTGGAGACTACTATAAGATATGTAGTCTACATATGGGTGCAAGTTGGAGAACTTGTATACTAGACTGACCCACCATGAGAATGCTACGTGTATCGTTATATGAGTGTCATAAGTGATTCTCATAGTAATCATGTATATGTAGTCATTTGACCTAAGGTCATCAAGGTTCCTTACATGTAAGTTACATACTTTGATAGTTCCATTTGTTGCTCGTAACTGAGTGAACTTGAAGGAGGTCATTAAGTATGCCACATATCATGCGGAGGGTTTTGTATGATCAAGATGGGATTTGTTTCTTCTATGTAACAGGAGTGATATCTTCGGGTCCCTTGATAGAGTAAGACAAAAAAAATGCATCGCCATGCTTGGATGAGTTGATATACGATCTCAATGTTATTGGTTTAGGTTAATCTACTTGATAATCAAGAAATCATAGATCGAAATATATGAGAGTGACACATTTCATGTCTCGTGCTTGATCTTGATATCTTGGACAAAGAGACAATGGCATATAAGGATAATGATCATAAAGATTTAGTCGAATCACCGACAATCTTGTCACTTGGGTAGCAATGATGTGTTGCTAGACATCCCTCATTGTTTATAATCATAAATATGATTTATGATCATGGCCAATGTGATAGGAGCCTATTGGGTCGCATATAGAGCCAATTGGATTATTTGAGTGCATGGGCCGAATTATTTGTTCTTGTTTCATGATAATTTCGTATTAATGATTTACTCAAAAGTTTAGCCATTATTAGGCCTGAAATTAAAGTCTAATTGGATTAGGGCTTTGAAACCCATCAGGCTTGGAAATTGAGTCTTACTATAAATAAATCATATAGTGAGAATTTCGCAGTTCTTGCCCTAGCCTCCTTAAGGACGAAATCAAAAAGTTCTAAAAATTCTAGTCGCACTCTTTTCTTGTCATTCCTTGGATGATGCAAGTTAGCACTGTGAGCGCAAGAGAAATGCATCTGTCGGGATGTGGTGGAAGAGTGATGATCCCAAGAGGCTCGTGTGGATATCATAGAGAGTTTGAACATGTCAACTATTCAAGTCTTATGATTCGACTCAACAGTTGGGTGAAAGATCTTAATCGAGCTAGGTATAAAATTTTGAGCACCCAATTTACCCAGTTTCACTTGGATCCTAGAGGGTTTTGGTTACATTCCACTGCGCTTACTTGGCCCCCAAAACCTAACATTAAGTTCCTTTAAGTTGTCAATAGTTGTTTGTCCCCCTTCTTTAAAAGCTTTAAGAACAAGACTCGATTCAGTTTCCTTGAGTACTTCCTCTATACTTGCCTCATCTTGATCTCGCTCTTCAAGTGTGACATTTATTACAGGAGGCTATTTCCTCTTGAGGATTATTATCTTGGTGAGATGATTGGCAGCGATGCCTTTGTCTCCTTTGCCTTTGGTGCTTAGCCTTTGCTTGTGCTTTCGAATGAGCTCAATTTGGTCCAAGTCGTGGTCCTTTGTATATTGTTGGTAGAGGCTTTTGGTCCCAAGCATTTGAATACAAAGACTCGAACATTCTTATGGTTTTCTTTTTCCTCTTGGTTGACCTGCAGCTCTATTTGGTCTTCATCATACTTATAGATTTGGATCATTACTAGGTTACATGACGCATTCTTTGTGAGGTTAGAAGGTTGTTATCCTAAACCATGTTTTTCTCCAAGTTGTCTTTCTTCATGGATTGCATCTAAATCACCAAGTTGCCGAGTTTCACCTTTGTCATATCCTACCTTTTGAAACAAATTTTCGACCTTGGAACCAAACCATGCATTTGATTTCAAACTTTGAAATTCTTCCATTTTCTTTATAGGTTTATCAGACAGAACTAATTTAGATACTGAAGAAATCGGTAGAACAAAGCCTTATTCTAGCATTTTGGTATTTTTCTTAGAGAAGCGGGGTTTGCTGGTTAAGGCAAGTATGTTCACTTTGGTGAGTTTCACTTTGGGGAGCATTTTGAAAAAATTTTGGGCTTTGTGTTTTGGCTGTCCTCCAAGTAAAACTTGGCATCGGCAAAATGTGTTTCATCTATGTCAAAAAGGGTGGTTTTTGCCGCGACATACTTGATACTTTTATTGCTATCAACATACTTGAAGCATTTGTGCCAAGTTGATGGTATAACCCCATTTTCA
Organism: Aquilaria sinensis; assembly: GCA_005392925.1. Classification (NCBI taxonomy): domain Eukaryota; kingdom Viridiplantae; phylum Streptophyta; class Magnoliopsida; order Malvales; family Thymelaeaceae; genus Aquilaria; species Aquilaria sinensis. Next base: position 988,846 of record SMDT01001567.1, on the reverse strand, counting down.
TGCATCCAAGTTTAACCAAGCAGTAAGTCATATGAAGTATTTGCATTAATAATATGGAACAAAACGGAGGTCTTTAACTCTCATATCTCCATTGTAAGTTAAATTTTTCCTGCAGAGAGTTGGCCCTTTTGGTTGAAGCCTTGGATGACTAGCTTTCTATTCGAAAGATTCTTTATAGATAATATGATCTTTTTCATGATTTGAATAGGCATTATATTAATGACGAAGCCACCATCAATGAAGATCCTCCCAGTTCAGTGTTCACGAATATATCCACTTACGTAAAACGGCCGATTATGCTAGCAATACCTTAACTGTAAGTCTTCTTCATTGAAAGATATTGCAGTGATGCAGGTAACATTCCCATCATTTGTTCTTTTGTGAAACACATTTTTTTCATAAGCTCCCGGGTCAACAAGCACTTGAAACAAGGTTAGCTAGACATCTTGTGGTAGCATGCAAACTTCATTCATAGTTATGCTTCTAGGAAAATCTTTGAGTTTGGAGATGACGTTAGCCTTTACCGTATCAACTTCATTTCCGATGCTTACTTTGTTTTGTCCTTTTTGGTGACCACTTGATTTGTTATCTCTATGAATACCTATGGTATTTACTTCCACATTGTGTTTTGTAAAGTATGATTTTGGGAAGTAATCAAGTAGTGTCATGGACTTCCAAACCACATATGGTGGTTCTTCAGCCATCAGATCTGGTGGTTTTCAAACTTTCCTTGGCATTCGAAAATGCATTCTTATGGACTCGCGCTTGTTTAACCTTTCCCGCACTCTATTTTTTGGAGCTTCTAGCAATGCATGTTGTAGTGGTTTATTCTTCTTTCATCTTTAGCCTCACACCATTGTCCATTCATCATCTTGCTCATCCGATGAACTAGAATTTGTTAGATCTCCCTACCTAGTCAGTTTTCCGGCTCAATAACTTATCAGGGTTGAACATTCCCGAAAGACTTAGGGTGCGTACCTTTCTTGTCCAAGCATGTTTTTCTTTCTTACTTATGAATGTTGACCATCCATCACCGACTTCATCTTCCGACTCATATGAGGATTCTCATATATTTAAGTCATCAACCATGAAATTATATAAGCTTAGGGTGTTTGGGTCTTTAAAGTATTTTTGCATCGCAGGATATACATAACTAGTTGTCACATCACCATCGACCTCAAATTTCACTAGGATAACATCTTTTAGGCCATTCGTGAATATTTCAAGTGTATTTTTATTCTCTATAAAGTCCTGAGTAGAGATCATGACTTCATCCTTGAGTTTTTCCACGAATTTTGGGGAAACTACTTCGAAGCATATCTTGGCAACATTGGCAACTAGTGGTTCATCCAAATCATCGAATTTGATATGTCATTCCTTTCCCATGTGGACTATAAAATCCTTCAACATAAAGCATTTCTCGATAGGATGACCAACAATGTAGTGGAATCAATAATACTTGGGGGTCATCCACTCTTATAACCTCCTCCAATCTGTTTGGATTTGGCGGTTCTATCAAGTTTTAGTCTAATCCAAGATTGCCAGCACATCAAAATCTACAAATGGGTATTGTTTTGCTTAAAGCTCCTTGAGTGTCAATCTTTTTTTCATGTTTGGTTGGAACTTCACAAATTTGGTATCAAGACTCAAACTTCCTTTGGAGATCTTCATTGGAGTTGTAGCCACGGCCATGGTTTATTTTGCCTTCACAGTCTTTTCTTCCTTGTCTTTCTTTCCATCTTTATTTTGAGAGGAATTGCTTGAAATGTAGCTCTCATGCATTGTAATTTGGACTTCCAAGTCATGGGCCCTTATTGCAAGTTCTTCGAATGAGTGTAGCATATTTCTCTTTAAGCTATAGAGTATTCCCCAATGCATTCCTTACTCACACATATCAATAAAGAAGGCTTCACTTATCCGCTTTTTGTAGTTGAGGATGTTAGTTTTCTTTGTTTGATTGTTGTTAACTCTAAGAGGCTGATTGTCCTTTTTGTGCTATAGAAGCATGACAAGGACACTCTTTCAAGTCGGTCCTATCCATTAATGGATCTAACAGGGATATCTGTGAATCAGTCAAAAATAGCTCCTTTCGGTGACCGAACAAATTATTTTACCATGAAACCACCATAGGTCTCGGTGTTGTTGCAGGTTTCAATGAAGTGAGCTACATATTGCTTCGGGTTGCCTTTGCCACCAAATTTTTGGAATTTTGGCAATTGATAGCCCAACAGCATTCTTAGCTCATCAATCCTCCTTGAGTACGGCTTTGTATACATTAATGATGATTATGGAGCCACTTCAGATTAAGCTCGATTAGTATTCATGATCATGTGTTGCAATTGCTGCATAGATAATGAGGCCATAGACCTTTGGGTTGTGTTAAGGCACTTTGTAGGACTTCACGATTATATTGACTTTGTTTTTGCTGTTTTTCCAAGTTCTCGAGCTTTTCAGCAACAGGATCAACGGTTTGCTTTATGCCACTTGTAGTTGCTTCCCTGGGAAATTTTGAGATTCTACTTTACTCATCAGCAACACAATCTAGGCATCTTTCTCTTCAAGTTTGGCCGTCAACCTTTTAATGAAAAAATCCATTTGTTCAAGATGATCTTCAGGATTTTCAAATTTTGCTGCTAAGGCTGGCAACTTTGACTCCAAGGATAAAGAGTAATCTGCCCACCTTTTCTTTGGAAAAGTCACATATCCAGATTTAGATTCTTCACTTGTGGTGACCTTCTTCATTGATGTCTTGAAGATGAGCAAACCCTTATTTTTTTTGTAGAAACTTCCATTTCCTTATTCCTACTTGAATGGCCGAAGTGGCTTGAAAGATTGGATCTCCTTTTCATTGGTTAAACTTCTTGTTTCTCTACAACAACTCCTCTTTTCATGCTTTTGCGAGAAAATTGCTTTAGCAGATACGCTAATTAAGATCTTTCAGCCTGAGCTTTTGCACGAGTGACCAGTGCGACTTCTTTTTCGATTGTCGTAGATTTCCCAATGTTAACAGTAGCATTTCGGGCTTCCATAATCTTCACTTGAGTTTTTTCAAAGCTTCCTCAATACGAAAGATAAAGAACATCCCTAATGGAGCCACATGAAATTTGTACGCACAAACTTCGTGTGTAAAAAATACACTTTGAAATTAATTATAGCACAAATTACAAATTACAAATTGAAATTGAAAATAAATATTTTGAGGGATCGACTCTCTAGCGTGCTTCTTACGTGCACAATCCTCTGATTAACACTTTAAGTTTTTGGTGGAGACGCGAACAGCTTCTTCACGAACACGAACTCGAAATTTTGGCTTGAAGGATTGGATCTCCTTTTCGTTGGTTAGACTTCTTGCTTCTCTACAGCAACTCATTTTCTTTTGCTTTTGCGAGAAAATTGCTTCAGTAAATACACTAATTAAAGATCCTTCAGCACAAGCTTTTGTACAAGTAACTGATGCGACTCTCTTTTCTGTTGTCGTAGATTTCCTAATGTTGATAGCAGCATTTCAGGCTTCCATAATCTTCACTTGAGTTTCTTCAAAGCTTCCTTGATGCGAAAGATCAAAGGTAGAGAACATCCCTAGTGGAGTCACCAGAAATTGTACCCACAAATTTCGATTGTAAAAAATACACTTTAAAATTAATTGCAGCAAAAATTACAAATTGAAATTGAAAATAGAGATTTTGGGGAATTGACTTTCTAGCGTGCTTCTTATGTGCACAATCCCCTGAATAACACTTCTTGCTTTTGGTGAAAACGCGAACAACTTCTTCACGAACATGAACCCCGGATTTTGTCTTGCGCGAACATGAACTGATGTTCCTTATCGCTTCTTTCGGTTTGGGACTTTTCATTATACTCCTTGGACTTGAAGACTTCTGGCAATGTCCGCCACTTTCTCACCACTGTTCCTTAGAGTCTAGCTTGATACAGCATAGAAATGAATCATTTACGTTCTCCGCCACTTTCATTGGATCTAAACATGAACTTGATGTAGCACCATCCCATGTTCTTCGCGTTCCTTGCTGCATTTGATATTTCTTGGACTTGATTTTTCCTCTCACCGGGTGTTTGCGTTTGATCGGCTTAAAGAGTTGGAGAGAGAGATTTTTGTAAAGAATTTTTTCTTCTCCCTAGTCCTGTTTCTTCTCTATTTTTTTTGTTTCATTCTTTAGCCCAGGGGGCCTATTTATAGATGTAGAAAAGAGATTGTTTTGTTCAAGAAAACCACATATGATAATTATCACATATTTATCTTAAGAGAAAATAAATATGATAATTGTTTGCCTTTAATTATCCTAATTATTTAATTTAAAAGGATAATTAATGGAACATTCTAGAATATTTGAGCTAATTGATGAGTATGCATTGGCTTTAATCATTTTGGTTTTTGAGGCCCAATTTTTCAAAAATGGACTTTGGCTAAGATAGCATAACGAGTCTTCATTCAGAGCCTTTAGTTGTGTGCTTTTAGGCTTTAAAAATTGGGTTTCTTGAACTTGTAGTTTCCAAAATTTATAAAATTTTGAATTTTGAATATCTTTTTTGAAGCAGGCTAGACAATTTAAGTTGGGTTTAATTTATTTTTAATGCAATTAAATTTTGATGTCTACACCTACATTTTTATTTTAACTGTTTCAAATGCCTACAGTTTTCCCTCTCAAAAGTTAACTATGTTAATGACTAGGGGTGTTCACGGTGTGGATCTGACCGGGTTCACTCTAAACCCAAATCGCACCGCATAAGTGACCGGGTTACATAATATAAAATTAAATCGCACCACTTATCACAAACTCCGATTAAAACCCAAACCGCATAGAATACGGTTCGGTGTGGTTCGTTTGACCGGTTTTAACTTGTCTATGCTATAAAATAATTTAAGCTACTTTAAAACACTTATCTTAATGTTAATACATTGTTCTAAAAACTAAATAGTTTTACGAAATATCAACAATTCCATACTTTAGAACATCACAAACACAAAGTAGACTTTTTGTTACAAAATTCAAAGATAATATATGGAGTTCAAAGCTCCTGTCACACAAGGTTACCAAAGCTCATGCTTGATTAGAGTACAAAATTACTTCAAAATATTTTAGCCTCTTATATGTAATGATCTTGACTTCACCTGTATAGAACCACAAAGTGTGAGTTACAAGACATTCAAAATAAATTAAAATTATAAACAATAAATTCTTAAATATGAAAACATTCTTACATAGAAAAAATATGCATTAAATGAGTGGTCATCAATCAATGCTAACAACAAGTGATGTTTCAGTTACCTAGAAAAATTCTATAAAGTTGTAGAATAATAAATTATAAATTAGATGTATCATTATGTGTATATTATATAATATACTAACAACAAATACAAACAAAACTATTTTATCTGATTTAATTTGTTCAAGCTCATCAATTCTTTCCTCAACCTCAAACAAAAGTTTCTATAAGGTTATTAAAAATACGGTTCGGTTCGGGTTATAGGGTTTCAAAATTAAAACCCGAACTATACCACATATACATGGGTTTTTAATTTTTAAAACCCAAACCGCACCATAACCCACATAAACCCACATAGCTAACGGGTTAATTCGGTTCGGTCTATGCGGTTTTGTAGGTTAAGCGGGTTGGATAAACACCCCTACTAATGACCATTAAGACAAAACAAATAACTTTTTTACTATCCTACCCTTAATTTGTAGAAACTTTATCCACCAAGTCTATTTTAAATCAACATTTTACCCATTTTCAATTGATCCATGGTTAACAGCAAAATTGAGGCCCCTACAGTGGTGTCAAGACAGCCATGCTGGCAATGACGGTGCCGCCGGCCCTCAGTTCCAATTCCCCCATCAACTTCTGTATTAGAAGCTTCGAGCTCCTCTTAATCCACGTCTCTATCCTCTACCTAATCTACATCTCAAATTCTTCAGCGTTATCATCCTTATACCATAGTAGCCACCTATGGGGATCAACTTAGAGGATTGTAACAACACTTGATTGGAAAGAGATGGTGTGCCAATTCATCAAAGAATCCAACGAATCATTGTGATTCCTACAAAATATTTTTCTAGAGAAACAACAGGTCACATTGGGTTAAGTGGCCGCATCAAGAAATCTCATAAAACCATAAATTCCAAGTAATAAAAATCAACTATTCACACAATAATCAAGGAAAATTTGTAAATTGGGACCACTAGAGTAGATTGAACAGTGAAAAGAAGGAATCTGATTATATCACTATAAGTAGAGGGTCCAAATGATAGGCAATGAAGCCTTTATAGGCCTCGCATGTTTTATTTAGGGCTTTTGGAGGTGATGTTGATGTTGATGTTGATGGTGGAAATGAAGGAGGAGAAGGAGTAGGTGAGGTTAAGGGTGGAGGCTTTAAGGGAGGAGACTGTGAAGTCAAATGGTAGGGGTTGTAGAGTAGGTAGATGACAATAGATGCAACGATGGTGGCAGCAGTAGAAACGGCAATAGCTCTTGGGCTATAGGGGGTATAGAGGGAGGTTAGAGTTGTATATGTGGGATTTGGTAGCGGGGAAGATGAGGTTGGTGGTGGGAGTTGCTTCAACTTTGGTGGTCGGAGCAGCCTCACCATTGGCAGTAGGCTTTAGGGAAGGATAAACACGAGCCTAGCCTCTTTCTTTTGGTGGATCGAAGAAGAGAATTCAAAATTAGGGTGGGTCTATGTAGCAACGTGTTTTTGGGAGTTGCCACCAATCAATTTTCACCTAGGTCGATTGGACACCTAAAAATGGTCTACGAGAGTTCAAGGGTTCGGGAATACGGTTACGCTAAAACAACCTTGTTATAGCGCCCAAAATTGGTACCTAGCTTGATTTTTAATTTTGTTTTGCTTGCTTTTAATTTGTTTAATTAATTTTCCAAACCATGAACTCTAATCGAACCACCCGGATATGGACTTCTAAACTTTATTTTTTGACTTTTTATTTGATTTTATGAAATTTTTTATAGTTGCAAACCATGGATCCTATCGGACCACCCGGATGTGGATATCTAAAAAAATTTAACCTATCCTTATTTTATCCTTATTTATCTTTTAAATATTTTTTAGTTGATTATCAATCCAAACCATGAATCCTATCGGACCACCCGGATAAGGATAAAAATTTATTACCGCAAACTTATCATAAAGTTCTTGTCAAACCTACTCAAAAATAAAACTTTTACTAAGTGTGATGTTTTGTTTTTTTCTTTTATGGATTATGTCATGTCAAATTAATTTATGTTATTTACTAAAATTATCTATCTAATCTAATCATGCAATTATGCTTAATATTAGTTCCTAGACTAATTCATTGCCTTAGTAAACAAAATAAACAAAAACTATAAAGGAAATCACAAGTAAAACAAAATAAACAAAAACTATAAAAGAAATCACAAGTAAAACAACACTGTCAGTGGCCTTTCTGCAAAATGAAAATAAAGTTAGTGACTCAGGAGAATGAAATAAAAATAAGTAGGGGCTGAACAGGGGTTTTACCGAAAAGTTGGCTGGGTCAGAAAACCGGCGGGACGGATCCGGGTTGAGGAATCGGATCCTCTTCGATTTGGACGATCGACAGCGTAGCAGGGGGCGGCGGTGGCGTGGCTCTGCTGGGAGGACGACGGCGATGACGACGGGAAGGACGAGCGGCGGCTTGGCTGGTGGAGCTTGGAGCGACGGACGCGGTGGACGGCGCTTCGGAGGGCGTTGCGAAGGGAGGATGAGCAGAGTTGGTGGCGCAAGGTCGGGACGGCGTCGCGGAGGTGACGCGACGGAGCTAGCGGCGAGGCACGTCGAGCGAGAGAGAGAGTTGCTGGTGGAGGGAGACGGCGTCGGTGGGCTGACGGAGGGAGAGGCACTGGAGCGTGAACGGTGACGGCGACAAGGAAAAAAAATTAGGGCTTTGGGGAGCTGTGAGCGAAAAATTAGAGGCTAAAGGCTGCAGTTTTCCTTTTTTCAGATAAGAGCTTTGGGTTACGAATTTCTTTTTTTTCTCTCGAAATCTGAGCCATATTTATACTAGTGTGGGCTTAAAACGTGTTTAACACTGCTTTTAAGATTTTAAAATCCATCCAAATCAAATTTGAAGAAGTTTAGTTCAATTAGGATATAATCTGGTAAAATTACCAGTTTCAGTCTAATAAAACTTTCAATCTGGCTATTTGACCCAAAAATTTTAGCAATTGTCAGATTAGCCCAAAACTTTGCAAAAACCCCATATTTTTCCGGAAATACCATAAAATCGCCAGATTTGGCTCAAACTCTCTAAAATTGACAGATTTACCCCAAACCTTTGAATTTTGCTCAAAACTTTCTGAAAATCGCCCGTTTTCTCCCAAACTTTTTCTTTTTGCCCAAATTGACCCCACAAGACTTTTAAGACTCCAAATTAGTGACTAACTAAATTAATTCCTTTCTCTACCTTAAATGATCCAAAAAAATCAAAACTTACCTAAAAAGACTAAAATGTCCCTACAAAAAATCAAAATGCTCTTAAACTAATTTTCCTACCCTAAAACTTAGACAAAAGTCAATGCCCGAAAAAAATTGGGTGTCAATAGTCTAGTATAGGATCGGGCTTAGATTGTTAGTTATAGAAGTTGGTGGGGCAAAATGTTTACAGAAAAAAAAACAATAAGAGAAAAAATTGGTTTTTCTCTTTTTTGGCATGACGGTGAATCACAGTGTTAAGTTTTGAAGAGGGAAAAATGTAGGTATGTGAAACAATAGGGATGAAAGTGTAGATTTGATCAAACCTTTTATGGTTTTGATAATTTTAGTTGTTGAGTAGTTAAATTTGGAAGGCATAGGTTCGATCTATTGTAAATTTTTTTCTAGCTTTTTCCTTTTCTTTTAGAGCTTTCTTTCTTTCTCTCTCTCTCTCTCTCTCTCTCTTGGCTTAAATATCTCTTGCCCCCCTTTAACTATCATCAATCAACAGATGACCCCTTCAACCATGACTCCTTATAACTTAATCTCTCAATTATTAAAGATTGAACAAATGGCCACATGATATGTTCACATGATATCATGTGAGTCACTTAACCATTAGTCATAATAGCAGCTTAAATCTCCGTCAGCCTTCATACAGGCACATAACTCCCTGAGCTATCAACACTTGAACAAATGGCTCCCTCAATTATCAGTACTTGAACAAATGACTCCCTCAACTATAAATAAAAATATATTTATTTATTTTATAATATTTGATTTTAACATCTCATAAAAATGAAATTTACATAAAATAATAAATTTAATTTTTTTAATTAATTCACAGTATTATTTTTACACGATATATGAATATTGAGTTATACTAATATTTGCATGCATTTTTAATTAATAATTCATTTGAATTTGAATTTTATTTAACTATCAATATATTTAAAATATTTTATTTTATTTTATTTTAATAATTATAATTAAAATAAAAAAATACAAAATGATTGGGAGCAACATAAATGGCAATTGCTAAGGCGAGGAATTGAACATTCAATCATTCTAAGTTTAAGGTGGCACTCTATCTGAGCAACAAAGCTTTTCAGTCATTACCCTTGTTGCCCTTCGGTCGTGACTATCATTTTTTCCACTAAGGTGGCAACTAAGGTTTCAATGGCATACGACAACTAACATGTGACTGAATGCTTAGTCGATTGTTTGCTAGAGTTTGTAGTGTTATAAATTAGGAAAAAAATTAGTAAGAAATAATTAACAACTAAAAAATGTATACAAAGATTAGTATAACTCAATATTCATATACCTTGTAAAAATAATACTTTAAATTAATTAAAAATTAATTCTTACTAGTTACTACATTTATCTCATAAAAGTTGTAATCTTTACTGTTTACAGTAATTAATTTCTAATTTTATTTCTTTTTAAAATTATTACAAAAATATGATATTTTTATATGAAAATGAAGCTTTAAAGGTTATAGTTTTTAAATATAATTTTCAAGAATTTTTTTCAGTACATACTAATATGAATATATTCAAGTCAAACTTTAGTAAAAAAAAGTAAAAAGACTAACTACTATGAAACAGGGGAAGTATTTTGTACTAATTTTCAAGTTATTAATTATTTCTCACTAATTTTATCTTAATTTATAACACTATACGATTAAAGCAAAAAAGCAACATGTTAGTTGCAATAGGCCACTGAAACCTCAGTCGTACCTCAATGCCAAAAATATTAATCGCAACTAAAGGGCGATAAAGCTAGTGACTGAAAAGCCCAATCGCTCAGATAAAATGCCACATCAAGCTTAAAGCAATTGAATGTTCGGTCACTTGCCTTTGTGACTGCCAGTTAAGTTGCCTTAACTATTTTGTCCTTTCTATTTATTTTAATTGTAATTATTAAAATTAAATTAAATTAATTATATTAAATATATTCATAGTTAGATAAAATGAAATAATTAATTAAAAATGTATGTAAATATTAGTATAACTTAATATTTATATATCTAGTAAAATAATACTATGAATTAATTAAAAAACTAAATTTATTATTTTATATAAATTTTATTATTAGCAGATGCTTAAATAAAAAATAATAAAATAAATATTATTTTTATACAAAGTTGAGTGGGTCATTTGTAGGGGTGAGCATGGGTCGGGTTGGTTCGGTTTTATGGTGGAACCGAACCAATCCGAAATGGCATCGGTTCCAAAATTTTTCTACCCAACCCAGAACCGAGAACCGAACAGAACCAGAACCATGGTTCTGGGTTTCTCGGTTTTGGTTCTCGGGTTTTTCGGTTTATACCATATACCTATAACAACACCAAAATTCAATAAATCTACATCCATAATCAGTTTTATGACATATTCAACATAATATACGATTAAATTAATATTTAAATATATGTACTTAGATACATTCAAAAGAGTTTAAAAATGTTGTTCTTACAAAAATGGTTCAAAAGAGTTGCTTGTGGGGTATCTTTTATCTCAACTAGTTTACTTCATTCCAGTAATTCCAATATTGATATGACATTCAATATGAAAAATTGAGCCTTTAAGACCATCTTCTTCAGTATCAAAACCTAAAATATGTTGATGTCATAAATTTTTAATTTTGCATGACTCAAATGAAAAAATATCATAATTATGTCGTAAAGAGTAGTCTGGAATAAAAGATCGAAAGCAAAATGACTTAGGAGTGGTGGGTCTATGAAGCAAAGTGATTTAAGTAAATATGGAGAAATTTCATAAATGATCCCACAACTTCCATACTGTTTCAATTTGGAACATCAGTTTAAGAGTTTAATATAAAAACACAAAATAACCATCATAATACTTCAAAGAAATATGTGTGTGTGTGTGTGTGTGTGGATATATTAGTAATACTATAATTTTTATTATATAATTATATATATATCTCGGGTTCGGTTCCACCTCGGGTTGGTTCCATATGGAACCAGAACCAACCCAAAAACCGTCGGTTCTCCTATATGTGGAACCAACCCGAGAACCATGATCAATTTTTACCCAACCCAATGGGGGTGGTTCGGTTTCGGTTTCGGGTTTACCCAACCCATGCTCACCCCTAGTCATTTGTCTGCATGATAATAGTTAAAAGGGTCATCTGTCCAAATGGTGATAGTTTAATGATTCATCTGTCCAAATGATGATAGTTTAGTGGGTTACCTACTCATGACAACTAATGGCTGGGTGACGGAGACTTAAGCTGCCATTATGTTTAATGATTGGGTGACTCACGTGATCGCGTCAGGAGATCATTTGTTTGATCTTTAATAATTGAGGGACTAAGTTGTAACATGTCACAGTTAGAGGGGTCATCTGTCTGGGTGGTCATAGTTAAGGGGACAGAAGGTATTTAAGCCTTTCTTCGCGCCGCACTCTCTCCTTTTTGCACTCTCTCCTTCTGTCTTTTCAGTTTTGTTTTTTTCACTCTTTTCTTTTTCATTCTTTTCTCGGCTTTTACAACTTTTTCTCTTTTTCTTTTCCTTTTTGGCCTTTTCGTGTTTTTTTTTAATCTTATCTTTTTCATTTCTTATCACTCTCATTTTTTCCTTCATATTCCATCACCCCTTTTCGGTTTCTCTTTTTTTTTTTCTTCTTTTTGCAATTTTTCCTCTTTCTTTTTATTTTTTTTTTAACTTTCTTGCTGTTTTTTATTTTTTGCATTTCTTCATCTTATTTTTCGTATTAAACTTATCCGTTTTTATTCACAGTTTTAGTTTTAAATTTTTTTATTTTTTAACATATGTACTTTTTTCTTTAGTTTTTAGAAAATTGCTGGCAAAAAAAATCAAGTTACTCTAAAAATATAAATAGGAATAAAAAAATAATAAATAGATATTGATAAAATAAATTTTTATGAGTTTTTATTTATTCTTTCATTAGTTTTATCTGTTCTCGTATCTGTCCTTTTTGTTATTTTATCAGTTTTATCTATTTTATAATTTTAATTTATTCTTTTATTAATTTTTTTACCAATTTTATATTTTATTATTTTATCAGTTCTATACGTTTTTTATCAATTTTATTTGTAATTTTACATATTTTATCTATTATTATATAAGATTTGTCTGCTTTTAATCAATTTTTTGTTCTTTTATTAGTTTTATCTGTTTTTTATTAATTTTAATAAAAAAAATATTTATTCTTTTATCATTATCCTTTTTTTCTTTTATGAGTATCTGTTAATTTTTTTAAATAAATTAATGATTTTTTTATCACTATTCATTTATTTTTTTAAGAAACTATCCATTCTTTTACTAGCAATTATTTGTTCTTTTGGCTTAACTAGTTGTTTGTTTTTTCTATTAGTTGAAAATTTTCAAACAAAAAATAAGCAAAAATAAATTAATTTTTTAAAAATAATAATATAAGAAATTAAAAATGAAAAAAGAGAAAGGGTAGAAAAAATAAAAAATAAAAAGGGAAACAAAAAAATATACAAATCGGGAAATAATACAAAAAATGAAAAAAAGAGGAAAAACTAAAAATATGAGAAAATGAAATTAAAAAATAAAACTTGAAAAAGGAAATAAAAAATTGAAGAGGTACAAGAGAAATGGAAACAAAATAAAAAAAATTAGAAAAATGCAAAAAAAAAAAATTTAGAAAAACAGAAAATAGACAAATTCACAAAATGTGCCAGTACCCTACTACCATTCAAACCCTTGAGTCCATGTTGTCACCCTCAGCGCTTGAACCACTCCACCAATTGCAGCCCTTTGTCAGAATCTTGCAGAAATAATTTAACTATTGTTCCTTATCACGGTGGCGTGATTGCTTGCTGTTTTTACAAGTTGGCAAAGATTACAATTCTTAAATTTTTCAAAGCAGGTACATGGTATAAGTAAGACACATATAATACTTACTCTAATTTTAGTTATAGATGTCATATGACTAATAATTAATGGAGAAGTATCTTTATTGAGGAAAAAAATGAGACATATTTTTAATTTTACTTGGTTAAGAGTTGGGTAACAGCTAACTTCTATATGATTCTAGGTTGGAAAATTACCAAAACTTTTTTAGTTTTAGTTGAACATACACTACACTTGTATCTCTATTGTTTGGAATACCTACTCTTACCCCCCAAAAGTTAACTTCATTAATGGCCCTTAAGACAAAAAAAAAACTGTTTACGTTCGTTGCCTTCTTTACACGATAATTTTGCCTCCCCTAACTTTTACATCTAATGAGTTAAGCCTCATCCTCAACTGGACTTACTGGTAAAATTTTTTACAACAATCGAGGCCTTACCATTATCTTCCTTAACTGCCTCAATTGTCCCTCTCCACCCATCAAAATCCCTATGTTTGCCCTTAACTTACTCCTATCCCATATTCCTTTATCTTATCAAACCTCTTACCCAATCATTTTCAAGTTCTCCAATAAAATCCAACTCCTATTCACTTCTTATTCTTTGTTGTCATCATGCCTCACTGAAGTCAAAATCCTCTACAATTTCATCATGCTTTCCTAAAAGTTTCTTTTATTTTTTCTAAAACAAACCAGACAAAAAACTCATCACTAATTTTCAAAGACTAGGGATTAATTAGGGGGAAAGTTTGGGCTAATGGGTCGGGTTCTAGTTGAAACCCAACTTTTACACCTTGTCACTAACTTGAAAAATTATGACTTAAAAATTTTCAAGTTAAGACTTTCTTTGTTCTCCACTTGTGCTCCATGCTTGGTCCTCTCCTATTCTATCGTTGTTATCTCCTTGCACCCCATATTCAAGAACCTGTTCATCTACTATGCCGTCTTTACCTTCACCACATTAAAAAATAACTATGATGAGAGTGACCATTGAGAAAGGGACACGAGAGAGTGATGGCCAAGATAAAGAAAATGATAGCCAAGAGAGGCACAAAAGAGGGAGGTGATAGTTGAGACAATGAGGCAACAATTGAAAAAAGGAAGCAAGAGAAAGAGATGAAAGAGTGATGACCAATAAAGCGAGGCAAGATAGTAATGGTGAAAGATAAATGGTAGGGACTGGTAATCGAAAGACGAATGAATGAAAGGAACATGTGGAGTTGTCAGCCAACGAACAAACAATACTTTTAAGGTTAGGAGTATAAGAGTGGGCAAGTAGGTTGGGCTTGTTTAGGAGAATTGGGTTGGGTTATGTTATGTAATATGCTAGGGGTTGGATAGGATAGGTTGTAGGGTAGTGGGCTAGGCTTGTATAGGAAATGGTCTCAAAACATATAAAGTCGAGTTATATCGCATTGTTTTGAGTTAACTCAACCGAAACCAATATTAGGAATCTTGGAATGTGGTCGAGTTGAGTTGGCCTAAATTTACATTTTTCTACCTTGTAACCTAACCTAAACCTGAAAACTTAAGTTAGGTTCAAGCATAAATTAAGGTTTTAAGTTTGTAGCTTATACCCTTAGGATTAGTTTTAAATCTGATTCACATAAAGAAGTTCCTAGATCTGTTCTGATTGTAAGAAAAGTTATTGTTTATGGTTTTATTGGTTATATTATGAACTTCTTGTAATGTAAAGCCTTTATTCTCCTTAATTGATTTGGTTTGACTACTTTTCCAGCCAAATCTAGTTGTAAACTCTTATTTTTCCTCTCCTTTTGTTCCATCGCTTCTCCCAACCTAATCTTTGGCTGTTGTTCTTGTGCGGATTTCTTCTCTGCTTTGTGAGATGAGTATTCATTTGTGGATGTGTCACTTTTTGCCAATTCTGGTCATAAAATGGTGTTCATGACTCGACGAAGGTTCATGGATAAAGGATCACTGGTGGGAGCAAGAACCTAGAAATCTGGAAATGTTTCAAGCACCCCTTGATTGCTTTCAAGTCCATTTCTTAGATCCAAACCAGAGAATTTTGGGGAAGGGAAGCCATAGATTGAAAAAGGAAAAGAGAAGTCATAAAGGAAGATGTTGAAATGGGAAAGAAAGAAAATATGAAAAAATGGGAAAGAAAGAAAATCAATTTTAGGAAAGATATATCGTGGAAAAATTAGTAAACTTGAACTAACTTGAGCTTCGGCAATGCAACACAAATCGAGTCCTACTTAATGATGGCAATGAGGGGTTTCGTGATGATAGGCTAAGGAGGTAAGGAGGAGATGGCCAACATAAAATCAAAAAGAGACAATGAGAGATTTATTTGTTTTAGGCAGCCATTAATGGTGGAGATAAAAGAAAACCAAAGCATCACCATCAAGTTGAGGGTAGTATGCACTAATTCATCAGATGCAAAAGTTTAGGGGCAAAGTTATCGAGTGAAAAAAGCTAAGAGGATAAAATCAAGTTATTCTTTTTTTTTTTGTCTTAACGGTTATTAACAAAGTTAAACTTTGAAGGGGTAAGTTTAGGTATTCCAAACAGTGGGAATATAAGTGTATGTTCAGCTAAACCTTAAAGGGGATTTAGGTAATTTTCCTAATTCTAGCTAGTAATCTCTATTTTTGCTATTAAAAAAATATTCTAAATTTGCTCCTTTGTATATAAAATCTTTGCTTTCTATAGCCATAACCCAAATCAGACTTAATTATCACGAAGTTAGTGATTTTGGGCCTAATTAATAATGAAGGCCTAATAAAGGTTGTTAGGCTTCAGAATTAGGGTACAAGACAATTAAGTCCACCTCTACTGGCTATTTATATAGTGAGCATCTCTCTAAGCTTTTTCATATGATCTACATGATGACTTTACTGACTTGGGCATTAGAAAGGCCTCCAGGAACACACCCCAAAGGTCCTTGAAATGTCTTTTTTCACATCTTCATATGTAAGTGACTGGAGCCAGCTAGTGATAAAGGGTTTCCATCATCCATCTTGGAACCCTAAATAGTTAAACCACCATTTACTATTCTCTTCCCTTTTCTTTAATCTTCTACATATTTCATTTATCATTCATGTACCTTAAACTAAATCAAGTGATTAAAATTCTTAGCTATTACTGAAAGATTTAATATACTTAAAATTGGTACTTTCTTCTTAGTCCATTAATATATGTAAGAAAACAAAAGAATTTTCTCCTTATATTACTTCTATTTTTTTTTTCTACAATATGCATTTTGGGATTAACTTCTAAGGACTCAATAGGATATTTGATAATAAAAAGTTAGAATTCATATGGATATTTGGTCATACAGATTGATTTGCACAAGGGAAACATAATTTATATTAATTTAAGCTCAAAGCACATAACAATGGAGCATGGAAAGGGTTCTCCCACAATTTTTTCTAAAGAATGAAGACTTTTTCTAGCTAAGGACATAAGCTACTCAATTTGCAGAATGTTAAGTGAAAGAAAAAGAACATGACTCAAAAGTACTAGCTAAGACCCAGACTTCATCTAGATGTGCTTTGAAATAAAACAAAGAAAGGGAAATCCCCTTTTGAAGTTTTGAAATTAAAACTAATGAATCTGACTCTACTATAATTAGTCTTAAACTAGACCTCCATGTCTCTTTTAGACCCTAAATAATAGGTAGGGCTTCCAAATAAAAGGCATCCCCTCTGCCATGAACCACCTACTGGAAATGGCCAACAGTACCACTCCCTCCCCATCTTGGCCAATGGTTCATACACTTCCACACTTTCCCAGTTTGCTAATGGCTACATCCACAATAACCTTGCATAACCCTTCTATCAGAGGACACCATCATGTGATTCCTTGAGCTCGTCCCTCATGCCCCCAAGCCAAAGGCTTGTTATGTTGAAGCCAACTTTGAAACTTCCTACCTATGTTGTAATCAAAACTGCAGCTTATGCGGCTTTGAAAAAGACCATCATGCACCACCTTATTCCTATTGAACCACACAAACCACCCATAGATTGCAGCCAACAATGATCAAGGTTCTTCTTGCTCCAAGAATGATTTCAATCCTTCTTTCCATATGTGTGGGGTGAGTCGGAGCTCTGACTTTAGATCATGTCTCACCCTAATGAAGAATGGGCACTTGAAAAATAAGTAAGCTGTAGATTCTGCATCCTACTCGCAAATTGGACAATGTTGTGAGGTATCGATACCCTCATGCATGAAATGTCCCTAGTTAGCAATGCGTCCACACATAAATGCCAAAAGAGCAAGTGAGCCTAAGTGGACAATTATAGGTTCTATAACCATGCCCAAAACCTTGGCTCAACCATGTGGTCCCAACTGTAGATTACCATATAGGCAAGTATACAAATTTCACCAAAAATTTAGTCATTCGTGCATGATGAATACTCATAAGTGTATAGTTATTAAGAGTTTATATCATCACTATACACTTTAAGTATAATTAATTTCTCTAATTTGAGCAGTTATTTCACCGGATTACTATTTATGCATATTTATTGTTCATATACATATGTATTGTTCATATGCGAAATTATTGTTCATCATGTTTCACTGTTCATATGGTGAAAACTATTCATACACGTATTTTTTGTTCATACGCGGGGTTACTATCCATTCATATTTATAAAATATGCCACATAACTGTTTTTTTTTAATGTAGGTGGATAAAATCACGACATTTCACAATTCTTAGACCAATGATCAGGGCCACAAATATCAACAATTTTTAGTTTGTGGTCTGGCCTAATTGAGAGACAAAAGAGGCCAAATTTAGATCATAAACAGAATCAGTTCTAGTATTCACGTACTTAGTGATCCTTTATGAGAAAAATCATAACTAGAGCTATAGATGTCAGAATTGATTCATTATAAATTCATCCAAAAGCCAACACATAGATCTTCAACTTTACTTCACATGTCGAGAACCAGTTTAATTGTTTTCATTGTTAAAATATAGTTATAAATGAGACAATCTATTCTATAATGCGTTGAAGAGCAATTTTGGTAGAAAAATCTTAACTTGGCCTACAGATATCAGTTTTGAATAATCAAGCTATCATTTTGAAGCTAAAATAGGGATATACAAATCTTGTGCTTTGAGGAAGACCTAAATCAATGTGTATGGTCAAAAAATTAAACAAAGTTTGGGCTGCCTTTATTAATTTGTATTCACCTACCTTTATTATTCTAACTACCAGTTACTATTTTGCCTACCCCAAGTTTCTATTAATAAGCAACTTAGGGAAGACAAAATTAAGCTTGTTCCTAGGTAATTTTAGAGTTCTTGTATCAAATCTATCTTTTCTTCTTTGATCTCATTTTTAGTTTTCAATTCCAAAACTCTGTTCAAGGTACTTTCTTCTTGTTCTTACTTTAATTTTTCAATCTATGTTTATTTTATATTTATACATGTTGTTTACTTTTATTATGTCTAACTAATTTTTCTTTTCTTACGGTGAATAGTTGAGGCTTTTGGTATAAGGTTATGGCTAATTTGAATGGATCATAATGTTATTGATATTAACTTTCTTAATCAATTTAACTACCCTCCTTATTAAGTTAGAGTCTTAATTCATCATAGTTAATCATTAGCATAAAAGCTACTTAATTCCTTTTATAAAGCATGGCTTTGACAACTATATTAGAATCTTGAGTTATTGTGGACAAAAGTTGACATGATGGATACTTGAACTTAGTTACAAGTGCTGACGTTATAAGATCAATGAAGGCTAATACTAACTCATACTTAATGTTTCTAGAATTTGATTATTAAATTCTCCGATTAAAACCTTCTTTATGTGTATATCTCAATTGAGTGACAACATGGGCTAAAATTAACTATAACTAATATACTAAAAGTGGAACCCCTAACCTTAGCTATGTATTTGAATTTGAGTTTTAAACAACACTTATTCATACCTTGCACAAATACTTTCCTTATTAAAAATCTTTAATTTGTATTTCTTAATTCACTTTTCTGTGATCGACACTTGGACTCCTAAGATTTTACTCATTGCAACAGCTTACACTTGTTTTATAATTGTTAAAGTGTAGCAATGCCCTATGTAAGGATATCATCTTTGAAGCATAGGGAGAGTGATATTTGTTTTCGTGCCTAGACATTTATTGGATAAAGCCTAACATTTAGAATTTTACAATTCCACTAGAATGAATAGTGGTTTATGAGATGACCAACCTTTCATTCTTCCATATTGGGGATATGGCAAGTTATTGGTTTGGGGCTTAGTCTGGGAATCCAATAATCCAACCAAATGCCTATGTTAGTACCATCCCCACCCTTTAGAAAATGCCAATTCTTAGGATATCAATACACACCAGGATATCCTTATAAATGATAAAGCAAGAGATATGCCGAGGAGCATGAAGGAATAAAGTGAAACAGAAGTTCATTCCTTATAGGACTTATGCCACTAGACTTTAGGGATTACACACAATCCTCCATGCTTCCTTAGCCAACAATGCATGATTAAATGCTTCCAAGTCATGAAATCCTAATAGTCCCCTCAACCTCTTGGACATGCATAAGGAGTCTCAGCTACACCATGCAATTTTATTTTTTTCAATATCAAATAACAAAAAAAAAATGGATGGCTAAGGAGTAGAGCCTATCACATACTTCAATAAAGGTGAGAATAAAACTAATCATGTAAGTTAGCATTACTTGAACAACAACCTTGATTAGGATACATCAACCCACTTGAGATAATAGGGGAACCTTCTACCTAAATAGCTTCTATTTTACTCGCTGAATAAGGAATTCAAATTGAGATATCTTTTTTCTTCTGAACAACCAAGGAAAACCAAGGCACTTATCATTTCAAAGGCAAACCTGAGTTCTTAACAGGGTCTTAATCCTCTATTTAAGAACCGATTGATAGTTGGGGCTAAAGAAGATGGAAGATTTTTTCATATTTATCATTTAGCATGAGGCATACTTATAAAGATGTAAAATACCTAACAAATGCTTTACCCCCTCCCTTTAGCATGAAGGAATATTGTATTATCATTGCTAAATAGAAGATGTGAGACTACAGTGCTGAATTAACTAATCACAACTTTTTATACCAGATTATTATTATTAGCATGATGAAGTAAAACATATAGGCCCTTTGCTTAAAGCAAGAAGATGAAGAGGGATAAGATATCCCCTACCTTAACCTTTTCGATAGTTTAAAACACCCATTAGGCTGACTATTTGCCAATACCAAAAATGAGGCAAATTTTACACATGGCATCACCAACTTGACCCAAGTAGTGTAGAACCCCCATTTAATCATAATGGCACTCAGGAACTTCAATTTCACCTTGTTGTATGCCTTTAACATATCCAGTATAATTGTCAAGGCCTCATCCCTCTAACCATGTAAGTTATTAATAAAGTGGCACATTTCCAATGCCACTAGGGCATTATTAGTGAGAAGCTTACCTAAAACAAAAGCACATTGATTATCTGAGATGATCAAAGGTAGCAAGGTTTTTAACCAATTCACTAATACCTTGGAGATTTAACTTATACTCCACATACATAAACTAATAGGATGAAAATACATTACACTATTAAGGTTGCTAACTTTTGATATTACGAAGATATACGTAAAGTTAGTCTCTTCTGGAATGTCACCATTATTAAGTATTAACAATACTTTTAAAAGAACAAGGGAAGCAAACCATCTGGACCAGGTGATTTTGTGGGAACAACTAAAGTAATGTTGTATGCACTTCCTCGATACAAAAACAGCCTCATTAGCCTCTCATTCATACTATCTATTACCACTTTATTCACCATCAGCAAGAGCTCCTCTATGTGAGTAGGATGACAAGTATCAAATAATGAGGCAAAGTAATGAACAATCTCTTTCATAATTGCACCTCACTCTTTTAACTCAATTCTACCCTCTAGAATAAAATTCTTGTGCTTCTTCCCTAAAGCCATTTGGTGAAAAAAAAAATGTATATTCTAACCCTCATCTTTCAACTAGACTGTTTTGGCTCCCTGACTTTAGAATTTCTTCTCATTTTCATATAATAAATTGAGCTCATTCTCAATCTTGATCCTTTGGGCTACTAATTTTTTCTTGTACTTGCTAAATGTGGGTAAGATGCAACTTTAGGCCTACCCACATACATACACATGTATGCGTGTATGCATGTGCACACATACACTAAAGCCAATATAATAATTTAATAAAACAACCTAATTATCTTTGCTATTTGCAATTGCAGATAAGTGTCATTGTAAGACCAAGATAAAATGGCTGTGGTGAAGCTCCACGGAAGGTTCCCACTATTTTTTTTTGGCAAAACTGTATACTTCTAGATATACTATTGTAATGTGTGTGCCCATTTGCTAGTTTTGTTTGGACGAGTTCTTTATGATTTATCTATGGCGAAGCCGATTTCTATTTTTATTATTGATATTTTTTCTAAAGATGAATTTAAATATTTTTTTATTATGGCACTTTATTGTAGAATTACTATTTTTAATTATGGTAGTATGCAATAGGTGGGTGGGTTTCACCAATCATGCATACCTTAAACTAGATAGAATATGAATATTAAAAATATAAAACCAATGGATGTTTGATAAAATATGGATTGAGTATTTAACAAAATGGATATGATACAAGTTTAGCAATATTTTACAAACATCCTATCTATCGTCATCCTTACAAATACATAGGCTATCTAACCAACCTAGTTCATGACCCAACAGCCCACCATTTACAAGGCCCAACAAGCCTATACTCATACCAGTAAAAGAGGAAGACTCCAACTAGGAAAGGATAATATAGTATTTATGAGGTTTTCTGTCCTACACGATTTCTCCCTAGCATTATAAAAAGGGACCTCACGGCCATCCCAAGGTACGCAATACTCCTTGTAACCCTAACATACTAGCTTTCTTATCTTTTTATAGAAAATCAACTTGACCATCAAAGGGTTCTCTTTAGGCACACAGCCTGAGACTCTGATGGTATCTTTGGGTGCAGGATCACAAGCTCACACCACCTAAGGTTGAAGGCTGGTTCGCCTAGTTTGGTCAATAGTCTTACACTTTGGCTATCATATAGGTTACATCATTAGAGTTGAGGCATCTATCACTAGGGTCAACTTAGACCAATTATGGCAATGCCTTTGGTTGGTTAGCCAGATTCTGATTCCAAGTAAGGCATAACCATCATATGACAACCAAGCTCTTGAATACCCCTCAAAGAATTAAACTTATCATTAACTACTAGTGGATGCCTTATTTGTTAAGTTGTTACTTGTTAAAATGATGTTGTAGAAAAAGAAACTTGATCCAACTTATTATTTACATCTCCCTTTTTTGTTAAGGAAATCTCCGCAATATTAGGCCCAACATCAACAGTTTGTTTATCATAGTTTGACTTAAGGGTATAAACAGTATCTTTCTCCACTTAAGATGAAAAAGCTTGGCATTGAACTTTAGAATGACCAACCTTAGCACAATTTTTGTAAATTTTATGAACTCATTCATATAAAAAAGATATCTAAATTTTGTTGCCCTATGAATCTAGTAGGAAAAATCATTTTAACAATGACACTTTCATATTCTACATCTCTTTAACTCATAGATAATTCCATTGATGAAATCCTCAATAGTCCTTAACTTTGAACTAATGAATTCTGCTATAGTAACAGTTATATTGGTAAATTTTGAATATGTACCTAGACAGAGATTAGGTAAAGCTAAAGTTCTAAATAAGATAGAGCTGGGTTAAGCCTTTTAACTACTATTAGAGCACTATCAAAGTTCATTGTTTGGACATTACAAATTTTTGACAATTCCTTTCTGTTTGGAAGAAAAATAAAAAATCTGTTTAGAATAACAACCTTTAAAATGGTGTCATACCTTGTACCTTCCAAATAGAGTCAACATGCTTTTAAGTAAAAGAAGAATGAGGCGTATGATGATCATGGATTTGTAGTATAAGACAACTACTATGCATCTCTTTATTGTGCTCTATTGAGAAAATCTAGCCTCTTGGGTGGTGGCTAGAATTTTTGTGCAAATGCATATATTCCAAATAATCGACAATGAACAAGCAAAGTAACAAAACACGCACCGAATCTAACCACCAAGGAAACGTTGATTAGAGCTACTCGATTGTTTGGCCACTCAGTGTATCAATAAGCTGCTCATATAATGGTTCACTTTAGTAGGTTAGAATTGAAAAGGCTTCATACTCAGATCCTCAATTTCTACACAATTACATAATAGGACAAAAGAAAAACAAAAAATCAAATTAAAAATAGAAAGCCTAAATAGTACATCCAGGCTTCATGAAATTCACACTTCAAGTATCAATTGCAAAACCAAAAGGGAAGATAATGTTGGAAGACAAAAAACCATTAAAGTTTGGGTAAATGGCACCTATCGTCCCTGAACTAAGACCGATGTTACGAATTCATCCCGAAACTACAAAATGTTACATCATTTGTCCTCTAATTATGAAAATATTATACCATTCATCCTACCGTTAATTGTAATTGTTAAAATAAATGAAAAAAAAGTGAAAAGTAGTTTTAACCCCTAAAAAACTTTTCATTTGCAATAGAAACCTCAAAAAAATTTCATCTTACAAACAAACCACCTTCTCCTAGCTGCCCTCCCTCCACCTATTAATTTTTATTTCTTATTTTTTTTATATAAGATTAATTCCATTTCCCAACCCATCTCTGCCCCTCGGTGCCCTCATTTTCCCCAATCCATCTCTTCACGAAACCCTCAACTTTGTTTCCTCATAGTCTTTAGATTCCTCTGCTTCTCAAACTTCTTCCTCTTCGCCTCCATCCTCCTTAATGTCTGCAACTCTTTCCTCGTACTCCACTCGTTCTTTGTCTCCGTAGGCAACGAGCAAGGCCTTATAAATAGCAATGTCAAAGAACCATATTCATTATCGGTTCTTGTAGCATTGATGTTGAAAAAATATGGGATTAAAGGCAATCTTGTGAGCTTGGCTTATGGGTTGACCCCAAAATGACCATTCTTCCAGAGCCCTAAGCTTAGCTCTAGCTCTTCCTCATCCTTTTCACTTTGACATTGAAACTTGTAGGCAAAACTGCTTCTTAAAACAAATCTCCACAACATATCTTTCAGGAAATTTGTCATTTTATTGTGGAATTTTGAGTCGCCAATTTCTTCATCATTTTTCATTGCAGAGATTAACAAAAAGGAAATAGAGGAAAACAATGAGATTAAAAAAAATTGACAAGAACCGAGGCAAGGATATCCAACTCAGAAGTTGAATTTTAGTAGGGGAAAAAAAATCAAATCCCTGGAAAAAGAGCTCAAAGTCACCATTTTTAGGGCTGAAAAAGAAACAAAAACCATCCTACAAGCACAAAAAGAATAAGGAATAAGAAAAAAAGTTGGTTGCTTTTTGGTTTCGAAAACAACCGGATGAGATGGATCGATGATAGAGGATGAGATCAGAGCACAACGGGATAAGATCGAAGCATGTCGTGAGTAGGTAAGAAGATCGAGCATCGGGAGTTGAGGAGGTTGGGCATCGGTGAGGAGATCAAGTGTCAATAAGAACATCTCTTGGTGCCATTGCGGCAAATGATGAAAAAAAATGAGCAAATTGAGGTAACGAAGGCTGTAGGTGGTGGAGATTGGTTAGACGGTACTAGACAGCTGATCCTTGCTTGAATTTTCAAACTAGTTATATTAGATTGATGATTTAAGGTTTTTGGGGTGATGGGTTGATCTGATCTACATGTCTAGTGTCCCATAAAATTATTTGTACGTGTTTTAGAATTAAACTAGGAAATAGCAAAGTTTTATTACTCAAATAGAAAATTTTATTAATTTTAGGATTGATCGCATTTTTTTCCCCTCATTCTGTTACTTTTTAACGACCCGACCCAATGACGGGACATTATTGCAATAACTTTTATAGTTAGAGGATGAATAGTGTAATAGTTTGTAGTTTTAGGATAAATCCGCAACATGAATCTTAGTTCAAGGATGATAGGTGTCATTTACCCTTAAAGTTTGAAACTAAAGCAATTAGCCATCCCCGATGATTGGGACATCTCTACTTTCTAGCTTAGTTCACAGAGAACATAACATAGCAGCTAAAAAATGCTCACAAAATGCCAATCTTGAGTAGTGAAAATCAAACATAATGGTGGACAATAGTGTGTATTACTATTTTAGCCTCTGTAAAAAATGCCAAAACACATATACACTGGGACAGTTTCCTCCTTGAACTTCATTGGGCCAACTCAATCCCTAAACTTCCATAAATGGATCTATCAACCCCTTTGACTCACTCTTGCCCATCACGTGAGTGGGGAGCAACTAACATCATTCACCCTCATCCTCCTCTTTGTTTTCTTTGCCCTTGACATCGTAACTGCCCATCAGTGACTTGTTCAGCAGTTGATCCCCTTCCCTTATCATTGCCACGCTCTACCTTGCTATGCTTCGCCACCTTCCTCTTTGCTTATCTTCTTATCCATAGTAGTGTCAAAAGTCCTAAGCCAGATTCTTTATCTTCTTCGGGATGAGTCTTACATCTCACCATAAATGTACAGCACAATCTTCGTAGAACTCCTTTACAGTGCTAGTCATCTTCTGGTTTCGAGTTTTGCTCCATGAATAAATTCTTCAAGAATTATTTTTCCTAGAACAAGATTTTCAGTGAAAGTTTCTTGTAGTGGGGGCTAGAAAATGAGGCAAATTTGAGGTTTCTATTCGAATTTAAAGAGATTAGAACTCATGTGTGATGTGGGTTTTACAGGTTCATAGGTTTCAAGATCAATGATTAGCGGTTTTGATTCGAAATGAAAGGTTTTATTTCCTTTGTGCTTGAAATTGTGAGCAAATTAAAAGAAATTTGTAGATTGATTGCATTCCAAATCATCAACGGCAATAGAAGAACTTTTGCTCTAAATGGAGGAATACAAGAAATATAATTTAGTCCTGGAAATTTAATGGCACCCTAAATCCATTTATTTTCAAACCTAATAGGTGAAGATCCACCTAGCACATGTGGGTGGGTGAAAATAAATCAGGAAAAGGTGGTGATGACGTGACTGTAGTCTGCGATGACGGTGAAGGAGATAGATGACAAGATTCATCTCCATAAATGTTGAGTTTCTGGTGGTTGGGCAAATAGGGTTGGATGGCATTAACTGCTCCTCGCTCACATGATAGGCACAGATCAATCAATGGGAATGACTGATCCATTTAAGTATGTTCAGGGGCTGAATTGCTCCGAATTTAAGTTAAGGGGGTCAGTGTCCTAGTCAACCGAGTTCGAGGGTTGAAATGTATTTTGGCCCTCCGGAAAACCAGAACTCCTCTTTGCGCTGCTCGTTTCCCCGAACTTAGACCGCCATTGATCGGTGACAATGGAGCTGCCTACGTCGGGCCTGGACACCTGGAGATGCTGCCAATCCAAACACACTATACAGCTATCTCTAAACCAATAGTTGGAACAATGGCAATTGGAGATTCAAAACTGAAGTTAAAGGAAGTTTTCACCGAAGAATATTTGTTGAAACTGTATCTATGGGTAGGTCTCAGCTGCAAGAGAAACACAAGAAACTTGATCAATCGGAACTGAAATTAGAGACGCTAGAAAAAGATTAAGAACTAGCGTTTGGAGGGTAATTTTAGGGGTTATGGGATTCGAAACCAAAGGCAGGAAAATAAAAGCTAAAGCAACCCTGATTTCAGATTTAACGACGAAATCAGGTAGAAAGAAAAAAAAAAAAAAAAAGGATGAATTTCAAAGGGAATATACAATGGCTGGGATGAGGCTGTTCTGGGAAGAGTGGAGACTGAGGGAGCGAGCGAAGATCAACCGCGGGTTCGTGACCTGAATTGAAAATTGCCTTTCACAACAAGTGGCTTTTTTTTATACGAAAATGACAAATGTTGCTGCAAATGCAATTTCAAATTTCTTTCCTCATCTCTGATCTCCGGCACGAGTGTCGCATAACATTTTTATGCAAAAGTTCCTCATTTCTGTGATCAAATGGTGAATTTATAAAGTGGAGTGGTCGCGACTGGTGGGCAACACCAATGCCGGCAAATAGTCGGATGAGTAACAAAAAAAATAAATAAAGTGAGGTGAAAATGAAATACAATATAAATGATGTAGTAAAATTTCTTTTGTAACCCTTTTTTATACTAATAATAATAATTCCGAGTTAAAAAACGACAGCAATAAATAATATTCTTCTTCCTGAGCCAAGTCTTATATTACAACATAATTTGGTACATACAATTGAAGCGATCTCAAGAATATGACAAAGTTTCAGTTCCTAGTTTGTAAGCTTCGATACAACAAACACAATGTGTGACTGACGCTATGAGTATGGATTGGTGGCGCCATCGCTGTTGCTCATTTCTGTTTCTCTCTTCTTCGACCTCCCCACCTCGGCATCCCTATCAATATCCTCTGATTCCGATCTCTCTACTTTCCTCCTTTTGCTACGGCTGTTGGGTGTCTTTTTTTTCTCATCCATTAGCCACAGAAGCCGATGAATGTGCCTTGAACTTGGCCTACTCTCAGAACTCGCAGTTGAAGCAGCAGCAGCAGCTTCAGCCGCATGAAGTCCCCGTAACCGCTTCAATAGCTGCACAAAGTATATGAAGAGGGCAAGAAAACAAGCGATGCCACATATGAGGAACAGCCCCCAGAAGCTCTCTAGCTTCAGTCTGTCAGACTCTATCTCAGCCCCTTCTGAACTGCAACCGCTTCGCATCAGCCACTTGTCATGTATACGCTGGAGATCACCATTCTCTGCCAGCGCCAGAATTGCGGTTGACACATCAACTGCCAAGGGAGAGTCTCGAGGAAATGCCTAGAAAATTACGGGATAATTTGAAGTCAAAACATCAGGTTGCGCAGGGTACATAAGCAACCTTTCCAGACAAATCATTAATCAAGCAAATTAATTCATCATATTATGAAGCCTGAAGAAAACGAAAAAAACATAATAATTGATAGGCTTGTGGGAGACATGTATAAAATACTCACAAAACCCCAGCCGCTTCTGGTGAACTGTTTACCTACTATCCTATACTTGCACTGGCTTGACAGGAAATCCTCTACATAGGGAAGTTCATCAACCACAGCAGCAACACCACCCTTTTCATGAGGGCCACGTCTAAGAGCTGCAGCATAGTCTTCAGGTGACCCAAGGGGAACAAGCCTGGATTTTGAAATGTTGAGCTCCTCACTCAAATAATGTTCTGCAAATGAGCCAACTTGATAACCAATAGGCTCATCATTTGCTTTCAAACTTTCAATCCCTTTGATGGGAGATGATAGCTGCTGCACTGTGAGGATTGATGTCAAGCTAGCTGTATAGCTCGAGTTAATTATCAAAACCACAAAGAGCCATATAATTAGCACAAAACGCCCAAGGGTGCTCACAGTGTTCTCTCCTGGAAGAACAGGTAAACAGCTCAATCAAAACAGACATCCTTGCTTTCAACACCAAGACCCTAACAAAATATAATTTTCCATGTGTACTTACTGTGGGCAAAAAAGAGAGTTGAGAAGCTAAACCTGCATAAACACCAAAATGGATAAGGATTAAACCAAAATAATACAACTTACACAAGCAGAGATTCTTAAGAGTTGAGCAATCTAACAACACAATCTTGGAGAATGGAATATGATCAGGTCAGTTTATCACATATATGCATCAGTGCAACTAAACTTTATAAACTGTCATAAACAAACGATTCAATCAGAAGAGTGAAGTACACTATACGAAAGTTTATGCTATCATCACTTTGACAAAAGAAGGGCTTCGGTTAAATTTGGCCACAAAATGATCGAAATTATCATGGAGAAAATAAGCCATTGCATGTGGTTCCATACCAAATAGTCTATGACAATGCCCTTAGTTCTTTGCAGACAAATGCAAATGCAGTCAAGAAAGAAAGATGCATGTTAGAATCAATAAGTCACACATGAATTCAGGAAAAGATGACCACGCATGACTTTGAGTGAATGCCTTGACTGCCAGAACTCACCATAGAAGAGTTATAAGCTGTTGCCTAGGTGAACCTCTAAATTCATCATTCAACCTGTGCTCCAAAATCCAAACAACTACACCAACAAGAAGGAACGAACAAGCAGTAACAATCCACATATGTCGAGTAAATGGCCGCAAAAATGCCCAAGCACCAGAATTCAATTTCTTGAAGGGTGCCACAACAACCAGTCCAGATGCTGCATATGGTTGTGTAAAGTCCACCATCTTTGTCCGATTTCTGACAATGGCAACATCACCCACAACTGCATCGAAATCCTGAGAGTATAACATGAGGCATTAGCCAGCCGGCAAGGAACAAAATAAGTTAAACCTGTCAATTTTGAATATGCAATATCATACTCACGCCTGTTGTGATCTTATTCACAAGATCATCATAGCTAGGGTTCTTCTTACCATCTCCATAGGAGATGAACTTATATGGGACTCCGTAAGGTAACAGATTCATGGCAGCTGAAAATACATCTATACAGAATCCCTGGAAGTTATCAGTCCGCTGAACCTTGGAAACAAATTCTCTGTAACTGACACGATTTGGTACACCGACTCTCAATTGCTTCCCATTGCTCGAGAAAACCCATCCACGAGGCTGTGATGATGTCTCTCCTGGCCATATAACGCTGTACAATTGCTGGCTTGCACTTGAACGATTTGGAGGCTTTGAATAAAGTGTCTCTGGAGGCACAGTAGACAAACCAGAATAGTTGGACCAATAGCCAATCCGTCGCATTCCAGTTCCAATGACATTGATAACATCATACGCAGGAAAAACAAGAGACCTGTCGGAACCAAACTTAACATGACCGGTCAAACCCACAAAATTGCTGTTCACTATGCTCTTCAGAAGGAGATTTCCATCATCAAAGATGCTCATGCCTTCAAGGTGAAGATTTCCAGCTACTAAGGCAATCCTAGAATCATTTGAAAATGAGATGACTCCACCTTGGCTAAAAAATGCATTGATAGCATGAGCAAAAAGCCAAACTGAATCATAAGCATAAAGTCCATAAGAGCTTAATCCTGGGGAGCCTCTTGTTTTCTTGTTCCATCGAGCGAAGAATGCTCTCTTTCTATCTGAATCCGGGGTGTGTTGGCGCAGAACTAGAACCCCTTGCACACTATCCATAATCTCAGGAGGGAGAGGAGAAGCAGAGTCTAAATATGATGCAAGCCAATCTGTAGCTATCCATACATACCCAGTCCCCATCATCCCAAGGTAGCTTGCCACAGAGAAGACCTCCTTACCTATTGTAGGATTTACGTGAAGAACAATGATTCGAGATTCCATTAATGCCACCTTGACAAGAATATCCATGATTTCACTCTTAGTTGCTGCAGAATTAGGCTGAATCCCACCCTTGTAGGAGATTCTACATCTTCTCTCTGCAACTTTATCACTCAATGCAGCCAAGCCATTCCTTCCATAATCATCATCTATAAATATGACAATAACCTCTTTCCAGCCATAATAACCAATAATCTCTGCAACAGCAGCCATTTGGTAGGAGTCACTCGGTGTTGTCCTAACAAAGAAAGGGAACTGGATGGAAGATAGTGAGGGATCAGTGGCTCCAAAAGACAGTAGAGGAACTTGGAGTTCATTTGCGACATGTGATATTATATGGGCAACCGTAGAACTCTGAGGACCAATAATAGCAACCACATCCGTTTCCATGAACTGCATGGCTGGTCATCAACACAACATTGGCAGTTCCAATTAGATAGGATATCTTCATGTATATAAGACTTCGGCACATTGACCATTGCAAATGAACAAAACAGCAAAAATGAAACTAGTAAAGGTCCCGTACCTTGAACCATGCCAAGGAAACCGCTGCAATTAGAGTTCTGTTTGGCAACCACAAGCTGAGTTCCAGGGAGAATGCTGGGGTCGGCATTGACATCCTTCACAGCTTCATCAATGGCAATCTTGGCAACTCTTCCGATGGTGGATTCAAATGAAAGAATGGCCCCAATTTTCAGAACAGCCGGTCTTCCGGTTACATTTCGACCATTTCCAATTTGCAAAACACAAAAATGGAGAAGGAAGAAGAAATGGAAGCACAAAGCTTTCATTTCAATCCTAAAACCAACTTCAGCAAACAATACATCCAACGGATTGGCAGGTTCTGAGGTCAATACGAGAAAAATCTGAACTTGAAAAGTAGTATCAACAACAGATAAGCGGGAAAACACACAACAAGAGCAACTGAGTACAAATGGAGTTCACAGCGTAGCTAGCTATACTTTTAATTCCCTGCCCAGACAAGCACATAACGTTACATTCCAAGACATGACGATAGAGACCGGTCTTTGTTTCTTCGTGAAGGGAGCAACTTGGCTAAAAGAAAACTGAAACTGAAATTAAAAAGAAGAATATGAAAGACAGCAAGTGTAGAGCAGAATCAGATTCTTTGACCAATTGAAGCAAGGTAGAATAAAGAAGGCAGAGACAAGGGGGTAACTGAAGGCACGATTAAATCCTATGGAACGAGAAAAAGAAGAGAAAAAGAGAGTATAAAAAGATGGGGGCAAAAAGAACAGAAAAGAAAAGAAAAAAGAAAAAACTCACCGGCAGCGAATAGAAAGGAGGAAGGGATGAAGTGAGCGGAGGGAGCAGGACAGGGAGGGGACTGAGGAGAGAGCTGAAGCTGCAGTTGCAAGTGGGGCGTTGGCCAGCCTGGCAACAGCGACTTCTCAGCCGCCTTATCCTTTTTCCATAATTTCTTGGCTCAAACTCCCTAGCTCATTCAGAATCTGCTTCGCTTCCGAGACGCACGTTTTTTTTAAGCCCTCTGTCTCAGGTTGTTGAGTCACGTAGTCAACTCAGCAACTCAAATTTCCTAGCTCAGCTATTTTTATTTACTAGTAATTATATACGTGCGTTGCACGTAAATCAAAATACCTAGTTTTAACTTAAATAACTCTTATTTTAATTATATTGTTCAAAATAAAAAGTAGCAATTATTAGTTTCTTTTTTTTATTTTTTACATAGTTTTTATTATAATATTTTATCGTAATTATCCTCACTTGCACCATCCATTATAATATATTGCTCATTGTATTTGATTTCTGTTTATTATAAATAATAATAATAATAATGATAATAATAATAATACAATGTAGACTTAAGTTTTTCCAAAGACATGTAATTGTAAGTAACTGCTAAAAAAACTTAACTACCTAACTATTGACTTTTAATAAAAAAAATACAGTCACCCCAAGTTTTCAAATCTATGCACATTCTCTATTTTATGGTTGAGTCAATATAATTGTTCCAAATATCGATGTCAAGTGTTGTGTAGTTTTTTATCTTTTTGAGTGATTCATGCTTACCAATTAATTTAGAAATTATACTCACATAATAGGGGTTTTGAAGTCTAGTCTTACCCATTATTCATATAATATAATTAGTCAATCATAGCAAAATAGAATCATTAAAATAGAATAAATTCATAGTACCTAAAAGGAAAACTAATAACTTATTATTTAAGGTTTAGTCACTTTATATCTTTGAACTTTTTATCATATAAAGATATAAATATAGATATATATAGATATTAAGTTTCACTTTTAGTTTTTGATAAAAATATATAAAGTATGTAAATAAGTTGATAAATATCACGTTATTAGGAATGTTTAATAACCATATAAATTAGAGACATGTTTGGCATAAAATTTAAGGGTCTATTTTAGTGTTTTAGTTCTAATACATAATTCCAACTAAATAGATAATAAAAAAAATTGGGTTTCATTAAAAGAATAAAATAAATTATAATATAAGGGTAAAAAGGTCATTTAATATTTGTATACTTTAATTGTTTTTATATATAAATTGCATGTAATTGCCATAGATTTTTTTTTACATTTGAAATATTATAAATATATTAAAATGTTAATTAATTAAATAAAATATTAAATACTATACTTATGAGAAAAAAGAAAGCTTTCAATAAATTTGTTTAAGAAAACAACACCAAAGGCATAAAAAAATGAAAAAGAAGCACATAATAGATATAACAAATATAAACTATAGTTAATTATGTCCTTAGTTTTTAGTTGGAGTAATATATACTCATTTTATCTACAAATACTGCTTTATTTGATTTGGCATAGAGATCAAAAAAGTGAAACAAAAAATTTGTACATTTTTTTCACTTTTACCCTTAACTTTTTATGCATAAATCAAGAAAGTTAAAAAAAGTGAATATTAAAAATAATAATTTGAAAGAAAGTATGGTAAAATAAGTTACTAAATACTGAAATGTTGTAAAGATTAGAAATGACTCAAAAATAAAAATGGTGCAAAATTGGTGGGACAAAAGGAATATATTTTATTCAAGTTAAAAAAGAAATTTAGAACTTTGTTAATAGTTGATATACTCAAATTTTGTAAATAGTACCTAACCTTTAACTCATGCTTTCTTATCATCCTTAACTCATTAAATATTTTATTTTGGTTTTAAATTTTTAAATATTTAACATTCATCCTCAATTGAATGAAATTTATTAGCTTTGGGTAACTGTGTAATATTAGTTTTTTAAAAATTATTTTAAATTTTTATCTAATTCATTTTCAATAAATTTTCTTTTAATTTATTTTATTTTGGTCCTAAATTTTTTTAAATATTTTACTTTAGTCCTCAACTGAATGAAATTTATTAACTCTGAGTAACTATATAACTATATAAAATCAATTTTTTTAATTATTTTAATCTTTCTTGTAATTCATTTCTAATAAATTTTGAACTGGGTGATATTCTTCTATAGTTAAGAAAAATTTACATTATCATTTTTTTTCTTGAAATAATAATTGTTCACCATGTATACACTCATGTAATAGTTTGTTTTTGGTTAAGGAATTACTTTGAGTGGGAATCAAATCAACATATTTTTAATAATTTTAGAATGAATAAAGAGTACAATCAAAAGATCAAGATGAAAACAAAATCAAAATGAAAATGTTATCAATTGATTGCATAATTTAGCTCACATATGTCTTGAATATTGAAGGAGTTTAGTTTTGTAAAATATGTAACTTAACTATAACTTTTCATCCTATAGAACCCAAAACTTTTTCCTTTATTATACTTAAGCCTCTGCACAATTGAACGACTTTTTTACCCTTTAGTTATAAGATAGTTTACTATTTTAAGGAGACCCAAATATGTCATTATCTATTTAATCCTATAGAACCCAAAAATTTTTCCTTTATTATACTTAAGCCTCCACACAATCAAAATCCTTACCACACAGTTCTAAAATTTTTAATTTATTTAAAACTTCTAAAAAACAAAAAACAAATAAAAAAATATATAAATTTATTAATAACTTCTCTCTGAACACTTCTTAAACTTTTTCTATGATGCAAGCGTCTACCATAAAATATGGTATTCCAATAAAAGTTAATTCCAATTTGATACAATTCATAGATTTAAATTTATTTTACAATTTATTGAAAACCAAAATTGGTTCTTGATATAGTTTCATTTTTCATAGAACTCAAGTTTTAAAATGTGACAAAAAAATATTTTGAATACTATATGTGATAAATTTAATACTGTAGGTGGTTATATTTAACAATTTCAAACCTTATATTCTGGGAAAAAGTAACAAAATTTAAAGCTGATTAATTTGACAAAATCCTTAATAAATTCTTTCTATAAATGACCTATTTGATAGCTATATAAATTTAAGTGCATGTTTTTTAATAATTTGAATATGATAGAAACTTAGGAAATTCAATTATAAATTTTATTTTTATGGTACTAATGAAAATTAAATATTCAATGTCAAATTTAGCTTTTATCAAAAGAGTAAAATAACTTACTATTTAAAGATAATTAAGGAAGTCGTTCCGTATAAGCAAAAGTAAGGGGTTTAACTATGATTCAAATTTAAGATTTAGCAATATATTTTATTAGAATGCTAATATTGATATAACTCTAGTTGAATACTAGATTTAGTCCCATCTAGTGAGCTAACTATCGTTAAGGGACGTCGGACCTAGTATGGCCCAGGTTCAAATCTCTAAACACGTTACCCAACATAAAAACATGGCAAATATGGTTTGATATCTTCTAGGTTTTGGAAAACATTCAAGAATTTAATAACTCACATATATACTTAACATTCTCGGTAAATGTTTTTTATTACAAAAAATGGTCAATTTTAGTTCTCACAAAAAAGAGTACAATGACCTGTAATATAATGATAAAAAGTCAAGTTGTTTGTTTCAACTAACCATAAACCATAAAGTATTTCCTCATTTTGTTAATATCTTTTAATATTGTTTTTCCTCTTAGAGTCCTAGTGATAATTATGCCTTTAATAAATATACAATACCAAATTTGGGTCTCATTAAAAAATAAAGTATCTTATAACTTAAGGGTGTTAAAATTGATTAACATTTTGTACTTTCATAATTTTTCTAATACTAATGATATAACACATGTGTCACATGAAAGTATAATGTTCATGATAAAAGTTAAAATCATTATAACCACAAAATAATTAACATGCATATAAAATAAAGATATTAATTCTTTAATCTCTTTGTGAGAAAATAAGAAGTTTAACATAGTAAAAACCGTATACTCCCTCAATACATATCATAGGAATTTATTTATTTTTCTTTCAAGGAATGTGGAAGTCTTAAGCAAAAATAAAATTTAGTGGCAACTTAAAAGTTCTTTTTAGTTTTCTAGTGCTAATATAGCTCCCATTAAATAAATAAAAAAATTTTGGTTATCATTAAAAAATAAAATAACTTATAACATAAGGATAAAAAAGTCATTCAACATTTTGGTGACCTTGTACTTTTTGAAATATATTATTAAATATTACTTATTAATTAATAAAAAATTTTAAAGTTCTAATTATCTTGTTCAAAATAAATGGTAGCAAAAATGATTTTATTTTTTTTAGTTTAGGTTTGTTTATTTAAAATTGTTTTATTATAATATGTCATCATAACTATCCTCAGTAGCATCCATTATAATAGTTTACTCATTGTATTTGATTTCTATTTATTTTAAATAACAACAACAACAACAACAACAACAACAACAATAATAATAATACTAATAATAATATAGAATATGCTATAAGTAATACTGGCTGTAAAAAAATGATAGAATTTTTATTTTTGAGGGTAGAATATTTATAAACATTTCATTATCGTACATTCAATATCTTATTAGAGATGTCAAAATTTCTCTTCTTAGTGTAAAATTTAAAATTAATAGTATGCTTTATGCTGAGAAATGATTTTAATTTAATTGGCTTAATGATATTATGTAATTAGAAATTTTATTAAAATTTAAGTTGATAAGTTTTATCTTAATTTTTATATTTTAGATTAAAAAAACTAATGATTAAACAAATATCTTAAATTAGTTGGCTCAAACAATTAAATGTATTTAGGACTAATGTATTAGCATAATTTGAAAATTTTAAAGATACGTTAGCTAAGTTTTTAATAAATGTTTTAGGTTCTGTTAAAATAAAAAAAAAATATGCTATCCACAGATGAGACGTTCAATAAGAAACTTAAGCAAAAATAAATTTCTTTCAATAAGTATTGACAAATATAAGCCATGATGTTAAAGTATAAACTTGGTAAGTAAACATTAAGTTTTTCCAAAGACATATAACTATAAGTAACTATGCATTACTAAAATGCTTAATTACCTTACTTTTGATTTTTAATAAAAAATGCATTTGCCCCAAGGTTTCAAACTTACACTTTCCCTTCATTTTATTTTATCTTTTTGGGTTAATTTATAAATTATACTCACATCACTTAGGTTTGAAAACCCAGTCTGATCCATTGTTCCTATAATATAATTAGTAAACCTTAGAAAATTAGAATCCTTAAAATAGAAAAAAAATCCTAGTACATAAAAGGAAAACTAATAAATTATAATTTAAGGTTTAGTCACTTTATATTTTTTGCACTTTTTATTATATATAGATATAAATATAGATATATATAGATATGTAGTTGTGCTTTTAATTTATAGTCAAAATATTTAAAGTTCAAAAAGTAAATAAGTTGATAACCATATTTTTAGGCATGTTTAATTGTCATATAAATGAGTATATTTTTTATTAAAAGTCAAGAGTGGAGTTAAACTTTTGGTAATGTGCAGTTAGTTATAGTTATATGTCTTTAGGAAAACTCAACGTCTACTCTTTGACATCACGACCCATATTTGTGTCATACTTATTATAAAAAATTTATTTTTTCTTGAGTTTCATAATGAATGTCCATGATGACCAAAGTCTATAATCAGTCAATGAAACACCTGCCCATACCACATGGGTTATCCTTTAAAAAAGGATAAGCGCTAGGTATTTATGTTATGAAATTAGAGCCTATATATGCACAGAAGACTTCCTACAATTCACCCATGTAGGATATGGGGGCATTACAAACTCCCCCCATATGTATCCAACATCCTCATTAGAGTCAATTGGATTACTTGGTTCTCCCGACCAAGTAATCTATCTAATCGGACTACTTAGTATGCACACTCACTATGAAATACCATCGTGGTCCTGGGTCAGCTCTAATACCATCTGTGACGACCCAAGTCTAGAACTGATCAACGAAACACCTGCCCACACCACATGGGCTATCATTTAGAAAAGAATAAGCACTAAGTGTTTATATTCTGAAATTGAAGCCTATATATCCACATAAGGATTCCCACAATTCACCCATGTGGGATATGGGGGTGTTACAATGTCTCACACCTATGGACTTAGCTTATATCTTTTTTTTTTTTTCTATTTTGAACAAAACCTCACATCACTCAGGTTTGAAAACCTAATCTTATCTATTGTTCTTATAATATAATTAGTCAACTATAGAAAAATAGAATCGTTAAAATAGAAAAAAATTCCTACTACCTAAAAGGAAAACTAATAAATTATAATTTAAGTTATAGTCACTTTATATCTTTGCCTTTTTTGTTATATATAAATATAATTATAGATATACATAGATATGAAGTTGTGCTTTTAAAATCTGATCAAAATATTTAAAGTTAAAAAAGTAAATAAATTGATAACCATATTTTTAGGCATGTTCAATCGTCATATAAATGAGTGTATTTTTATTATAAGTTAAGAGTAGGGTTAAACTTGTTAGTAATGTACAGTTAGTTATAGTTACATGTCTTTGGAAAACTTAGTGTTGACTTACCAAGACTACATTTTGACATCATGACCCATATTTGTATCATACTTATATTATAAGAAATTTATTTCTGCCTGAGTTTCATATTAAATGTCTCACCCATGGACTTAGCTTATGTTTTTTTTTTTAATTTTGAACAAAACTTTAAAACATTTATTAAAAGCTTAGGCCCAATTCATTTTAACTTAAATCAACTTAATCTAAAATAACATATTTTTATTTTTCCATTCTTTAGATCGAAACCAATTTTATTTGAAATTCATATTATTTAAGTGTAATAATCCAATGACTGTAAAAACTTTATTATTTAGTATAGAAAAAGATTTAGTTGCTAAGAATAAATATTTGCATCCCAATATTAAAAGGATGGTCATGTAGAAAAAATAATTCTTCTAATTTTTTAATATTTTAAAACATTGAAAAATGTAAAAAGAAATTGTAGTGTTATTTATGTTTCCATCTTAATATTTTTATTATTAAATTAACTCAATACTTAATACTTAAGTTTGAAGAGTAAAACGGTCAAGCCAATTCATGTATCTTTACCTTTTTTATTTGTGGTCTTAAGTTGCACTTTTAAGTTCTAATAAAAACATTTGTTTTAATAAGTTAGAAAATAAATAAATTGATAAAATCTTGTGTTTGATGACATTTTTTACATTACTGTAAACATAGAGGTTTGTTTGTTGCAAAACTTTAACTTTAGTGATAACTCATAAATTTTTTCCATAACAGATAAAAA
Organism: Aquilaria sinensis; assembly: GCA_005392925.1. Taxonomy (NCBI): domain Eukaryota; kingdom Viridiplantae; phylum Streptophyta; class Magnoliopsida; order Malvales; family Thymelaeaceae; genus Aquilaria; species Aquilaria sinensis. The sequence continues at coordinate 949,516 of SMDT01001567.1, read as the reverse complement.
AATTTATGGGTTTTTTTCTTTTTTTTCTTTTCCATTTAGAGCGCAAATCATATTGTTCCAAAATTAAGCTGATATGCTGCTATGTGAGGATTTTCTAATGGGGAATGTGCTGGCTTGTTGGATAGTGGGACAAACTTTCCAATGCTCTCATATTAGGAAGTGCACAAAATTAAAATAATAGGCTTCAAATGATAAGGGATTAAAAAGTGAAGGTGTTTTGAATACTTTAGCCATTAGTGGCTAAATTAAAACCAATTAGGCTAGCAAAATCAGGAGAGGTGAGAGAGCAAAAGAGATGTCCTTGGGCAATGTACGATGTTATAATGGTATTAAAATTTTAATTAAATATATAATGACATATTTAAGTCTCATTAAAATAGTAAACTACCTTATAACTGAACAGTAAAAAAATCGTTCAACATTTGTATACCTTCATACTTTTTATAATATAAGATTTGTAATAGACTAGTACTCGAGGCTCAAATAAATAAAGTGGCCTTTTGCCACTAAAGTAATGTTTTTTTAAAAAAATTACAAAAACTCCCCTATACTTTGATTTAACCTACACTTTGACCCCTCTATTTTTAAAAACTATACTTTACCCCTGCTTTTTTTATAGTATCCTACGATAACTTCTGAAACCCTAATTTAAATTACTTGATAACTCTGTTATAGTAATTTCAAAATTTTTAATATTTTTACATAGCCAACTGACTTTTAAAAATATTGATATACATTTATAGAGAGCAAAAACACAATTATAGGGATAAAAAAAACCTGATAATTTCAAATATCTATTAACTATAAAAAATATTAGAGAGATTAAAATTACTGGAAGATAACTATCATATAGTTTAAATTAGAGTTTCAAAAGCTATTATTACAAAGCATAAAAGAAATAAGTGCAAAGTGTAAGTTTTCAAAATTATAGAAAAAAATGTATGTTAAGATAATCTTCAAGGGGTATTTGTAAGTTTAGCAATAACCTAGTACAAAACTACAGAAAGAACAAAAAAAAAATCATCATAAGTTTAAAATTCGTTTACAACTAGATGCTAGCGAATGGGGTAAGGGGATCCTAGACATTCTTGCACAAAGATCAACCCGAATATTCTAAACAACCCCCTCAATCGAACCAGGCTTCTTACTGTGATAATACTTTTCTACTCCCTCTAAATATGATAAACAACAACCAGCAAATATGTTTGTCATGCCTCAAAAAATTATCCTAAGAGTTTTGGGATAATGATATGTTGTATACTAAAGAAAATAAATTTCTCTAAATATAAAAGGCTCACTATTTCAAATAATTACAAACTTATTTAATTTTTGAAAATAAGTGACAAAACAACTATAATTCTTGAATCCGGAACATAATCCATAGAATATCAGAGTTCTAAAGAAACTAAGTGAAATTCAAACTCTTCCAGAGTGATAAATAAATTTTTAGTTGTAGTACTAACAAATATTCCTAATTTTCTCGAATCGTAGCTAGTCTCGTAGTCACTACTTTACTGGCCAACTTGAACTATTTTTCATATGTGTGAGAGAGTGAAAATGGGAGGAGCATAAATGTCGAACAAGTGTTGGGTTTTGAAAACAAAAATACAATATACAAAACATATAAGGATTAAATAGAAATAATTCTTATAAAATAATAACATAAACCTCATGCAGAAAGAATTTGAAGAGTTAGAAAATAATCAATGCAATAACAATTTTAAGAGTTGAGAAAATAATATTTGTGAATAAAAATAATTAATCAAAACAAAACATTTCAGAGCACATTGATAGAACAAAAATTCAGAATAGAGTGAGTGAGATGATCACTATAACTTCATTAAAATCGCTGTAGTATGTCCAAAACCTACCAAGAATCACCATCAGTTGAGTGCTTAGAAGAACTAGTTCTAAAAACAATGTACTGTGAAACAAAACAGAACAAGATACCATACATGGAGGGTCAAGAACTACACTTTTTCAGTAATATGGGTATATAACCAACACCCACTAAAACAAAGTCGGAACAGAAATTCAGAGCATTGCAATTGAAATAAAATTTTAGTACAAAATATCATAATCAAAACATACATGATCCTAACATATTTAATCGAACACAATATATTACATAAATAAGGTAGAATTCAAATAAGCAAATAAACAAGTAAATAAATAAAACACTTGGAAAACAATTTTGGAATAAAACATATATTTGAAAACTTTTATTTTGCATGAAAATTAATTCCATAAAAAATAATTTTAAATTGAAATATTGAAAGATTACTAAGTTGAAAAAAAATTTAACATTTCAAAAAAATAGTATATACATAATATCAAAACAATTTGAATTTTAGAAATTGTGGTAGCCACTTTCCTTAAAATGCAACTTTCCAACTCCTAAAATATGGTTTAGTCACCTAAAATAATTGTGCAAAAGTTTATATCAAAATACAGGCAATTTAAAGAATAACCCAAAATAATTATCTAACAATGACCTAAATGAGCATTTTTTATAGTTTATTTCTTTGCATTTGATCATTGTGTTTCATTTACATTCGATTTATGGACATCACCCATATGATAGAATTATTATTGTGTGACTACTTATTGGATTAATGGTGACTGGGTTATGCAAAAATGTATCATTGTATTTAAATGCATAGAATCTGCTCGTATAGGCTAGAACATCATGATGTGTATCTTAGAAATACTATGGGAATTTTTTTGTACTAATCAAGTGTATCCATTTCTTTTGACAATACTTCAAACAATTATGCTGCGGTTAATAAAATGATTAAAAAGATAAAACCACCTCTTCATGAGATTTTTTTATCTATGTTCGTTACTTATGCCACATTTTAAATTTATGTTTACAATTTTTGCAAATCAAGATCGCCCCAATTTGGAATATACTACTTTTTCTAAAGACAGAGACCAAATTGCATGTGAGCTCAAATATTTTGCATTGAAAATGAGGTTAATTTTTCTTAAAAAATGTTTTAAATTAGATTGCCCTACTTGGTGGAACTTAACTTTCGAAATGTTGAATGATGCACTACTATGGGCAAATATTTTGACTCATTTTGTAAATTTAAGAGTAAACTCATAAGCATTCATTGACAACATGTGGGAAAAATATTTCAAATTGGTTGAGTTGCTAAGGTATTTTTACAAAGTAACAAACTTTTCTTTGGGGGTTTACTATCCAACTGTACACCAAGTTCTGTTGTATTTTATAAACATTGTTTATGTTTTCAACCAATTCAAGGATGATGAGTTTTTAAAAGACACCATCGAGACAATGCAAAAGAAATGACTTGACTATTTTCAAGATATTATGCTCATTTACCTAATTGCATGTGCATTAGACTTGAATGTCAAAATTACGGGTTGTATTTAATTGCTTGAAACATACTACCCTGTACACTCAAGATAGAATCAAGTATCTACATTTGCCATTTTTGCTGAATTTGACGACAATTTCATAGAGTTGTACAAACTCTACTCTTAGCATCATTCTAATAAGGTTAGAGCCATTGAGCCAACACTGACCCATTATTCCACCTTGTTCTCATTGTCATGGTTCAACCCTGCCGCAAATATCTTAAAATGATTAAGACCCATAAACTTGGGATTAGATGAATGAGATGATTGCCTCCGGACATCACTTGAGCACAATGAGGAAGACATTCTGGAGTGATGAAAGAATAAGAGATGAAGATTTCCAATTTTGTTCATCATGGCACAGGAGATTTTGGCAATACTAGTTTTAATCGTCACCTTCGAAGTAGTTTTCAATGCGCAAAAAAAAGTAATCGCAAAAAAACAGGTAAGGCTCACACCTAAGGCTATTGAAATTTGTGTGTACAATAGGGATTGGGCAACTATTGCTTTGCTAAAACAAAATCAAAAGAGTTCGGATAATGAGGTCTTATCCAATAAATAGGCATAAAAGTATATCCTAAGTTTTTTATTTCAATTTTTAGATTGTACTCGATCTAATTATGTTATGAAGCACAGATCTTAGGTTTTCCTTTTTTGTTATTTTCTACTCCTAGAACATTTTTGCCATTTTTAAGTGTAAGACACGTTACAGCTGTTGTAAGTGCCGTTTAGTTATTTTATTAATAAAATTTATACCAATGATGTTGTTTTCATCTTATAAAAACATGTTTCTTCAAATTACACTTGATATTGTTTCTAACCTTTTCTTTCCATTTTTCAAAACTGAAAAAACCTGGCCCAGCTTTGGCCCACCCCCGCCCAAGTGGAACGTGCTTTGGCCTAGTATCTTCAACCAAAGCCCGACAAGGCCAGGCAAGATCAGCCCATCAACTGCCTTTACTCCCTAAATCAGTGTTAAGCCCTAGAGATTGGTATTGTAATTAACAAGATTATCTCTTTTAACCCCATGCTTGTGGTGATCAAATTGTAATATTTTTAAGTTTTAACTATAGAATCTCGATGTATCTGCCCTTAAACTTGAAGGACCTATAGGGTAATTAGGCAATTTTTGTTCAACCTGCGATCCTCCCCGATGCCCAGCAAAAACTTCAAAAATTAACTTGTTCCTAATTTATTATAAATAATCTCAGACATCAATTATCTCTTCCAATCATAAAAAAATAACTATATTCAACAAAATCATCAACCAAAATTCCTTTTCAAGTTTTAAGAATAACTAACATATTTATTGAAAAATAACTAATAATCACTCACTAATAATTCTCTACTTAAAAATAAAATTTACAAGTGCTTTCCTCTTAATCCTCAATTAATGATTTCTTTTTTCACTTATTCAACACAAAGCAATAGTCAGATGAGACAATAAGAGAAATATCTCTAACCATATTTTCCTAATTTCCTCCCCCTTTTTATAACCTCTTTCTCGTCCATTCTCTTCTCTTTTTATTTTTTTAAATATTTTTCTTGGGCCTTAACCCAAAAATGCCCAAATAATAAAATATATCAAATTAAGGTTGTGCCATTACACTGCTTGTTTAACTCACGTTTGCCACTAAAGTTATGTTTACGTCCAGTTAATCCAATATAATTAATTACTTGGTTATTTTGTTAAATTTTGTTAGTTCAAACTTTATGTTTGGTATAAATTAGCCTTTTGTCTTAGATTAATTGTGGTTTGATTATTTTTTGTGATGTTTGTCATATATAAATATTACATCACTATCAGCATAACTGAGATTTTATTTATTTATATGAATATCTGTTGATATTATTTCAAGTAGAGATGTTGCATGGCTTATAATTAATAGAAAGTATCTTTATCAAGGAAAAAAGAAAATCAACTACGAGTCAGGGTGAACTATTTCTTTGTCACTAAACTATACTTGGTGTTACACTTTGGTCCTTCAGTCTTAAAACATTGCTAAATTCTCTCTAGACAAAGACTTGAGAGAAGTTGCAATAATTCATTTCATATCATACTCGGCGCCTGACCTATCTGCAACGGGAACAAATATAACCTATAATATTCATCCCTAGACTATCCCTAAACTAATTCGACTTTTGTAAGCAACACATGGTTTTCATCATTCTATCCTCAAAGCGACGGGCTTTTCCTTACAATCTGAGGCAACCTTCATATTGTTTAATTGAAGTGCACATATAATGCTTCATTGATTTGTACCATGCTTTAGAACAGACAGAGACCTCCCTCTTCTGCCTTCATGAACATGAAGTGAAGTCTTCTGCCTAAAAGGATAAGCAACCCTTATTAACCATACACATGGTAATATACAGTGTCGTTTTGTCCTTCCTTCGGATACTAATGAGCGATATTGGCCGAAAAACCAGTCGACTATAATATGCAGAGCTGGTGTACCGACACAGTTGAAGGGTGGAGGGGCTTCGAGCTTGAGCTACTAGAAGAGACATCGCTTTGAGAGGGTGAAAAACAGTACGTTTCTGTCCCTTGGCTCGGCTGAAGTATGTTTTCCTTTTCCATGTCCATTTGCCATTGCTCTACTTTCCTTCTCTTACTTGTTTTCCCAACGTTCTTCACAAACCTCCGCACCCTCCGCGAACCAGACAGCAAGCTACCCTCCTCCTCTCCCCGAGCCACTCTCCGACAACTCCTCATTAAGTGCACCAACAGGGCAACCAGACAAACACACCCACAGAACAGATAGAGCAGCCAGAAGCTCTTTAACTCCAGCTGGTCTGCTGTAATTTTCGCCCCATCCAAGCTACAGCTACTCTTCGTCACCCACCTCTCATATGTCTTTTCCAATTCCCCATTCTCTGTCAGCGTCAGAATGGCCGTCGACATATCCTCCGCTAGTGCAGAGCCCTTTGGAAATGCCTGCATCATTGAAATGATCCAAAAACTAAGCACTACTCGAGGAAAAGGCTCCTTTGGGGATATGTCCATGCGTAGGGAAAAAAATATCTAAAACAAGATACTTAAACAGGTAATCTCACTTGGGAGTTCACGAGAAAGAAAGTAGCAGGAAACACTTACAAAACCCCAGGCGCTGCTGGTAATCTCTTGGCCAACAATCCTGAATGTGCACTGGTCTTTCAAGAAAACCTCTACATAGGGACGCTCATCCACAATAGCAAGGACGCCTCCCTTTCTGGGGCCAGCGGTGAGTGCTGCAGCATATTCCTCAGGTGTGCCGAGTGGGATTAGTCTGGATTCAGATATGTTGAGTAATTCACTCAGATAAGTTCCCGCAAATGAACCAACTTGATAACCGATAGGCTCTCTGCTTCCTGTCAGGCTTTCGATTCCTTTAATGGGGGAAGATAACGGACGAACTGTTAGAGTTGTACTCAACCAAGCCGTGTAGTTGGAGTTGATCACGAAAACCACAAACATCCATACAATTACCACAATACGACCACGGGTGCTCAGCGTGTTCTCTCCTGGAACAAGAGGCAAAGAAACATATTAATCAAATCCATGTCATGTCACTGCGCTCCACCATAAACCAAACTCCTTATTATCTGTTCAAGTTTACTTACTATGGGTAAAGAACAGAGTCGAAAAGCTAAACCTGCATCGATGACAAATAAAACATGAATCAGAAACTCTTGTGTTTTACTTTACTTGCATCTATTCTCTAACAACTCTTTTTAAGTCCTCAGCACCCACCACAGTAGAGTCACAGCTTGTTGTCTGGGCGGGCCTCTAAATTCATCGTTGACTCTGTGTTCCATCAACCACACGATTGCACCGACAAAGATGAAAGAGCTTAAAGTAAGAATCCACATATTTGGGGTGAATGGCTGCAAAAAGGCCCAAGCATCAGAGTTCTTTGTCTCGTATGGAGCCACAACAACAAGCCCGGATGATGCATACTCTCGTGTATAATCCACTATCTTTGTTCGATCTTTGACAATCGCAATGTCACCTACCACTCCATCAAAATCCTGAAAATTGAGGAAATAAGGCATTAGGCAATATAATAAGGTAACAGAACTGGAAAACCTGCATCATTTGGTAGACACTTACACCCGTTGTGATCTTATTAACAAGCTCTGTGTAGTTTGGGTTTTGGTGACCATCTCCGAAAGGGATGAACTCGTAATTGACAGGATAAGGCAACAAGTTCACAGCAGCTATGAACACGTCTATGCAAAATCCCTGAATTTCACCAGTCCCTTCCTCCTGTGACACGAATTCAAGAAAACTGACACGACGTGGTACACCTATTTTCAGTTGTTTATCGTTTTCCTGAACAATCCATCCGCGGGGTACCGATACTGTTTCTCCAGGCCAAATTACTGTATGGAGCTGTTGGCTTGCACTCGAACCATTTGGCGGCCCAGAGTTGAGTGTCTCAGGAGGTATGGTGGATAAACCATAATGATTGGACCAATAACCAATCCTTCGGAGTCCTGTTCCAAGGACATTGATCACATCATATGCAGGAAACACAAGAGAGCCATCAGAATCAAACTTAACAAGACCAGTCAAACCCTCGAAACTGCTCTCCCATATGTTCTTAAGAAGGAGTTTTTGATCATCAAAGATGTTCTGGCTAAACATAGCTTCAAGGGCATGAGCAACAAGCCAAACCGCATCATAAGCAAAAAGACCGTATGAGTTCAGGCTCGGGGAACCGCCTGTTACCTTCTTCCACCTAGTGAAGAACTCGGTCTTCCTATCTGAATGCGGCGTATGCTGGCGCAGAACTAGAATTCCTTGCATTTTGTCAATGGTGTCTTGAGGTAAAGGAGAAGTAGAGTCTAAAAAAGATGCGAGCCAATCTGTAGTTATCCACACGTACCCTTTCCCCATCATCCCAAGATTGTTTGCCTCAGAGAAAACCTGAAAGCCTATTTGATGGCTTACGTGCAAAACAAGAACTCGTGACTCCAGTAACGCCACCTTAACAAGAACATCTGCGATCTCCTGTTGGGTGGCTGTAACGCGAAACCAGAACTTGTCGGAGATTCTACAACGCCTCTCTGCGAGTTTATCACCCAATGCAACCACGCCATTCCGCCCGTAGCCATCGTCTGTATACAACGCGACCACTTCTTTCCAACCAAAATAAGTAACAACGTCAGCCACTGCAGCCATTTGGTAAAAATCACTCTGCGTCATCCTAACAAAGAAGGGGAACTGAAGAGAGGACAGATCAGGATCTGTGGCAGCAAAAGACAGTAGAGGAAGTTGAATGTCGTTTGCTACGCCGGATGCAATATGCGCAAGGTTGGAAGATTGGGGTCCTATAATGGCAGCCACGTCAGTCCCTAAAAACTGCAAAGCTGTCCACAACACAACGTTCAAAGTGTGGTCTGATGAGAAACAACCATGCCATATTTGGTCAGGGTTAAACCTTCAAACCATATGGTCATCTCTACCGTATAAAAGAAAACCAGCAACCAAATTCTATATAACAGTTACAGCAAGTGAAAGCATAAAAAAATAAGAGAAACTGCTATGGTACCCTCAAGTACAACCGGGAAGCCGGTGCAGCTGGAATTGTGCATGGAGAGGACAAGTTGAGTGCCAGGAAGAACGGAAGAGTTGGAGTTGACATCGTTAACGGCCTCTTCGATTGCGATCTTGGCAACTCTGCCAATGATAGACTCAAAGGTGAGTATTGCGCCGATGTTAACAGCAGGCGGCCTAGGGATGGAGGCACCTTCTCCTGCTCCACTCAGAAACACCCACAAATATTGAAGTAGCAGCACCAAATGAAACCAAGTCGCTCTCATCTTCATTCAAATGTAACTTCCGGACTATGCCTACAGTTGTAAATCGTTGTTCATCGTGGCACCAACTAGAGGGTACTAAGAAAGAGATTGCACCATGGCTTGCTTGGAAGACAAGGCAACATGAAACTATTACTCTTATCAATTGATGTGGGTGTTTAATAACCTCGTCATTATCACTTCCCTGGCTACGGTATTCCAAGAAACTGGCCAACTCAAATATCAGAAGAGAAGGGAGCTCCTCTCAACGCTTAGCTACTCTCACCCTTGGCTTTTTCTCTGCGAAAGTACGGATACAAGCACCTGAGAAAATTCTAAAAAAAGCTGAGGCTCCCAAAAAAGAAGCGCCTAGTTTATCTCATTTTGGCTTCTTCTATGCGTCATGCATATATATAGACAAATATAAAAACTTCAAATGTACGACCTTCCGAGAAAATTAGAAAGCTCGGACAAAATTAGCTCCATAACTTCTTCACATCTTCGGCCTCTCCATGTAACCTACGCATACATACACAGATAGGACAATTTTAAACTCGATAACTGTCTGACAAGAGTATTGATTTTTTCTTTATATTCTCATAATTGAGGATAACATAGTTAATAGCTAAACCCCATTTAATAACTAAATAAGGAAAGTAAACTATATATTGGTTAACCATTTGGTCACTTGTACCCTCTACTTTAAATTTGTTCAAGAAACGTACGATATGTTCTTATTCGGGTTTTTCTTCAATGTTGATAATGCTTAACGTGATGGGCAATGCAAACTTTAACAAGAGGGTCAGGTTGTAATAAAATTAAGGAAAATCCTTATGCGACGGACGCATCTATGCTGTTCGTTACCAACACACATACATTCGTCGTGTTAGTCTGTTTCCTAAATGCAACTCCAAAATTAACTTGGAAAATGAGGTAGTGGTTGCACGTGCACACAAGAAAAATTAACATGGAAATAATAAATTACTTTGTTGGGGCGGGTAAAACTTGGAGCCCACATAGAAATGGTAAGAAGGAATGATAAATGAAAGGCCAAAACATATTTTACCTTTGGAGCTCTCTTAACATGGACACTCTGCCCCTTAACTTCGATAAAGTGCCCATGAAACTCTACAAATTGGAAGACAACTCTACAAATTACGCAGCAACTCGGTACTTCAGATGCTATTGCATGGGTAGCCATAAATCATTTCATCAAACACCCAGCAACCAAGAACCAGATCACCTAAAAGCAGCACTTTATACTCACCATAATGTCCAAATACCAAACTTGCAACTAAATCCCGGAACTCCTCAATGAGCAATAACTTCCAAATTATAAACCCTAGAATCTAGAATCGCCTTCCGGCATCAAACGCATCAGCAGTTTCATTTCCAAATATCAGCTTTTGGTGTTTTTTCCTTGGATTGTAATTCATTGTTAACCTCCCTCGCAAAGTCTGAAAATTCAAGCACAAGCCGATCGATCAAAATATTTGCACCCTAGTTTCTTGTACACCCAGAGCAGCCTTGTGCCCAGTGATTAAAGAATAGGCAAGAAAGAAATAAACATTAGAAAAAGAAAAAAAAAATCAAGGATGGAACTTGCACAGGCGCAATATATTACAATTTCTGCAACTGTAGATCTTCAATTCAAAATTAACTACGTAAAACATCCCACACTCGCTTTTGGGACCACCGTTATCCTTAAAGTCACCGCTTCAACACAAACTTGAAGAGGTAGCCAAAGGCAAAGGGTGAACAGTTACACTTTATTGATGCACGACCAACTGTAATTCTTGGGTCGATGTTGTCTGGAGTTTCTACAGGCTCTAGCTCTCGGCTCTTCACTCTTCTCTCTACGGCTCTCAACTACTTCAGTTCGCTAAAGATATACGCTTTAGGCCCTCATGAGTGGACAGAAATGTTATCAGGTGTTGGTGTTGCCGCATGACCAAAGTTCAAGAGTCGAGGGGAGGTGCCAGAGTGTTGAATGTCCAAGTTGAAGGGGCAAATTGTCCAAGTCGATAAAATTAGAAGGAAAAACGCATATTGGCCAATGAAGAACAATTAAAGGGTTTTTGTTCTTTGGGGGTACGAATACAATAGGGTAAAGCCAAGAATGGAACAAGCCACAAGCCACAAGGGATGCTGACATTTTTGTAAAACTAACGTGAAAAGAGTGCAATAGCACGGGAGATAGATACTGAGCAGGGTGAGGGTGAGGGTGAGCCAGCAGGCACCGCGTAAATTTAAAGAAACCAACCACGGCCCAAAGTTTACTCGGCCTAACACATTTCGCGTTTTCTCCCGCCAATTGTCTTCCATTTGCTGCATATCATTTTTCCACACGCACCACACCGGCACCAAATAACACACTAACGATTCGACCATAGACTTGTCTACTTTCGGGTTCATAAAATATCAGCTTATAATCACGCTTACAAAATCGTGTTCACTCAGCCATACGAAATCATGGATCATCGACAAGACAATCGGGGAAAAGAACATTAGACACGCGAACGAAGGAGCAATTTCCCCCAGCTCAGCTCTCCATTAAGCAAATTCCTTATTTCTGCTTTTCCCATCTTTCCAGCTGAAACCATAACATCTACAAATGATGACTTCTATTCTATACAACAATATCTACTCATGGTTCGAAAAATCATCACCTACGTATAGGGAGGTTTCCCAAACTCGAACACATACACATCGTTGCTTCACATAATTCTGAACAAAAAGAAGAACAAAAAAATAATTCGCAGAAAACTAACTCATGTTTGGAAAGATTCCTGAGAAGTTGGGGATCTTATCCACATGCTTTAGTGCCCGTTCCGCGATTTGCCGAGTTCGGTAGTCAGCATGTTGGAAGGCATCCACCAGTGCAGTACTCACGTTTGGATCACCCGATATCTCATACGCTAATTCTTCTTTCCTCAAAATTCTCTCAACAACCCAAACTGCCCTTCTGTGCAGGTTCTCTGTTCGTTTCTCAAGCAATACTTCGAGTATCGGCCTGATCCCCTCAGCATCATATAACACCATTACGCCTTGCTCAATATCAACTCCATCCTCCAACAGAGTAGAAAGTGCAGCGAGAGCTGCTTCCACCACCTTCTCATTCGTGTGGTCCAGGAGAGCCACCAACTTCCCAACACCTTGACCTTCATAAAGACAAAAGCTTTCTCTCAATGAACAATGTCCCCCGTGGACCCTACACAAGCCTGTTATGACAGGTGGTTTGCTTAGACAGGGAAATATGGAGGCACAAAGTCCAGGTGCTGGCAACTCCGGCAATTTTGTCAAATTTCTCGATTCCAGTGATAAATTCTCCAATGCCATGGCAGAAACCATCTGCACATTGTCAAGTCCATTGGACTGAAGGAGATCAATGAAAAGTGGAGCAAGATTGAGCTCCCGACATAGGGCGACAGCATCAGGCTCATTTGTCAAGACAAAAGTAACCCTTGCAAGAACACGTACTAATCCTTCCAAAAATGGTGTCACAAAGCGAGTTCCCCTAGTCTCCCCTTGCCGAATCCTCACTATTCTTGAGCATATCAACTGGAAAGCACCTTCATCTAGCATTTGCCGTGTGAGGCCCAAATCCCTCTCTGGCAATTCAGCCAGAAGGCCAGCAGCTGCTGCCTGCTCTTCAGCAACCCCTGTATTCTCGGATATGGCTCTAATTACACTCCCAAGTTGCCCAACTGTTCCACGCAAAGCATCTGCTAGTTCCTGCCCCATGTGTGGAGATAGATTCTGCAGAAGTTTTATGGATGCCAAGCGCAAGTCCCTCTGCGGAGCCTCAATAAACTGAACCAAGCTGATAGTGGCACCAGAGCTTTTAATTGCAGCAACAACATCCAGAACAGTTGTCTGTGAAGAAGTGAGTCCGACTAGGACTTGAAGAAGTTTGCACTCGATTGCTGGACCTGTGTTACTTATCAGATGGAGTAAGTGGTGGACAATATCTTCTGAAACAAGAGTCTGGTGGTCAGGCCCAACTGGAATGGAACCAAAATCATAGCCAAAGCTAACAACATTGGCTAGAATCGTTGCAGAAACTTCTTTCAGGCGCATGGGAAGTTGGCTAGCACCAACTGTGAAGAGGTCTTTTACTAATGGAGGAAGTATTCCAGCCTCAATCAACACTCTGGAGCTTGCCTCATAAGACGAGACCTGATTGAGGGCTTTTAAAGCAGCTTCTCTTGATTGCATGTTACCACTTTTCATTATATTGATTAATGAAGTGCCCACAGTGCTTGCCACCTGAACTTTCACATCATTATTCAAAACCAGTTCACCAAGGTATGAAGCCATGGAAAGTTTTATCTCTGGTGGCCCTGCAACAGCGTGCTTGAATGTAAATTCAGGAGATGAATATTGTTTCATGACTTGAAAATAAATACTTGAGTAAAATACAAGGGAAACAATAACAAGGATGAAGCAGAATTTCCTGCCATACTGTTGGGAAAACCCTCCTCTTCAGGTAATATACCATAAGGAACTATTTTTATCTGGAGTCCAAACAAGCGAACTGTTAACATGCTTACCATTAGACTATGACAGCTGAAGAGATGTATGAAAACACTGAGGGAAGCTCCAAGCAGAAACTAGATTCCACATCAAGTTGCAATAATCAACTAGATTCAGATTTAGAATTTCCAGATACAAAGTTATCTACAATTTGAATTTGTATAGACGATTCTGTAGTGAGAGACTTAGAAAAGAGTTAAGCAAGTTCCTAACGATTTGGGCCCAGAGTGACGAGCAGTAACTAGCGATCTTCAGCATTTGAGAATCTGTCCTAGACGAGAAGGACAAAGACAATGAACATAGAAGATTTCAATATGGTATCTTGCAAATTTTGATTTTGGAAGTTGATAGTACAATTATTGCATTCACAAATTAAATCATCAATTGCTAAACACCAAACCATAAAAGCATTATAAGGAAGAGAATAAAACTCAGTAAAAGAACTCCAGCATGAATTTTCCACAGGTGCTCAATATTTGTTGATAAGACCGGAAAAATGGGAGTTCAGGACTTGAAAAGATGAAATGTACTAGATAATTTTTTCTCAGGTGGTCAGAAGAGGGCTAGTCCTGTGAATTACGAAACTAAAAGACAATTTGACTAGAGAAAAATTATTGGTGAAAGCTGGTGTACCTTCAAGCAGTTGTGTCAGAAGAGGATGCAGTCTACCACATTCAGCCATTTGTCTCACATTATTCTCAGATTTCTCCAAGTTTTCTAGTGTTTGATCAGCTTTCTCAACAGTAAGAATATTCTCAGAATTGCTGCTTGCCATTCCCACTAATATGAGAATTGCTCCATTGATTGAACCAATCTTCTCACATAAAGCTTCTGATTTGGAAAGTTCATATAGCAAAGAAACAGCCTCCTCCCTTTCCTTAGACTGTTCGTGGGACAAGAATTTAACTATAGTGCGCACCGTGTCACCCTCATAAAATATAGCCTAAAAAATGGGGTTAGAGGCAAATTAAGAAAACAAGATTTAATTCATCCAGCCACTGATGCCAACAAATGTAGAAAAATGTAGAAAAAGCTAACATGCAATACCATATTGTCAGCATCTTCCTCAACCACAACTCTGAGCGTCTCCAATGCTTTGGACCTAACTTTACGACTGCTGCTCTTCAACATGTCAATAATCATGGGTATCAGCCCAGCATTTCTTACCATGTGCTTATTAGATCGGTTTTTCTGGCATATGTGCTCCACATACTTCAGAGCCAGCAGAATGTCACTTTCTGAGCTCCCTGTGTTTAATGATTTGCGAGCCATGTCAAGTTGAGCAGCTTCATTCCTAGCAGTCCACTCCTCAATTGTGTTTCGCAAAGCTATACTAGGTTTTAGATCTGCACTCTTAAGTTCTTTCAGTGTTAATGGGCAAACCAATTTCCTCCCACTTTCGTTGCATTCCTTGAACCACTTTTCAATGGCTTCACGCTCAAATGTTTGCCCATTTTCCAAGGTAACAGGATCACGCATAACTTGTTTTGTTAAAGGGCAAACAAATGCATCATAAATAGGCTCTATATGCAATCTTTCAAACTGAATGCTCTCATCTGATTGACTGCCAATGTCATAACTTCCATCCCAGCTCCCAGCCATTCTTCTGGTTTAGTCAACAAAAAAGAGCATGTGAGTGAAAAAATAAAATGCAGGACATCCATAACATAAAGTAAACAAGTAGTTTTGGTGTTTAGCATTAAGAAAACAGCATAGACCCCTTCCTCCAGAAGTTCAAAACCCCTAAAACTTAGTTCAAAGGTTCGCCATTTCATTGAAGTTATTTAGCAAGTCAAACCAAACGAACATACTAAATACACAAGAGGTCCCACATTCTTTTCTTGTTCCTCAAAGGAGATTCCAATTTCCAACACTGTATTTATAGCAACCAATTCTGACGGCATGAGTTTTAGGAGAATAAATGTTAAGAGGGGCTGAGCATGAGAAGAATACAAATCAAAGAGATAAAGTCCCAGAGATTAGATTCAGCCTCACCATATGAATTAAAGAGATAAAATCACCTTCCCTGAATAGAGATTAAGCTCCTGCACCCTTTCAATGTAGTCTATCCCAACTTTGCATAGACAAATGGGAGTTTCTTTATACAAATTCACCAGTAACCTTATTTATAAGGCTTCCAAGAAGTAGATGTGATAGGCAGTGGTCAACCCAAACCAGAGAGTAATTGATTTGAAATTTTTGTATATTAATATGCCAGGTTCGTAGGCAGAAACTTTAACATGCAATGCAAATTTCAAGAATGACAAACCATACAACTTGAATAAGAGCCATGTATTGTGAAAACATAGAGAAGATTCCGCAGCATGATGATAAAGTTCCGAGGGCAAAAATGTTAGTAGACTGGACTGATAAATGATACAACTTGAATAGGGACCATCCAAAACATTATATTTTCCACGTCAATAAAGCCCCT
Organism: Aquilaria sinensis; assembly: GCA_005392925.1. Classification (NCBI taxonomy): domain Eukaryota; kingdom Viridiplantae; phylum Streptophyta; class Magnoliopsida; order Malvales; family Thymelaeaceae; genus Aquilaria; species Aquilaria sinensis. The sequence goes on along the minus strand of SMDT01001567.1, from coordinate 933,378 downwards.
CGACAAAAGAACAACATTGACAGAACAAAACCCTAGTTTTCATTTAATCAACATGTTAACCAAAAGGACAACAGGACATCTGAAACAACATCATGCGCATGCTCTGAGGACCAAATAGTAACTAAATAAAGAAGGCCCAGGCAAAGGAGTCGAACCCAGTGTCATCATCAATACCTTAATTTGCTGCGCCTTCTCAAACTCAATAGCTGTTTCAATCAAAATCGTTGTACAAGAACCTAAAGCTCCACGCATCAGCAAAAGAAAGAAATAGATACTTCAAGTTCGCTGTCAAATAACGACCAATCAACGAACACCTGGCCATTAGCTAATTCGAATTAAAATGGGGGAAAAAAAAGAAGAGTGATTAGAAGAGAACGGGAGACAGGGAAAGCGGGGGCAGAGACAAATTGAGAAGAATAAACGAACATGTAAAAGAAAACAACCCTGCAGGCACTAAAGACTAACCTGATCTCCAATTCCTGCGGAACTTGGGGCGACCAATGGAGAAGCTGACACGAGAGAAATTCGACGGGAAAAACACAAATACAGGTGAATCCGAACTGAATCAGCAACCAAAGCAGCAGCTGAAAAAATGCGAAAGAGAACAAGTTGACAGGTCTGATTCAGAGTGAGAAGATGGAGCAGTAAGAGAGTTGAAGCTAACTTATCGGTTCCGGTGGAAGAGAATTAAAACCCTAGCATAGCCGTAGACTCCGCCGCTGAAGCTCAACTCCGGTGGCTGCAGTGCCGTCCACAAGTCGGAACAAGCAGTAATCTCCTTCCATGAACGGAATCTGGAGGAGGGAAGAGATAATTAGGGTCTGATTCTGGCCGTATTATGTTGGGAGTAAAACAGAAATGCGAGATGAGGAGGAGAACAAGAAGAATCAAACAAAATAATACTCGTACTTAAAAAAAGGGAAAAAAAATTTTGAGGTAAAAATGAATGAAAATGAAAGCGCAGAGGGGAAAGTTGACCGAAGGAGAAAAGTCGCGAGGCGAGGGAGAGAGGAGCCACCCAGGCACCAACTCATCATTCAACCTCCGGTGACCCCACCAAGTTTTTCTACAGAGATGATATTGATAAATGATTCGCCATTGGAGGCCTGGTAGAAGCCAACCGGTTGTTGCCGGTTAAGGGAATTTTTTGCGGTAAATACCAAAACGATGCGTTTACGACCTCAAAATCTTGGTTTTTTTTTTTAATACGCAGAAGCAGAAGAGAGAACAAAGTGAAAAAGGAAGCGGCATAAGTATGAGCTAGGTTCCCTCACTTGTGAGAAACGACGACCAAAGCACAGCAAGACTTGCGCTCCATTTGTGAGAGAATAGCTTGAACCACACCTAAAATGATCTCAAGGATTTTTATGTTACCCTGCAAGAGCAATCCGTTAATATAGTAGTAGATACTAATCTAAATGTTAAAGATAAGAAAACAATGCTCAGAATAGCTCATAGTTTAATTTCAATAGTAAATGAAAGCTTTTCACGACTTCAAATTCTAAATACTAATATGCCCAAGATCATGGAGCTTTTCACGATATCACCTCTGAACATTGTTTAATATATATCCTTGGCCTCATGGCCTAAGCTCAACTGACAACACAATGGGATATCTCAAATAGAAGATTCGAGTTCAAGTGGTGCTGTACTCCAAAATATCAAACATCTAGAAATGGTCAAATTGGAACGAAGTCCTTTAAAAGTTTTATATAGCAAATACTTCACCCCTAATTTTTCAGTAAATCCTTTTAACCCTTATATCATTTTATCATACACACACACACACACATATCCCATTCAACTTTTCACTGGGTCTCAAGGTCTTGAAGTGTTTTTTTTTTTTTTTTGTAATCAGAATTATGAGTAAGGAAGAGATTATAATCAGAATTATGAGTAAGGAAGAGATTAAAAGGATAAGAAACCTATAAAGTCGTAAGCTGGAGAGACACACTACCGGGACATAACAACTAACAAGCAACAATTCAAATTTTTCATAAATGTTGTAAGATTTTTTTATTAAGTCCTAGAGATGTGTTGAGCTCTGCTCTTTCTCGACAAGGCAGCATACATGTGTTCAATCAGTAAGAATAGTAATATCATGTAAAAATACGGTCAAGGCTAATCGCACTACTCCTACAATGGCAGCCAACTTCTCCCCAACTTCCTAGCATGACACCAACCCCTCCTCAGTCCTCCCTCCCCCCACCTCTCAAAAAGTGCCAAAACCATTTTGTTTAATAGTAAGTTATTTAACACCCAAAACCAATGGTGTAGATCTCTAAAGGATGATAAAAACATAATTGAGCACTAAATTAGGTAATAGAATTGCATTGCGAAAACATCATAAAAACCACGGTTGCCAAAACTATAGAGATGCGATGAACAAAATTCTTGCTGAATTAGTAGTAAATATATTTAGTGAGAGTTTATTTATATTCATTTATTTAAGTTAACGAATAAATACGAATAAAATGTCATTCAACTCTATTATGTTTATGTACAGCTCAATTGTTATGTATTTGTGTTCATGTGCTTGTTTACGCAGTCTTATATTTGTTTTCTGCGCAATAGGTTTCGTTAGGTTGTTTATGTTCAACGTAATTGTTTATATTACTCATGAATATTCTAATTTATATTATTCATAACTAAGATAGTTAAGGTAACGTTGTCCATTCGGTTCACAAATATATGTTTTTCAAAGTACATTGTTAACAAATAAATACAAACACTGCTGATTTAGAAGTGAACAAACACGAAAAGAATGTCACCTATTGTTCTTATTAATTAGCTAATTAATGAATACGAACAACGATTCATTCATATTCATTCATGTCGTTCACATACCAATTACATTAACAAGGTAAAAAACATTCAAACAATTGAACTGGTTCTAGGTTAACCATCTTGCGACTGTGGAGTTTGAGAACAAACTGAAATGCCAGTGTGCTCTACATGATAACCATTTTGCATCATGGACATCCTAATGAGTAACTTTACGGTAGTTTCAGAGTTATAAAAGATTTACAAAGAGTTGGCTGACGTGCCAAAATTTAAATGGATCATACGTAAAAAAATTTGGTCCCAATCAGAACTTGCACCAGGCAATGGAGACCTAAACACTCAGCAATAGGGCAGGGAGACCAAAGCACTTGGAACCTTCATTTTCCACAACTTAGCTCTCCAGTAATCATGCATCACCTCCAAATCTAAGATAAGAAGTGATGAGTAAAAGCTGACCTTATTTTCATGTTCAAACTCAAGAATACATGCACCGCAGATGCAGCGCTCAAACTTCAAACAAGTGTATATTTTCTCCCCAAAAAAAAACAAAATTACAGGCCCCTGTAATATCATCCTAGCAGAACAACTTACACGGCATACCATCATGTGTTGCTGGATATACATCGTGATACACATCTAAAACAAATAAACAATGATAACAATAGTAATGACAAGAAAAAGAAAACAGGGAAAGCTCGGACCAACCTCAAGACTGACACCAGTAGGAAACACCAAAACACTAACAAAGCCGAAGAAAGTAGCTCGTTTCTCTCTTTCCCATACTCTTTCTAGAAAGTGTGCAAGAAACTAGAAAGCACTCCAATTATCGGAACCTTTCTTGGGTGTTTGGTTGTCCGATGAAACCTTAAATGGACCACTAGAGCCAAATGGGTCATTATCATCAAAAGAGAACCCATGCCCATAGTCCTTGGTGCTGCTCATGGAGTCAAACCTTGCAAGTCTCTCAGGTTGATGAGAAAATCCACTCTCATGCGTATTAAAGGAATCAAACCTGGAAAAACTGTCATAATGATCCCTTGATAGATCGCTGAACCTTGGAGGAGAGCTTCCAAACCTCGACTGCGGACTGCTAGGAACCGACTCTTCAAAGGTGAATGGCATTTTTTTATTGAACGCACTTTCAGCACTTGGAGAGTCCGCCCTCACTGAATTCGCATCAAAAACACTAGATCCAAAATAGTTATGCTTTTCAGAATCTGAATCCTGCACGATGATGTTAGTAAACAGGCATTTGGGTGTCAGAAGCATGAATAGAAATTGCAAAAACATTAACGAATGATAGGATTTCATGATCTAGTGATCATATAAACTAAGATATATGAAGGCATCTCTTCTACACAGAAATAACCCAGAGATGCTTCAACACAAGAATGCAGTGCTGGCTAAGTTGATAATACGACATTAATCTTGAACAAAATCCAATTCGAAGTACTTCTAGACCCTAGTACTGCAGGTTTTTTTCCCATTCCTCGGAGTCGTAGATCAGCAGACATTTTAATGTCTGAAAACTTGGGATTCAAATGTGACAAAAGTACTAGCCTCATGATGTTCTTGGGATTCAAAAACTTGGGATTCAAATGTCTGAAAACAAATGTTCTTTAGAAAAAGCAAAGCAACAGCTTCAGTGGGCTCAAGAAAGGATTGATAATTGACCAATTAATGTGCATAATTTTGCTAAACCTCATATACATAATGGAAATGTGGGATCAAAAAGGAAACTTGTGTGCAGAAATTCAAGCCAACCTTTGCAGGGTTAAACCCCCATATTGAGTCCGTATCATCATTATCAAAGGCACCCCATGTCGATTCATCGAAACTTCTGTAACCAAAAAAATGAACTTAGAAAAGAAAAGGGGGAAGACATGACTGAGCAATTTTAACGGAAGTGAAATCAGAAACAAGAATCCAATACCCTCGTGTTCCTGCTTCTGGTTCAGTACTCCTGAAAGGACTATCAAAATTTTGACGGGATGGGCTTTCCTGAGAAGTCCTTCCAGCTGGGCTTCCATGAGGACTTCTTGCTGATTCATCCTCACTGTGTGAGTATGTAGATTCACCTTCAAGAGGACGTTCACTGGTCCCAAAAACATTTGTATGTTTATCATCAGCAAGGGATGAGTTGGGAGAAGAACTGCCATCCAGAGAAGCCCTGTCATGCTGAAGTGCTCTGGAATCCGGTTTTGGGGATGGAGCCACACTTGTTGAATCAATAGTGAGCTCATTGCCAAATCCTGAAAGAGTGCATGTCAAACATATATATAACTACCAGAGGATTTAACCCAACCATAATAAGAAATTGCATTTGCTGAGTTTAGATAATAAGCACACAGTAAGGCTTAGAAAGTAGTCCCTCCGTCCTCTTTTTTTGCCACATAAAGTCTTGCACACAAGTTAAGAAGATTGAAAGTTCTCCTCTTTTCACTTTTGCCACTGGCAAAATGTTCTCAAGTCATTAAACTAATAAAATGAAAATTTGGATAATTATGGGTAACAAGTGAGCTGGAAAGTCCAGCTGAGAAGATCTGTGGACCAGCTGAGTTGGTTCTTTTAATTTCAAATTTATGATTTTTTTTAACTCAAAGTAAATGTTGAAATGACAATACTTGAGTAACATGAGAAATTGACTACAAAAAGATTATCAAAGAAATTTTGCAATAATTTTGATACCACCAAAATAGTACTTGTGGCAATAATATGGGATACAGGGAGTAGTCAAATGTTAGCAATGATAGATAATACCTTCATCTTCGAATTTATCCCATTCTTCATCCCAAAGAGCTGCTCCCTCAGGAATTCCAGGTTGCCAACCTCAAGAGTAGTAAAAGAAAATGCATTAATGACCAAACATCATTGGGATTTTGAAAATAAGTTTGAAGAATCAGTTGCTTACACTACATCTTGTTAAAAATTCATTTATAAAAGCATCCTTCTGTTGGATAAGGTTCATCATCTCATATCACTATCTGGCAGTCAAATCATAAGTTTTAGAAAAGAAACTAAGTCCAAGGACAAATTAATCTAGCCATTGGAACAGCATTACAGAGAATGCATATGTACATTACAGGAGGATAATCCCCCTATACAACAGCAATGGAAGTTTGTTTCCACTAGTAGACTTGATAATGGCGAGAGCTGTCTTCATACTAAATTCAATTTAGAGCAGACAAATGAGAGGTATCCGAATCCACTGATTAGATCAAAGTATTCAGCATGGAATACTAGCCAATTTGTTTTCACTTAAGTTAATTGACTTATTTTACTTTTACATCTTTTTTACCTGAAACCAATTTCATTTGAAAGCCGATATTATGTAGATGCAATAATCTATTTGAAGTAAATTTTATGATATTGTTAAATTTATATAAATTTTTCTTTTTTAATGCCTTAAACTAGAAAATTTCATAAAAATTTAGTAACATTACAAAAATTATATTTTCAATGGATTATTACAGCTACATAACATTGGCTTTTGATTAAAATTAGTTCTGGGTAAAAAAACATAAAAATAAAAATAAGTCATTTTTGAGTCAATTGACTTAAGTTAAAACGAACTGGGTGTAATTCTTCTAAAAGAATATACAATTTTCCAATAACTGAAAAAGCACACTTTAACCAGGAAGTCATATGAATACTTATAATCGAACGATTAAATAACACACTTGAACCAGGAAGTCATATGAATACTTATAGTGATTTAAACTTTGAACATTAAGCACAAACTTAAGTCTAAAGATTGAATAAAAATGGCTTTCAGAATTGACAGCCCTACATTAAAGTGGCAAAACATTTCCATGGGCACTATCTTGTTACCTTAAAAAAAGTACATCAACAATATCACAGTGAGACTTATTTCTATGAATAAGAAGTTTCACCATGAAAATTTTCTTCCTAGGATTTTTTCTTAAATAAATCATGGCATCAAGAGAACACAAGAAAAATAATTACAAGATAAAAAATTCAAAATTTAAGCTATCCTAACTCATTAATCATAGAATTATTAGTAATCTAGAAAACTGTTTGAAATATTTGTTCTGTTCTTCACCATACTAATAGGAACCTTTGCACCATCAAACCATTTGTGCTTTTAATGGTATGTTGTATGTGCTTTTAATGGTATGTTGGAACACTGTAGGAGTTCCTATAATATTCATCACATAATCAGACTTACCAACAGGAAGCTCAATTACAGCACTTGATTTGATCTCTTGCCCATGTTTTTTGCAAACCTCAGTTAAAACCTTCATTAGTTCCTCAAGATCTGACTGTATACGGTCAGAACGAACCTGCACAATAATCATTATTTAGCATTACAAGTTTGTGTGTATAGGGATGGCAACTGGGTGGGTCAGGTCAGGTCATTCAGGTTCAGGTTTAATCGGGTTAGCATATATTCGAGTCTATGTCGGGTTCAGGTCGGATTATTTGGGTTCAGGTTGATTTCAGGTTGAGTAGGTTTTGAATTCGGGTTGGGTTAGGTAGGGTTTATTTGGGTTCGGATCCAATCAGGTTGAGTTATCGGGTCTTAGACCATATTCAACTTGATTGTCGAGTTTACTTGGTTCATTGATGCATAAGCTGAAATAGTTGAATCAATTCAATGTTTTTATTTAATTTTGATTATAATTTAATTTAATTAGATATAAAAAAAATAATATAAAATTTATGAAAATATATTAATATATAATTTTTTAAATAAATATTCTCTCTGTGTCAAGTTCTTTATAACATTCACTATTTAACAATTAATCTATAATTTTTTATTTTCAACATTTTAGTATATAAATGAAAAATTATTATATATAAATAATAAATAAAGACCTATAGTTTCTAAATATATACTTTCTTAATTTTTTTTCTAAAAAATAATCTCCCTCCATCCCATTTTCTTTACTCCATTTAACTTTTCTGACTAATTTGACTTGAATTTATTTATATTATTGTTTATTAAAAAATTTAAAAAATATATTTAAAAACTATAAAGCTTGATTTATCATTCATGTATAAAATATTTTTATTTATATATTATAATGTTGGAAATAAAAAATATAGATTAATTGTTAAAATATGAATAGTACAAAGAATTTGAGACAGATGGAATAATATGAATAAATTCAATTTAAACTATTTGAAAAAATCAAATATTTTAAAGAATATGGAACGAAAGGAGTACTATAATTTCTAAAACCTAATTATTCTTATCTCTCTATCACTATATCACTAATCATTTATCATAACTATCACTCATTCGCTCTACAATGCAAAGCATATCAACAGAATAGAAGAAACTCATTCATATATATTAAATCATAAATTTTCTAAAGTCTTTGCCGATTATATATTTTATGTTGATTTAAGTTAAAATCGGATCTTGTCGAGTTTAGTCATCAGGTCATTTTGGGTTCATGTCAGGTTGGGTTCGGGCTCCGGTTATCTCAGGTTTCACTTCAATTGGATTCAGGTCGTTAACTTTTCTGGTTATATCGGGTCATGTTTGGCTTGGGTTCGGGTGGGTCAGGTTAGGTTTTTTGGTCGGGTCAAATTTTGCCATCTCTATGTGTGCATACATCCAACAATTCAATGCACTCAGATCGTTCAACTGTACCTGAAGAATACCATCCGCACTACCACCTCGTTCCATGTTAATAATTGCTTGGCCCAACTCTGTCTTCCTCTCCTACAAATCAAACAAATAATATAAAAATATCAGGTAGCAAGCGTTGTGCACACACTCATATTAACATTTGTTGCTTAAGTACAAGCACAAGGACAAATGGCACTAAATGATCAGGTACTACAAAACAAATTGATTTGAGCCGAGCTGTGTGATCGTGCCTGTATCCACATTAAGGATACAGGTCACCAGGCACCACAGAAGGAAATAGCAGAAAGAAGGCTTGCGTGTGCGCGCAAACACACAAAAATAGGATCAGAAACTCATTGGGCTGCTTGTAGCTTTAACATGGCAACACACATGAAAAAACTACACAAAAGTAAGCAAGGGAGAGAGGAAATTCAGTCACTAAATAAGTTGAAGTAAACAAGTTTACACTAATACCACTGGATTCGGGAGTTCTCAATAACAAAAATCAGATTTTTTTTCTTTTTATGTCATCTTGTTTTTTTGAAAGGGTCAAATAATTAAACCAATTAAAGAGTGTTTTGTACTAAAAATAACAGATAAAAGAAAATTTACCTGAATTTCCCTAAACTTCGCCTCTTCAATGGTTAACTTAGAAGCTATTTCTGCAACTTGCTTGTATTTCTCTTCATACTTCTTTGCCAACATTTCAGCCTACATTTAACATTGGCAGTGTGAAAGAAAGACAAAACGCGCACGCACACATCAAAATCCAAAATAAGAAGTACCTCACGCTTATCTGCGATTGCCCTTTCCGTGATCTCATTAAGTCTATTATCACACCTGCTTTTGTAAAGGACCTGTGAGAGAAATACAGGAAAGAAAGTTACATGTGAATATTCTGTAACAAAATTACTTCCTCGAAGCACTAGTCAAATTAGCAAAACTATGCTCCTATTTGCAGAAGGACAATGCTATAATAGGAGTAAAGGATGAATTGAAATGTGAGAAAAGTGGACCAAGTATTTGTTTCTACCAATTAAAACAAAAGCACATATTCTATGAAATAGCCCCAACTGGTATGCCCAAACACCAAACTTCTACGGGAAAGTAAATCTAGAACACCAATAAAATCAGGCAACCATAGGGATCCAGTGAAATCAACACCACCCTTCGTGTGTCTCTTTTGGGGACAGAATGAAATTTCATAATTAGATCTAAACATCTTGTTTGTCAAACTAAATTATAAAGAAGCATAGACACATCACATCACTAAGCACTTAAAAGGTTAATGATAATAATAATAATAATAAGAAGAAGAAGAAGAAGAAGAAGAATAATAATAAAATTGGAAAAATGAAATTTGTTACATAAATTTACAATTGTAATCCATATCTTCACCTAGAACAATCATTTATTACTATGAATTACACTGACACTTTCTTAGCCACAACAGGGAGGGGGAAAAAAAAGAATGTGCATCGAGGCAATCAAACAAGTATTTCTAAATGATCTCCTACTTATCAACATAAAATGTAGACTCTGATGGATAAAATGGAGATGCAGAGTCACCACCCCTAGAGAAGTTCATTTAACCACATTCAAGGTTTTATTTCTCCATGGTGGGGAATCCTTAGCCTTGCATCTCAAGCAGTTTCAAAGACTCAAGGCTAGGTGCAACTTGGATTCCCCACAAAACCGGTTAATTTTTTGTCATTGAACAGAAAACAGATATCAGTAAGCTAGAAACAAAGTTGTTTGATGCAAGTTCTTAACAAAAAACTTTTGCTATTTTCGGTGCATAAGAGCAAACTGTTCTACTCATGTTCACATAGCCAAATGCGTGCTGATTCTAGGAGCAACATAAGAATTCAGAAGTTACACCAGCAGACTTATGCTGGAGACAAAGGGTCTCCAATTGCTACTGTGATGAAGTTCAGAGGGGCAAAATATAGAAAATACTCACAAGCTCCTGCATTTTCGATCTGTAGAACTCAATCTTCTCTTTGGAATCCAAAATGACTTTTTCTGTCACATCAACCTGCCAAAATTTAGATTATATGTTACAGGACACAAAGACTTGCCCATTTGCTGCGAAACAGTCCGTCAGTAAACTCGGTAAAATGTGAAAAAGGACCACTTAAATTGCAAGTCAGCAGGAAGCACTGACGACTTGCTGCCAGTCTGTCAGTAAACTCAGTAAAATGTGAAGAAGGCCATTTAAATAGCAGGAAGCATAAAACAAAATGGAGAAAGAAAGCATTCTCAAATCTGAATGAACAACAAAAACTAAATAGCCTCATGGGCACAGAAAATGAGATGACATTGATATATAGATCATGCTGCAATCCAGAACACAAGGCAAGTGAAAAAAATAACAGAATTCCAATTTGGCTCATCTATAAAACTCTTTTTTTTTTTCCTCGTCATAGTGGGCCTAAACTTCTCCACAGGAAAAAAGAATTTTACCCACAGATGCTTGGCACACCCAACAAGGGAAATTAGAAGGATAATAAGAATGAAAAAATTCAGTTCAAAGAAAACGTTCATGAACATAATGATAATGCAAAAAGAATGTGAACTAAACCTTCTTTTCATCTGCCATCTCATCTTGAACCTTAACTGCATTTTGTTCATCTTTGCCTAGTTGATTAGCAAATGAATCATGAAACACTGGCTCTCTTGACTTAGACTGATTGAGGATCACATTTGCAGCAGTATGGGAAGCATTTGGCAGAACTTGCGGCCTGAAACCAGTTGAAGGGGTCATTGGTCGGGCAACCACTCCTTGCGGTTGTCCAAAACCTAATCAGAAAGTTCTGACCCCATAAGGAACAAAGTCCTTTCATGATATGGAATAGAACATGTACATAATGCAAAAGTAACTTTCAACATACCGGGCTTGGAACTCCAAGCTGGACTTCCATAAGCAGCATTTGGTTGACCAGCCATTGACAACAGTGTCTCATCAAACATAACATTGCGGGGGAGCATTGCAGGTAGTGGATGGCCTTCCCTGTACCGCTCCATTAAATAAAGAGCAAAGCAGAATTCTCTTAAAGAAAGCATGCTATCACTATCTTGATCAGATAAATCCCACACCTGCTTTAACACCTCTGTTGAAGGCAAAAAATATAAATATAAATATAAAACATAATAGATGTGTTTGCTCTCGATAAAGCAGAAGCATGTCTAGCAGGTGAACAGGCAAAATTAAAGAAGCAGCATGTGGCCTTTAAAATCTTTAGTAAGATAAATGGAAATCATAGACAATATACATCACAGACATCAATATTTTCTAAGGTTCCAGTTTGAGACACTTCAGCAAAAATAGAAGCTTTTCTACTTCTTGAGATATCACCTCTCAACACCCATTGGATTTGTTTAGTTCTTGAAATATCATCTCCTAAGACCCAGCTGGATATTGTAAAATTTTATTAGGGTTTGAATACCATCTCCTAATACCCAGCTGGATATTGTAAAATTTTATCAGGTTTCAAACCCTTACTCCAACAATTATTCCTTTTCCTTGTTTCACCACAGGCAATTTCCCTAGAACTCAGTCCCAATCACTTGTCTTGCATTGCATTGCTAATGTAGCACCATCAGATGCTTATTAGCTGGCAACAGAAATTGCACACAACCTAACATTTACACCAGGAAATGTATGAACTGCCGCAAATCTTACAGTAATATGCTTGGATGTATAAACTGCAGCAATTCTTACAGTAATATGCTTGGATTTCAGCTATACAATACTAGGTGTCAAACTCAAAAGATTACCATATTAATCCAGGTAGAAGCTGCAACAGACTATTGTTCTAGTTCAGTAAACAATCAACTATAAAGCTTCACAGATCAGCAATATCTGAGTAACTCTCACCTCGTGGTAGCTTCCAGCTTAAAAATAAATTTCTCGCCTGCTCGCCTGTTATTTTCCCATCTCTATCAGTGTCTACTTCTAAAAATACTTTCATATATTTTTGAACATCTGATGGCTTCATCTTTGGCCAGGGAGGCTGAGAATTGTCAGCCAGAGGATTTCCAACCGTAGAAGAAACACCAGAAGATACAACCAGTGCAGAACTCTGAGATGAAACCTGTTGGCCTAAGTCAATAGATGAATGAGCCCGTGGAAGCTGGTTGCCTGTAGATGGCATGGCAGAGAAACTTTGCAGAGAATCAAGGGAATTGGACTTAATAATAGGTTGGACACCACTAGAAACTGGAGCTGTGGGTGATGATGCAGGTGAACTGCTTGGAGAATAAGCTTGCTTAGAAGGCTCTTGATTTGGTTTAGATTGAGCTGCAGAAAATGTATTACCTCCAAATACTGAATTGGATGCAAAACCATTCCCAGAAAGAGCCAGTGATTTGGAATCATTACCTGTTGCCTGGGAAGACATGGAAACCATGGCTTGTGAATTTGGTGCCACAGAGGTCGCTGATGGAACAAGTGGCCTTGGACCAGCCGATGACAAGAAACCTTTTCCACTTGGCCAATCATTTGAAATATTCTGATTTTGGGAACTGGGACCAGGAGTTATTAGCTGAGTAGGACGAGAAGCAGTTGTAGCTGGCATGGATTGAACTTGACCAACAGAACTGACACCCCTGGATAGATCTGGAGCTACAACGGCCTGAGGAGGACGGGGAGTGCCAGCAGCAGGCATGCCTTGTGGAGGACTCACTGACTGATTTATCTGAGATGGAAATTGAAGCTGGTGCATGCCTGCATTTGGAATTCCAGGTCCTCTAAATCCCAGGTTTTGTGCAACTACAGGTGCAACTGCACCCATTTGCGGAGCAGAAACAGCTGGCACAACACCACCCATACGTGGAGCAGAAACAGTTGGGGAGACCACACCCATTTGTGGAGCAGAAACAGTTGGAGTGACCGCACCCATCTGTGGACCAGATCGAGCCGGTGCCACGGCACCCATCTGTGGAGCTGACACAGTGGGAATATTAATCTGTGGTGCTGGAATTTTTGCTGCTGCAGGGCCATATAATGCTGCCTTGACTATATCCGGTGTTAATTCGCGTTTGCTTTGTGCTACGGTCACAAGTTTGAGAGCATTGTAAAATTCATGCCTACCAAGGAATCCGCTATGGCTTTGATCAGCATGCGTCCATATCTGTCGGCAAAGAAGAATGGATCAGATACTCAAAATCAACCAAAATTATGATTAATGCACTCCCTGACATGAAATGCCCCGCCCATTGTCTAGACGATGCAAAAGCCCTATCCATTACAAAGGGACATGGTGAGACTATCCAAGATTTAGGACATCACTAGGGCATAATCCTTCGTTAACCACCTAAGGCTACAAAATACACCAACAGCCAACATCTTCGAGGAGCCAGTAACTGATCATTGAAAGCATTCTTTCACTATCAACCGTATGTGGAAAACAAGAAGGATCTGCGACTAACGAAATGGCCCTATCGTCACAAGTTGATCCCAGAAACCCGAAAGGTTAGTTATTGATAAGCTATAAGCTATACATCACATCTTCCCTAGCGTCAATTGAAACAAGGACATTGGCTAATCGTTTAAACTAGATCAACTGAAACTCGAGCATCGCACTAGGGAATCAGCAGGCACCGGAATTAGGTTTTGATCACGAAATTTGACACAGTGGCAATTCAAGTTGCAAGGCATTGAAAATGCAGAAAGCGAAGAGAGACCAACCTGAGCAAGAACTTGTTTGGGCAAACCGGATCCTTGGAAGAAAGCGACAGCCTCAGCTCCACTGATCCTTCCGTCTCCATCTAAATCGGCTCTCTTGAAGTAGGCTTCGAATTGATCTATATTTTGTCCCGCCATGTCAAGGCCGAAAGAAGATGGTCATCAAATCGGAATATTCTGTGTCGGAAAGGTCGACAAAATCTGCAGAAGGGAACAAAGAAATCTGGATAGGCCTGCAGTAGAAGCCCGAGTTGGTGGCGAGATCGAGAGAAAAGAGGAGAGGCAAGAACAAAATGATGTCGGAGATCCGAGGCCTGGATTGATTAGCAACTGCTGCCCGAAAAACTTAAAACAAAGCTTTCAGTTCGAGAATTCGGGGATCGATCGCCCTGGACGACGGAGACTTCCGACTCAACAGCTTCAGCTCCCCTCTTACAAACGCCTGGGATACTGGTCGAGTAATTGTTTTCTCCATTATTCTAAGAGACAATTACAAAAACCCCCTTGAGTTATATCAAAACCTACACTTGTGTCCTCTTTGTTTCAAATACCTACAGTTACTCCCTCGAAAGTTAACTCAATCACTAGCAAAGAAAAGGGAAAATGGCTAACTTTGCCCTCCTAATTTTCTTCCTTAGAAACTTTGCCCCCCAGCTAATCAAACGAATTAATTTGGAAAAAAACATCAAACCACTAAAACCTCAGGAAATCAAACAACATTCGAAATACAACTATCAAATCATCTCGGCTTCTCATTTTTCTCGCTTCTCTTCTCCACCGCGTTCATACCCATTTCCGACTCGACCCCCATCTCGCTTCTTCTTTTTCACGTTTCTCTTCAATACCCTCATTGTGCCCCACCAACAGTTGTCCTTGAGAACGAGGCTACATCAGCTATTCACAGCAAGATCGAGGTGGCGTCGGTGATTCACAGCGAGATCAAGGCAGCGAAGGCAATGGTGTAGTGAGATTGAGGCGACGTTGGCAATTTACAGCGAGATCAAGGCAGGGTCGACGATTGAGTATGGTGGTAGCCGGAGCATGGGCTAGATTTGCGCACCAATGTTGGGCCCTATTGTAGATCTAGTTGGTGTCGAAGCCTACAGAGGCGCAGAGACGAGAGCGAGACTGATTGAAAGCCACGTGTCTGTCAGCGAGCAAGCTGCGGAAGAATAGGGACGATGAAGAGGAACAAAAATGACGATGATTGAGATGCAACGGTTAATGCAATGGAATTGAGAAAGACCAGAAAGATGTGGCCTTCAATCAGTCTCGCTCTCATCGTTCCTCAATTCCAATAGATCTGGGTATGGGGAATCACTTGGGATCCCGTCGCCAGTGGTCAGACAGGAGACATCGATACACATTTCCTCAGTTTTTTCGATAATTTCTTTGTTTTCTTCGATTCCTTAGCAGGAGCCATGAAATCGAAATGAGCTACAATTTACGCTTGAATTTCGTTTTCTGAACAGACCCTCGAACCTGCAATCTACAATCGGAATCAGAAACAGGAGGCGACCCAAATCATGGGAACTCGAGGCAGGTCTGGCGGAGGACCCATGCGTGGTGGCACTGGAATGTGGGTTGACTGACGAGAGTTTGGGTCAGCAGTGATTTCATTTGATTTCATGTGATTTCATCTGATGTTGTGTGATTTCGTTTGATTTTTGGGGAGCCTCCGCCGCTATCAAGGTCCTGAAGCAAATCGGAGGCCCAAATTAAATGGCCACGATCATGATCGGCGGTGAAGAGAATAAGAAATAATAAGAGAGGAGGAGAGAGTTTTCTTGTGTTTGGTGGGCAAAGAAGTTTTGGGGGCAAAATTATTGAAATAAGGCCGAGGGGATAAAAATATGTTTTTTCTTTTTTGTTTTAATTGATAATTGATGAAGGGGTAAATTGCACCCATGGTCCCTAATCTTTTATTATTGTCCTATGTTAGACCCCAACCTCAAAACTTCACATAGAACTTCCTCAATCTCAATTTTGTATTTCATTTTAGACCTTTAAATGACAGAAAAGTATTAAAAATAACGGAAATTGCTACATGGCATGCCAACTTGGGGTAGTTGCTCATGTGGTACAATGAATCACCAGCTATAAATACTCACAATTAACCACATCAGACATTTAGGGCTTATGTTACAAAAAATGAAGAAACTTAGGACCTATACAGGATTAGCCCACATATCTCCTTCCTTCTCCCTCTTTCGCCGCTCCAGCCTTGCGTTGCCTCCTCCTGTTGCACGACGTTCCGATGCCTTCCAGCCTCAATCCGCCGCCATCTCCTAACTAGCCGCCCTTTGTCCGCCCAACGCTGCACCATACATCCTAGATGTTATATCTCCGCCATCCGCACCAAGCCGAGGGAGAAGAAGGGAAAGATGCTTCGCGCCCACCTTTGCCAACTGCCTCCACTACTCCCCGTCATACCCATTTCGCGACGCCACCACTAAAGCTCGAGCAACCACCGTCCTCCGTTTAGTCATCCGACCAGCGAATTAAAGGCAAACCCGCAACTCAACCCGTCTCCTACCGTCGACCCAGCAAAGCATTTGGGTAAATTGCACTCATGGCCAAAATCAAGAGTTGGAATCGAACAAAATCAGGGATTGGAATTGGAAAAAATTGGACAGCAATCAGTCGAGGCCGAAGGAGACAAAGGAGGGTTGGAGGTAGTAAGAGAGAGAAGAGGAGGGATAGATGTGGGCTAACCCTGTACAAGCCTTGAATTTCTTCATTTTTTTGTAACATAGGTCCAAAATGTCCAATTTGGCCAATTTTGGGCATCTGCCCCAAATTGGCATGCCACGTGGTCATTTCCGTTATTTTTAACACTTTCCGTCTTTCAAAGGTCTAAAATGAAACAAAAAATTGATATTGAGGATGTCTCATGCGAAGTTTTGAGATTAGGATCTAAAATAGGATAATAATAAAAGGTTAGGGGCCACGGGTGTATTTTAACCATTGATGGAGTTAACATTAGAGGGGGTAAAGTGTAGATATGTTAACCTTTTAGGGAGATAGGTGTAGGTATTGCAAATAGTGAGGATTAAACTATAGGTTTCACTAAACCTCAATGAGGTTTTTGTAATTTTCCCTTGTTCTAAAAGGGGTAAATGTCATTTTCACCATTGAACTTAAATAACTCTGACAACTAACTCTTAAACTTGAAATCAGTTGAATTTAGCCCTCAAATTTGAAAGTTTGGGACATTTTGCCCCTTTGGTCATCAAGTAACGTCAGGGTCATTTCTGGTTAAATGGTTTTTACATCTCCAAACCCAAACCTCCCTATTACCATGATTGGAAAGGTTTTAGGTCTTGTACCAAATGTATTATTTTTTTTAGTAGTATGATACAGTATCAACTGTATTACTATGTCTTAGATGTAACTGTTATATATAATAATTCCCCCATCCTAAATTCTTACAACATTTATTATTCAGTAATTAATCGATAATTTTTTATTTTTAACATTTTAATATTTAAATGAAAATTATTTATATAAAAATGATAAATAAAATCTATCATTTCTAAATATATTTTTTAAATTTTTTCTAATAGACAATAATATAAATAAATTCAAGTCAAACTATTCAAAAAGTCAAATGTTTCAAAGAACATAAGACAAAGGGTATATATGAACATATAAAATATAGCAATTATTGAAAGTGACAAGTGGGTGTAAAATTCATATTACATGTATATAGATTAATTAAGAGTTTTTTACACATAAATAATACAAAAAAATTTCAAACATGAAAAAAAATTTTGTTATATAAGTGATGAATTAAACATGATAATTATATATTTTAATTAAAAAATCAAAAGCTAAAAACAATATTTTTTTTAAAAAAAGTGCATTTCCTGAGTCCAAGATGTTGCGGTATGACACAAAACGGTCGAGATGCTCAAATACTAGTCAAGATAGTTCAGTACTAAGGATGGAATAAGACAAACCATTTTCATATTGTTTTCTGATTGGTATGACTAATATGAGACAAAACTGGCTTATCTGGCACTAGATTTAAAACCATGATGAAAGGCTTCCATTTTTTAAAAAATCAAACCAACCCATAACCCATATAGCCACCAGTTTTGTTTGGTTCAGTCCATACAATTCCACAGGTTTAATAGGTTGGA
Organism: Aquilaria sinensis; assembly: GCA_005392925.1. Classification (NCBI taxonomy): domain Eukaryota; kingdom Viridiplantae; phylum Streptophyta; class Magnoliopsida; order Malvales; family Thymelaeaceae; genus Aquilaria; species Aquilaria sinensis. Next base: position 915,158 of record SMDT01001567.1, on the reverse strand, counting down.
TGAATACCCCTAGTAGAAAAATCATTTGGTTCATTCGACACTTTACAACAAATAGATCTGTGTGATCTATTTCAATGTTAGTGGATCAAGTAATATGTGAAAATAGCTGAAACATACGTAGTTGAGGCATTTCTCAAATATGGATCCAATACGATGTCCTTATTTTTCTCATATATCTGACTCATCATCTACTTGTTATGCTTAAATGGTTTATTAGTCCAACCAAGTGTTTGTATGTTAGTCTATTGGAGTTTATTAGTTCTGTACTTAGACTTTTTCCTCAATTGATTATCCTAGTTCCTAGATTTATTATAATTTACATAAAAATTTCAGCTTGATCTGATTCTCTTCCCCTTGCTCAGTGACACATGGACAAGTAGCCCTTTTGATACCCAATATTATGTCTACGTTGTTCTCTAAAGCCCTATACTGTTGATTTATGAAATGTAGTTTGATTCACTTTTGATTGAAATTAAGAACCTTTTATAAAAAAAAAATCAAGAAAACATCCATAGAGATAAAATTGAATCTCGTCTAATTATTTGTTGAATATAAAGAATGCAGAAATCTTTATTTAAAAAGCCTAAATGCATCATTAGTTCTTTAACTTTGCCAACTCGCACAAGTTGGTCCCTTAACTTTCACTCAGTATGATTTAGTCCTCAAACTTTGCAAAATCTTGCGACTTAGTCCTCAAAATTATTAAATGGTGTGACTTAGTCCTTCAATTGTCAAAACAAACTACAATTTTAAGGCCTAACTTCCAAGCTTTCAGTAAAATGACCCTTCCACTTAAGAACTTGCATTATCACCAAACTCATAGGTTAATAAACTTTACTAAGTTGTTAAATACATAATTAACTAATTAAATAACTTATAAAATGATAATTCAAAAAAATTATATACAATAACTTTAAAAAATTTAAATTTAATAATTTATATTTTTCTTATTTTTTTAGAAACTTTTGGTTGATTTATTGGAAAGAAAAAAAATTATCCTTTATGCACTTCACTATTACATTGATCAATTATTTTTTCTAGGTATTTTTTCTCACTTTGTTTAATGCAAAATGTGCAATATTATGGAATTATGAATCTAGAGATCATTTTGGAAGTTTTTTTTTTAAGTAGATTTAGTTTTCAAATAATCACTAATGGTATGTATAACTTAGAAGAAAAAAATTATTAATATGAAATTAGCATCGAATCTCTAGAACTATCTTCATGGATGGATTTCACTTAATTAGAATACTGACTATTTTTTTTCTTTTGATGGTTCCAACTAGTATTTATATTTGAGCAAAAGATTTAAATTAAACAAAAAGAAACCATTAATATGCAACAAAATTGAAGAAATAAAGATGGTAAAGAAAAAATAAAGAAGAAAACAAGGGAGAAATTATCTCAAAGTTAGAGGTTAGATTGTTTTTTTATGTGGAAAAATTGCTAATAATGTGTAATTTATATTACTAAAAAATTAAGAAAATATATAGGAAAAATAAATGATGAAAGTAAAGATGGAGAAAATAAAAAATGGATTTTTTTGGCTTTCTAGTTGGAATCCATCAAAAGAAAAAAAAAAGTAGTCAATATTCTAATTAATTGAAATCCATCCATTTTGCTAGTTCTAGAGATTCAATGCTAATTTCATATTTTTAATTATTTGACTTCTTTCTTTTAAATTATACATGCTATAAGTTTGAAATTACAATTTTTCTAGTACCGTAGTTTTTTGTAAAGGGGACATATCCTTATGTTGCTTTTTTTAATGGTTTATATAGCATTTTTTTAGAATCAAAAAGTTCAAAAACTTAATATAAGAGTTTTAGTTAATAACTATATAAAAGTTGGTAAATCTTACTATTTATTTTTAAACTTTTCTTTGGAAACAAATGATAAAAAGCCAAGGAAGTTATAGTACCATCTTCATTAGCATGAAAATTACAAGGGATGAATTAGTTTTAAAATGATATGGTATATTAATTCTAAATCACAAAATATTAATGCCAAAAATTTTAATTTGGAAAATTGTTTGAAAACTAAATCTACTTAAAAAAAACTCTTCCAGAATGATCTTTAAATTCATAACTCCCCTAATAATATTGCACATTTATAAGAAAAAAATTTGGGAAAAATATTTAGAAAAAATAATTGATTGACATAATAATGGAGTGCATAAAGATAATTTTTTTTTACTTTACAATAAATCAAGCAAAGTAGTTTCTAAAAAATAAGTGAAATATAAATTATTAAATAAATAGAAAGTTTTTAAATCATTGTGTATAATTTTTTTGAATTATCATTTTGTAAGTTATTTAATCAGTTAATTATGCATTTAGTAATTTCATAAATTTTGTTAACCCATGAGTTTGATGATAATGAACATCCCTAAAACGATGGGCCATTTTGCTGAAAGATTAGAAGTTGGGACATAAAGTTGTAGTTTGTCTTGGCAACTGAAGGACTAAGTCACACCATTTAAAAAGCTTGAGGACTAAGTCAAATGATTTTTGTAAAATTTTAGAACTAAGTCAAACTGACTCAAAGTTAAAGGACCAGCTCGTGTAAGTTGGCAAAGTTAGAGGAGTAATGGTGCATTTTAGCCTTAATAAAAAAAGGAAAAATAGGAAAATCGGGTAAATTGCACCCGTAGCTCCTAACATTTTATTATTGTCCTATTTTAGACCCTAACCTTAAAACCTCGCATAGGTAGTTTTCAACCTCAATTTTTTATTCCATTTTAGACATTTGGCGATTGAAACTATTAAAATAGACGAAATGTGACATGCCAACAGACAATTTGCCATGGTGGCACTATGAATCATCAGCTATATATGATGTGGAAAATAAAATAATGATAAAAAAAAAGATATGAAAAATGGGGAAAAAATGTCTAGTTACCTTCACTGCCTTTCCCGCCATCCACCCAATGCCTATTCATTGACTATTTTCATAAGCCCTTCCTATTCTCCGCCTAATGCCTCTTTGTTGCCATCCTCCACCGTCAATCACGCCTTCACTCATCATCAAATCGCACCTTTGCTTGCTGTCGAATCATGCCTTTTTTGCTTGTCGTTGAATTGGGACAAATAAGTGACCAATCAAGTAGCGAAAAAGGAAGATCGGTAGATGATGAATCCCTAGAACCTTTGATTTCACCATAGGGGCAATCAAAAGTGTCCGTGCTGGAAGATGCGAAAGCTACCGTTATCTAGGTTTCGACAATTGAAATGATACGTGGGAGGACGACGGACGTGCGACTCTTCCCCAGTCCGTTCACGCCGAAATCGAACACCCTTCCACCTACATCTTCCAATCTCTTCCCCGTTCGTCCTCCAGTCAAACGGCCCCTCCACCTTTGTCTAAACGCCTCCCCACTTTCGTCCATTTGAATTCGTCCAATTGGCCTCGAATTCGTCTAATTGGCCTTGATTTCATCCAAACAGCTCGTATTCATCCAAAAACCTTCAATTTTGTCTGAATCATGATGACGGTAGGGTGGTAAGGCGTGAACGCCTTTGCCTAATTTTTTTTTAATTTCCTTTTTTTTCCCCATTTTTTCTTCTTTTATTTATTAGTTTTCTTTCTTTTTTTAATTAGTTTTCTTCCCTTTTTATGCCACAATGGCAAATTGCCTATCGCTGGAGTGCCACGTGGCCAGTTCCATCAATTTTAATAGTTTTCGTCCTCTAAATTTCTAAAATGAAACAAATAATTGAAGTTGAGGACTACCCATGTGAGGTTCCCCCCAAGAATTTCAGTGATATTACACTTTGCCCTTCTTGTTTCAGAAATATAAACTTTGCCTATTATTTTTTTTACACTTGATTTCTTTTACACTATCAGATAGTAACTTCTGAAATCTTAATTAGGGAAAGGATATTTTTTTCCTCAAACTTTTTCAAATTTTCCATATCAATTCTATAATTCATCAAGTTGTCAAAGGAGTCCTCTAATGTTTAAACTGTTAGCTCTGTTAGTCCTACAATTTGTTTGGTTGATGGAAGTACCGATATGACATTTAGCGCGGTTTATTTTAATGACTATAATGGCAATTTTCAAACCTTAGATACTTACTTGGAAACATTTTCGAAATTTAAGGGCCTTCAACTTCCACCTTCTCATTCCTTCTGAATTAAGACCCATTCAACTTCCACCTTCCCGTTCCCTCTCAATTGACACTTGAAGCACTTGCTTTTCATTGACAAAGACGACGATGTAGAATCCCGAAATTGGTTCTTATCCGAATCCAATATTGGCATGGATGAAATCCTAGAGGATTCAGAGATTTGGGGCAACGAGGTCAGAGAGTGATTGGTCCAACGATAAGGAGATTGGGCCAACGAGTGATGGCGATAAGGTTAGAGGGGGCGAGGAGGTTGAGGTAAGGAGATTGGCACATTGAAGAAGTTGGGTTGGCAAGATGATAGGCAATAGGTGATTGGAATGTTGAGGAGATCAGATGATGAGGAAATTGATGGAGAGAAGATCAGATGGTAAGGAGATGGACGTTAAAGAGATTAGACATCGAGGAGATTGGAGGGCGAGCTATCTGTTTGTTTTTTGTTAATCCACATTTTGTCCTCTTTAATCCTGATTAAGTTCAAATAAATAAGAGATTTAGCTTGCTGGTGTTGGTTCTACCACTTTATGGTTCACTTGTTGTATTTTCCCTATTTTGCTTGCAAGTGTTAAAGTTGGTTGGGCCTATCATCTAACTGGATTTGGCTAATGGGTTGAACAATTTGATAGATGGAGAAGGAGAAAAAATGACAAGGGTAAAATTGAAAAAAATATATATAAACTTTCATCATTTCTTAATCTTCGTACCAAAAACATATGGAGCAGAAAATATGGGACGGAGGGAGTATAGATTTATGTTGGAATTAATATTAAAGTATACAGATTAAATTGAGAAGAATGAAGAAGGCACTCAAATTTTGAAAAAATTTCAAGTAAACATCTAAGGTTTGAAAAACATCAACATTGAAATAAACAGTTTTAAGTGTCATTGTAGCACTTCCATCATCTAGACAAGTTGTGGGACTAACAAAGCTAACAGTTTAAATGTTAGAGGACTCATTTAGCAACTTGACTAATTATAGGACTGATATGACAAATTTTAAAAAGTTAAAAGACCAAAAAATGTCAATTTTTACAGCTTATATAGTTATCTCTAAGTAATTTCAGTTTATATGGTCCTTTTTTTAACAGTTAATAAATATTATTTAATTTTTTTCTTTGTATAAATGTAAAACAGTATTATTTAGAATAATAAATTATAAGACAGTGAGCAAAGTTTATATTTTTTAAAAGAGGAAGAAGGCAAGCAAACTAGCAAAGTAACCTAAGCCTTGGGGGAAAATTTTATGTAGTCCAAAAACAAAGAAAAATTGGCATCGTATCACTGCCAGGCCAATCTGTAGGAAGTAGGCGAGCGAGAAGCGAACCATCTCTGCGTCAAAAACTTCAATCTTTCGTCTTTCACCTCACAAAACTTGTGCGCCCACCCTTCGGGCTCCACTGCCTCGAACCCAAGTCCCGGTGCCCGATCCTTCGACTTGGGGTTGTTCGTCATAGTCCAGTCCACCACGTAAGCCGAAACCCTCCGGCGGAACTTCTTCTTGAACTCCGGCCACGCTTGGTACTTGTAATGATTCATCACCGCCTCTCTCACCCCAATCTCCTTCGTTTCGTAAAGACTATGGTTCAACGTGAAATGGTGAATCACATTAGCCAGTGAATTTTCCACAGCCTCCAAAAACACTATTGACTTGTGCCGCTGCTCCACTCGCCGCCGACAAGTGTACCCTTGCGTCACCCCCTCCGCCGGATGCTCCCTCTGACCCGACGGCCCGAAGTCGTTGCACTTAATCGTAACCTGCCCGATCGTCGTTGTGTTCCTAATAACCCTTTCCGACTGTCCCGGCAACAACGATCTCAACATGTCCGTCGACGGCACCGGGGAATCCAACCATTTGGTCGAGAAAACAAATTCGTCCACGTCCACATACATGACCCAGGAGCAGGAATCCTTGGCATAAACCACGCTGTGGGAGAATCCAGCCTCTTGGGTCTTCGGCCAAACCCAGAAAATCGTTTCTATATTATAACCTTGTCGATTGAGCTTTTCAATTACACGCTCCGTTTCGTCATCGCTACCATTATCGTAGAGTATGAACTTTTCGACTCCAATTTTTGAATGGTAAATCACCCATTCTCTTAAGAACTTCCCGGCGTTATATATCATCGTGCAGGCGCATAATAGCGACTTCTCCTCGGGGCCCGTTTCGCTGCGATGGGTGGCATGGTAGTACGCCACAGATGGGATAACCAGCCTTCTACTAGAAATTTCGAGCGAGGCCCTAACCGGAGGAATCCAAGACAGAGAACTAACCATCGTCAAGTTCGGGTGATGACATCGAAAGACTTCTTGGACGGAGCTGGTGACGGCAGTTTTGACGGTCGTGTTCCCGCCGTCATCGAAAACGCACTTAAATTCGTCCGGCGATCGGTTTACTCCTTGACGGTTGTTCACGCCTTTGACGAACAGAACGACATCGTGCGGGGTGGAGAAGGATTCGTAAACCAAGAAATTCCAGTGGAGCAGCTCCGTTGGAGGAGAGACAGCCGGTCGGGGTTTAATTTCCTCTGATCTAGTTAAAGCCGGCTGGTGATGAGGCATACGCCGGCGATTGCTCTTCGGGAGAGTGCACTTGAATGTCGTGGCCTTGCTGAACGGCAAGACCTTGACGAACTTCGCCGGAGAAGTCTGATTATTAGGGAAAAGACAGTAAAAATTGTCGGCGGAATCGATCGCAACGTGATTGATCTCGGGAGGGACGACGACGAGAACCTCCCACGCTGGCAGAAGAACCGACAAGGATTTCAATCCGATAGGTTCTCGAACGGACGGGCAACAGCGAGGCTGGCGAAGGCCGGCTCCGAGGTCATCTTCGAGTAGATGATTATAAGACGACGGGTGTTTTCGGAGAGCGCTGAGGTTGAAAAGAAGAATCTGAATCTCCGCCGAGTAAAAGGCCGGGGTGAGAGAAAGGCGGAGGGTGGAAATTACGAAGAATAATAATATGGAAAGAAGGAGAAAAAGAAGGGTCGGCTGGGCCGCTTTACGACGCATCGATGGTGGCCAAGGAAAGCGACGACGGCTGCCGTGAATGATCAACAGGGAGGCGAAAGAGGATTTTAAACGCCGATCGCGTCGAGTGAGGTTTGGTAGAATTTCGAAATCGCTAAGGAAACAGAGCTGGGGAGGGACTAGGATCAGTCTAATTGGTCTGGTCTGGTGTAGGGGAGCCGAATCAAAAAAACGTCAGTGTGAGGAGGTGCAATTTTGCTCTGTGTTCCTTCCTTCCGCAGGTTTCAGTTTTGCGCAGCGAATCCTTAGATGACACGCGTAGAATCAGTTGATCGTGAGGAATAAGCATGGGAACATTCTCGACTTGCGACGCTCGCAAAGACAGAGAAAAATGTTCTTTGTGTGAGGAAAATTTTACCAAAAAGTTTAATCAAAGATTGCTTTTAATCTCTTGAATTATTCCCTATTCAAAAGTTGCACTAGAACTTCAAAAACAATCTTATCACAATTTTATCAGTTGTAAAATAATTGATTTCACGTATATATGCCAAATTAATAAACTTTCAAAAGTTTCTATAAATTTTACACAATCATTTTCGATGGACTATTCTTACATCACTTTATGGGGTGTAATTTACATTAATCTCGATCGGTATACTTAAATATTTTAAACAGGAGAGTATTATATTCGATTCATGACATTGCGAATGGAAAAAATTCATTTGGATATTTAGTACAAAAATCATTTTTCATATATACTTATGATAGGTGTTAACACCAAAATTTTCAAAGAGATTGTACATTTAATTTAATATGCATGTGCACTGAGATTGCCCTTAATTATTCATCTAATAGTCTGGTTTTAATTTCCCTTCTAAGTAGTATGCGTAGTACATTGAATATATATTATCGCTTCCATATTTAGTTACACGTCCCATAATGAAAGTTTATATTTGGTAGTACATATCTCGCGCCCTACATGAAATATTACTATATGTGAATCGACATTATCTTATGTACCATAAAAAGTTAAGAATGACGTCGGTACCCAATTTCTTTTCTTTTTTTTTTTAATAGAAACGCTATTATCCGTGTGATTCGTTAATTTAATTAGGGACCGATGCAGCATTTTTTGTTTCTGAATAATAGGACCCCATTGATATTAACATTAGAGTTTAGAAAATAGAATATGACTCCTCTGTCCCATTTTTCATGTCTTATTATCTATCCCATTGATATTAACATAAGAGTTTAGAAAATACAGTCTAAAGAATATATTTTAGCTTTTAACTTTAATGATGTAATTTTCATTGTGAATATATTTTTTAAACTTTAGTACTAATTCCAAAAACTCTTCCCAAATGGCGCCATATATAAAATAAAATAAGGACCAGTTACAATAGTTGAAGGCAAGTAATTTAATCCATCGTTTTGTTGAATGGAGTTCTTTTCCCTTTCTGCCAAGTAACCAAACCAGAACAAGAGAAGGAATCACCTAGAATGCAAGTGATCAATAGGAATCTTCAAAACCCTTTCTATCGGTTTTTCTTTAATTAGCTGTCAACCAAGGCCAATTCTTACGTGCGCTCGGCGCACGCGTAAACCATGCCTCTAAAGTAATTTATTTTGTACAATATAATCCCTAAGATTTAATTTTTGTTTTATTTCCTTGAACCACCACGCCCGCATTCGGAGCCTCAGATCGGACCTCTTGCACGCCGACGTAGAAACGCCCGGCATCTGCACCAGCTGGCCCTTCATCCGTGCCTACGGACTCTCCATCCGAGAGTCATCGGCGTCCGTACCGTCCGGATCGGGGCCCTCCTTCAACGGCAAGAGCTCCGCCGGCCGCAGGATCCCCAATCGAAACATGAACGGCTACGGACGCGGGGCATGGTGGTTTCTCTGCCGTCGATTTCCATAGGGCTGCTGGGAAAGATGAAGTTGAAGCAGGGAAAGAATGGAGCGAGTTAGGGAGGAGGGAGAAGGGAGAGCGAGGCGATGAAGGGAGAAGGGAAGGCGTCGACAGTCGTTGCCGAGAGCAAGAGGAGAGAGAGAGAAGAGAAAAAAAAATTTTCCTTTTCTGGTTCCAGGCCCCCCCTTTCACGATGGTTCTCGCGTTTTCTTTTTTAATCTTTTTTTTTTACATCCCCACACACACACGCATATATATATATTTATTTTCAACTAACCTTACAAAATAAAAATGCCCCCTAAACTAATTAATTTAATTTAATTAATTAATTTTTTTTAAAAAAAAATCTTTTTAATGATAATAATAATTAATTAATTTTTTAAAAATTTCTTTAAGGGTCGGACGAAATTGGGTGTCAACACATGTAAAAGAAAGAAAAACAAACATTGTCTTCTAAAAGAATAAAGATGACTTCTAAAAGAACAAATATATCCTTCTGAAAGAACAAACACTAGAAGATAAAAGAATAAGAAGTTTACAAAAACAAAGTCATGTATAAGAACAAACAGTGCATTCTATAAGAACAAACACTTAAGTAACAAAAAATAAACATGTAAAAGAAAGAACAAACATTTCCTTCTAAAAGAACAAAGATGCCCTTCTAAAAGAACAAACGTATCCTTCTGAAAGAACAAACATCAGAAGATAAAAACCAAGAAGTTTACAGAAATAGGGTCATGTATAAGAACAAACAGTGTCTTCTATAAGAACAACCACTTAAATGACAAAAAATAAACATGTAAAAGAAAGAAAGACAAACATTATTTTCTAAAAGAACAAGGATGCCCTTATAAAAGAACAAACATATCCTTCTGAAAGAACAAACACTAGAAGGTAAAAGAACAATAATTTACAAAAACAAGGTCATGTATAAGAACAAATAATGCATTCTATAAGAACAAACACTTAAGTAACAAAAAATAAATATGTAAAAGAAAGAACAAACATTTTCTTCTAAAAGAACAAGGATGCCATTCTAAAAGAACAAACATATCCTTACGAAAGAACAAACACCAGAAGACAAAAACCAAGAAGTTTATAGAAATAAGGTCATATATAAGAACAAACAGTGCATTCTATAAGAACAAATACTTAAGTAACAAAAAATAAACATGTAAAAGAAAGAACAAATATCGCCTTATAAAACAACAAAGATGCCCTTCAAAAAGAACGAACATATCATTTTAGAAAGCATATAAAAGAAAGAACAAACAATGTATTCTAACAGAACAAACATGCTCTTCTAAAAGAACAAACATAACCTGTATTCTAAAAGAAAAACATGAAAAGAATAAACATACCCTTCTTACTCTTCTGAAAGAACAAATACCAGAAGATAAAAGAACAAAAAGCTTATAGAAACAGGGTCATATATAAGAACAAACACTTAAGTAACAAAAAATAAACATGTAAAAGAAAGAACAAATAATGCCTTCTAAAAGAACAAACATACCATTCTGAAAAAATAAATACCAGAAGATAAAAGAACAAGAAGTTTATAGAAACAGGGTCATGTATAAGAACAAATAGTGCCTTCTATAAGAACAAACACTTAAGTAACAAAAAATAAACATGTAGAAGAAAGAACAAATAATGCATTCTAAAATAACAAATATGTCATTGTAAAAGAACAAACATACAATTTTGAAAGAACAAACATGCCATTCTAAAAGAACAAACATACCCTTCTGAAAGAACAAACATCAGAAGACAAAAGAACAAGAAATTTACAGAAACAGAATCATGTATAAGAACAAACAGTGCATTCTATAAGAACAAACAGTGCCTTTTATAAGAACAAACACTTAAGTAACAAAAAATAAACATGTAAAAGAAAGAACAAACAATGTATTCTAAAAGAACAAACATGCCCTTTTAAAAGAACAAACATACCCTTCTAAAAGAACAAACATACCATCCTTAAAGAACAAACACCAGAATATTAAAGAACAAGAAGTTTATAGAAACAGGGTCATGTATAAGAACAAATAGTACATTTTATAAAAACAAAAACTTAAGTAACAAAAAATAAACACAAAAAATAAAGAACAAATAATGTCATGGTGTTATATATACATATATACAGAAGCAAAGTAGCAGTAGCGTATAGTAGTCTAATGCCATGGCGATTTCCAGCAGTCGTAGATAATCTTCATCATTGATTTGGTACTTATGCATCGTGTTTTTGGGCTTGGTCAGAGGATCTTTTTCTACAGAGATTTATCTTGATTGGAATACTATGATAGACAACAATGCCAATTCGTTTCACTCCGGCCAACCAGTAAGTTAGTTAGCTCCCTTTTCTTCCTTCTCATGTTAATTTTATCCCAACAAGTCAGCTCCTTGTTTTAGCTGAGGTTTTTCGATATTGCTCTAACCAATATTTTTTAACAATTCTAGGATCCAACAAATTAATTAATTCCCCTAGTTTGACCAAATTGAAAACCTAGATTAGTTTCGTCGATCGGGTGTGTGTGTGTGTGTGTGTAGGGATTTCGGTAATCGATATTAATGACTGACGTAGTAATGAGGAAACAATTTCATAAAAATCATAACGCGTCCGTCGAATGATAATTTTTAATAAGTGATAGTTAAAGTGACAGTAGTTATATAATAGAAGGAAGGCTTATGGCATAAGCCAGGTTTACGCAATCGGTACTCGTCAACCAAAGCACCCATATCGGCTCTAGCTCTACCTCTATTTTTTTTTTTAATTTGCTCTTCACAATCATGTGAATGTTATAATAACTCTGTTTGAATTGGAATAGCAATATATATACATGTAGCTCATCTAGCCTTAGAATTTGGAGTGCGGGTGGCATGGGCTGATACTAGATATAGTATAAGCCATTAATCCTACCCGTGCAGTAACATTAATTTTACATGCAATAATTATTTTAAAAGGTTTATCTACTTTAGGGAGAATAGTTTTGTAGTTTAAGATAATCATATATTGTTTTCTCTTTGGTACATGAGGGGGGCCCTCAGGGAAGTGAAAGAATCTAAAACTTTCTGGTAAGGACTATAAACATTAAGCACTAATCTATGTTTTGGTTGTTAATAATGATATCATTATACATTATACACATACATACACACTGCTAGAAAAAGGTGATTTAGTGACATTAAAATTAGTGACGGCTAAAAATAGTTATTAATTAGAGACGGCAAATAGTTGCTAAAAGTCCGGTGAAAATTTAGTGACGGCTGTCTGTCGCTAAATTTAGTAATGGTTTGCTCTCATTAAAATTCAAAAAATTAGCAAAAGTTAGTCTTCGTTAAGTTTCGGTAAAATTTTATGATGCGTAGCCTTCACTAAAAGCTAATGAAGTAGTTACAGCTAGTCATTAGTAAAGTATGTGCCAATAAAAAATGACTTGCCCTCATTAGCCACTTAGGACCTTTCGCGTGTTTGTCATTTTTTATACTAACTTACCATCTCCTTTAACATAGATAATTTTTCTAATATCTGTAATGCAATGAAGATGTATACCTAAAAATCTAATGCAAGTTTAGCGATAGCTAGCTGTTTATAATGTTTAATGACTGCTTGCCTTCACTAGTTTAGTGATAATTAGCTATCTCTAAATTTAGCAATGGCTTGCCATTGCTAATATCTCAAAAAGTAGTGATGGTCAACTGTTGCTAGCTTTTGATGAGATTTCTATTTCATTTTATTTTCATTTGTTTCAATAACGATCAATTCTAATTGCTTTCTGTTTCCGATCAAGATGTATGGATTGATGGATCTATGTGTCTATAAAAAAATATAGTTTGTGATTTAGGATAAAATTTTGTTTCATTGTTAAACATTCATTATCTAAGTTATTTTTTATAAAAATGAAACAACAAAATTTTAAAGTAATGACTAGATATAATGACGGTTTGCCCCCACTAATTAGTCAAGGATTAGTGAAGGCTAGCCATCACTAACTTCACTAATCCGTCACTAACTTATGGCCAGAGTTAGTGACAGCTTGCCCTTGTTAACTTAATAAAGGCTAGTCGTCACTAGCTTATGGCTAAAGTTAGTGACGACTTACCCTCTCTAACTTAGCGAATGCCAGCCATCATTAACTTATGACCAGATTTAGTGATGGTTTGTTCTTGCTAATTTAGCAAAAGTTAGCCATCATTAACTTATGGCTAAACCTAGTCACCGTTTCTCTCTGTATAGTGTCATCTACAAGCAACTACCAACCCGTCACTAGTTCAAAAACTTTTAAACTTTCAAATATAGCTTAAAAATTCATTCATCTCAGTTATTTTCTATAAAAGAAAAAAGAAAAGCTAAGATTTATTGAATTTTTAATGATTTTTCTGCTAGATCTTAGGAATATTTTTCTATTGATTAGTAATAATAATATTAGTCATTTGTATACAGGGAATGACCTTAAGTAATTCATTATAAACTGTGTACCTCATTTATAAAAAAAAAAGTGAATGAAAAAGGTTGGTTAAGGTATTAGTGAAGGGGAGCTATCACTACGTTTTGCGTAGGTTACAACTGTGTACCTTTACTACCTAGTCATCATCTAGTGACAACAAACTCTCGGTAGGCTGGCCATCTACAGTCGTCGCTAGTTCAAAAAAATTTAAAAATCTGACACTTGCCTTCTTACTTCTTGCTCAAAAATTTAGAATTCACGATGATTTCTCTCTAAGATTCAAAGATTGGACTCTAGATTTTCAAAGTCCGATTAAAACTCATATACCTCTAATTCGTTCGATCAATCAAACAGTGAGGATTTGGACTTATCTGAGATGCCGTCAATAGCAAAGGCACCTTTCTTGAGCTACATCGATTCCTTTAGTATGGGATCTAGTGAGGACAACTCGTTGTTAGACATGAGGTTGGGCTGGTGTAGCATTTGACGAGTATATTGGTAGAGGATGGTGGCATCAATTTGTTGCTGCACAGGATTGATTAGGAGGATAAGGTTTTGCAGTGGGTATAGGTGCTCGATATGCAGGGCATTGAAACCAAGGATCACTTGCTAGCACAATTTTCTTAGGTACTTGTTCAATTTCAAGATAAATTTGTTGGATAAGATTACAAGATTATGATAATCTTATGAATTCACCAATCTGAAGAATTTGGGAGATTATCTCTGTTATCTTATGTGTTCTTTGGTGATGGCTATTGATTAATTCTAAGGCAACAAAAAAAACCAACAGATCTTCAGTTTTAGGAAGTCAAGGATTGCAGAAGCCTCACTAAAAAGGCTATATAGATGGAGCTGATGGAGGCTATATTTATATGGGTTTCAAGCGTCAATCAAATTTAGGAAACTACTGGCAAGAGCATTCAGACAATTTTGGGCAGGTGTTTCATAGATGTTTACTTATGTGCAGGTACCTTTCTTTTTCCCAAAAGTGATGAAAAATCATTTTTCTTCCCTTTTTTCCATTAAGACTTCTGTATGCTCAATTTTTGCACTTGTTTTTGTGGCCTACTTAATTCTTTTATCTAGCTTTACATTAAGCTATTGCATTTCAATTTTTTTCTTTTGTGGAAATAACTGATGTGCTGATAGTTTAATGTATATGTTGTTGCCTTCATGTTTTTCAATGTAAGGGGTAGATATTGAATTTATTCCTTTTATTGAACCTGTAATGCTATTATATTGTTGTTTCTTGTTCATATGGCTAGATTGAATTGGTTTCTAACCCCCGATCTGGGTGAGAAAAGAAGCGAGCAATGAGCACAACAAGTGGAAGATTTCTCATGTTTGTGTTCCTGTTTGTCTTCAGAGTCAAAAGCAGGATGGTTGAGACAATGTAGGTTAAAAACACTAAAAGCCAGGAAAATAGCACACCAATTGAATTCCATAGCTAGCTGATCTTTATTGTTTTGTTTGTTTTGTTTTATTGTTTAGAGTTGAGATGCTATGAGTGGTGAATAGCAAGGCTGGGTATTTATAGTCTTTTTGAGCAGGTGGAAGATTGAGGGTGAAATTAGAGTATAGTTAATTAAAAAATAGATAAAATAAGTTAGTTGGTCAAGAAACAACTGATACTAAGGAAAGTCAACAAATGATTAAGGGGGTTCATGAATAAAAATAAAAGAAGACCATTCAAAATTGGGGGAAAATATTAGTACTATTTTTTATGTGTTGTTTCGCCTACATTTTGACTTTTGTTTTGCTGATTGCTTATTTTTAAGAACAAGTGAGATACTTTACATGGTTTAACAAAATCAATAGTTTACCTGACTCTAAAAGGATTAATGGTGCAATGGAGCCAAAAAACATAGAACATTATTGACATATTCATGATTTTGCCTATATATCTTTGGACGTCGGTGTTTGGTTCATATTTTTTCTTATGTGTATTGGTGAGAAATTAAATGCTGATATTATTTAAGTTAAAAAAATATTAAGGAGCCCTAATTATATATACACCTTATTACTTGTTTAAATTTTGTGTCTATGCATCAATTTTTTCAAATTTATCTTTACAATTACATAACTTGCACAAATATTTCTTATTATAATTTATTATTTTTCAAGCCGATGCTGCAAGAGGACATGGATAGGCATATTGAGTAAATGGAGCGCCACTACCATGATCAGTTGGCCAACACTGTTACACAAATAGAGCATATACATTGGGCAAGGGTTATATTTGATCTCATATATGCTTGGACTCTTATAGTTTACAATAGGTTTTACATATGGTTGCTAACTATGTTTTGGCCAAAACATAGTTAGCAACCATATGTAATATTTACTACATTGTATATTAACTAACTGTTTTAAATGACACTTGTTGATGTGTTCTATATTTGTGGATATATGGAATTTGTCTTTATTTTATGATTGTTGGAATTGTGTGGACAAGATGATATTATAATGTATGTGGGGTTAAGAAAGAGAATAAGCAAGCTGCTATTAAAAATTACTAGGCCACATATTGTAACAAAAGGATATAGTGAAGGCTAGCCCTCACTCAGTTAGTGAAGACAAATCATCGCTAGTATTATGAAATTAGCAATAGACAACACTCGCTAAAAGTAATGAAAAATAGCCCTTCTTAATATTAGTGACAAACAGCCTTTGCAAAGTTAGCGACATCCACCCTTCACTAACATTAGTGACAACTAGCCTTCGCTAAACCTTCTCTAACAAGCGACACTCAATCGTCGCTAAATCAACGGTCATACGCCGGTGTCGGAACTTTAGTGATAAAAAAAGTTGCAAAGATCCACTATTGCTAACTAACAGCGGCAAGTAATTTAGACATGGACATGTTAGCGAAGGCTCTCCATTGCTAATTCAGCCATTGCTAATTGCCCTCGCTATTGCCCTTTTTTTTAGTAATGATAGAATATCACTTTTTTGCCACATTTGTGCTATATTTATGTTATTTAAACAACATTTTTATTTACTAAAAGTAACCAAACTTTTTTGGGAATATAATAAAAAACCCTCTATGGTTTGGTCTAACCTACATTTTACCTCCCCTATTTTTAGAAATCTACACTTTATCGCCTCCTTCCTTAACAGTATATGATAACAATTTCTAAAATCCTAATTTAGATTGGCTAATATTCATGTTCCGGTAATTTCAATATTTTTAATTTTTTTTCACAGCTAACTAACCTTTAAAAAATTTTGATATGCATTTACAAGAAAAATATATTTACAGAAAGTAAAAATTGATAATTTACAATGTCTATTAACTATAAAAAAATATTGAAGATATTGAAATTACTATAAGATGACTATCGTATAGTTTAAATTACAATTTTAGAAGTTGTTATCAAATAATGTAAAAGAAACAAGGAGCAAAGTGTAGGTTTTCAAACATAGAGGGGACGAACTGTAGGTTTAGGAAAATCTCAATGGGGTAATTGTAAATTTCCCAATTTTTAATAGTGTCTGGTAATTATATGCTCTATCTGTTTCACAAAGGTTGACCATTTAATTTTTTTTTTACTAAAACTTAACTTAAATATACTCATATTAATTTATATTGTAAAAAATTCTTAAAAATTATATTTATAAACCGTGGTGAATCGAGAATGGTGGCAGATTAAGGACGGACATGATTAAGGGCTCCAGCTGTGCAACGTAGGCAAGCTTTGTTTTTTATAGTTTGGTGGAAATGGGGGATAAGGCTTAGGCAGAACTGTTGAGGCAGGAATGGGAAAGGGAGAGGGAGAGGCTGCAAATGACTAATTAGAAGGGTTCTGCCATCACCTACAACCCTCACCCTCCTCCACCATTGCCGGCATCATTGTGTAACTTAACAGCCTTTGCCTCTATCACAGGTTAGTCGATTAGACCAAATCAAACAAAAATGGACAAGGTGAGGGACATAGGATAAGACAAATGATGAAGGAGGGACAAAAGTGTAATTTGGAAATCATTTTTGAATTTCCATACAATCGCAAGTGGTGCAATTGTTCTGGGATAAAATGAGTATTTATTTATCTTTTGCTTGAAATGCTTATAAGTAAAATATATGATGAATCCAATTGAGGCGGTCAAAAACTAAGTTTAATAAGGATTCTAGTATTTTTTTGCTCGGTTGCTAGTTTGTTATTTCCTCTGTTTTGAAACGTGTGCTACGCTTCATTTTCATGCAAACCAAAAAAAATATGTTGGGCCTCTCATCTGTTCCAAAATTTCCCTCTTAGCCTTTATTCCATCGTTCCTCATCAATTGCTTTTTTGATATCGTCCTCCGTTGATCACTTTATCATTTGCCTCCTCGATCTCATCGTCTTCACCTCTGTTCTGCCGCTCCTTATCGATTGCCTCCTCGATATCGTCCTCCTCGCCTCTGTTATGCTACTCCTTATTGATTGCCTCCTTCAATCTCATCCTTCATCAATTCCTTTGATCGCCTCATCCATTTTTTCATCGCCTCGTTGATTCCATCGATCGCCTTGATTCCTTTGTCACCTCCATCAATCGCTTTATTGATTGCCTTATCCTCTATTAACCTCCACACAACATGGATCTCATCAGAATCTCCTTGCACTAACCTGACCTAATCTCCTTACAATTGGGTTTTTGGTTTATATAGGTTAAGGATGATGAAATTAGGGACATGGTAAATTTTAGCATAAAAGATAGAATAAGAAAATAGGTACAATAGTTTTAGGACATCCTAAAAAAGAAAATAATGCTAAAATTTTGAGACGGAGTAATTTTCTACAAAGTTTTCTCCATCAGTAGTCTAGCTCCTTGCTAGTCTACTATTTCATCTCTATATTTATTCAACTTTGGCTCAATAAAGGGCCAACTCATTTTAACTTAAGTTAATTAAATTATTTTAAATTTTACATTTTTTTTACCTGAAACTAATTTCATTTGAAAGCTAATATTATGTAGATACAATAATTCATTTGAAAGTAAATTTTCATGATGTTGTTAAATTTTTATCAATTTTTTTGTTTTAATGCCTTAAACTAAAAAAATTCATAAAAATTTAGTAAGATTACAAAAATTATATTTTTTAATGGATTATAGAAACTATATAATATTAAATTTTAATTAAAATTAGTTTTAGATAAAAAAAAATATAAGAATAAAAATAAGTCATTTTGAAATTAATTGACTTAAGTTAAAATGAATTGGGTAAAAATGTCTTTACTTGGTTATTTGAAAAAAAAATTCTTTTCCTTGAAGTGTAATAAAATTCTTATTTATATAAAAATTTTGTCTTAATTATATATTTTTGAACGGCCATAAATAATAATATTAGTAAAAAAAAATATAGTTCAGAAACTCCCAATTCCAAAAAGACACTGAAACAAGTCATCTTAACAAACTCCTATCAAATATCAAATGTAGATACTGTCTTTATCTCTCAGAACCCGAATTCAAAACTAAATCTCTCTTAACATTAAATACAACCACCCCCCTACCAACACCATATAAAAAACAAGCCTTGGTCCCAATAGATACAACATCTGAAGCCAAAAAGAAAGAAAAAAAATCAAAGTCTAATCTTTAATTTCACATTTCAATCTTTTTTAGCTCATATTTCAATGTCAATCATTTATGTCGTGATCCATACTTCTTGCACGTCTTCCTCTAATCCATAACTTTATAAAAACTCCCTAAAATTTTCAAAGCTTGTTCATTACAACCATCAAAAGTTATCAAAGAAAGTTTGGAAACTTTGCTTCCTTACTTATAAAAACTAGACTCTAAACTCCTATCATTTTCCTTGCCACAAGATGACCTAGAATTTTCCAGAACCAAAATTTCATGCCCCCTCAGTTTATCCAAACACAAATGGGGTACCCCCAAAAAAATTAATTAAGACTCACCTTCGCTATTATTTTTCCTCACCTTTGTACCCTTGCTTACTTTAGTTTTTTTCAACAACTAAATTCTTTGAAGGCTTATTTAATGATATTAGAGGGACCTTAGGAAAAATAAAGTACGAAGCATTTGAAAAATTATTTATCCCCTTACTATTTTCCTTAACTTCTTAGAAACCCACATTAGATCTTGATGGGCCAATATTAAAAAAGATTTTGACCTAAAAGACTCATTTTTAGATCCATTCATAAGCCCACTAGCATATTCCATAGGCCAACCAGATACATCACCCCTTGACAAGCTCACTAGAAATGTTAACTTAGCCTAAAGCTTAAGATATGCAAAACCCTAAACTAACCTTTGGAATTACAACCGCATGTGTGTTTCTCTTTGTTTTAATTACATGCAATGCAATGTCTAGCTAGGAAAAAAATGATTGACAACTATAAGTTGATGAGTTATTAAGAAATTATAAATTTCATGAACATTTAATTTTTATTAAATTTATCCATTTAATTATCTATGTAGTTTCGTTTATGTCTGGCACTGGCCATAGTTTTAACTTCTGGCCTAAAAGAAAATTCAAGTTTTCCATCCATTGTTTAATAAAATTTTGGGTTCAAAATGGTGGGACCCCCCGCAACAAAAACCAAGGTGAAGATGTTATATTTGAGTTTTCAATTTCATTCCACTGTGAAAATCCTAGTTGAACCAAAGGGGGAAAAAAGGAATATTTGATCTTTCTTCTATATATCTTAGTTCTATCTTTATTTTTTTCCATTTTATAATTAAAAAAATTAAAAAATGACCACAAGAAGTATCTTGCATTTTTAAGGCAAATTCACTGTTTACTTTTCAACGATTTAAGCATTGTTAAAAGTTAGCCAACAAAAATGTTAGTGAAAATGTCTCCAACATTCTTCAAATTGATATAATCTTTAAGTGCTCATAAATTGCTTGAATATAAAAAAAAAAATTCTATACAAGTTGGTTTGGTAAAGCAGTGTGCTTACAAAAAGTCAAGAGGTTTATTCCATGTTTAGCCATTTGTGATACTCATACACAAGAAATTCGGCCTCCATATTTTTTGGGCTCTTAAGCCCATTAAGAATTATCAAGCGTAATTAGACCCAAGAGCTATGAAGGCTCATCCACCTTACAACCCTTACAATAAGCTCATATCCTATAAGAGACAATCACCAAGTGGTCCCCATAAGGTTACGTGTATCTTTTTATCCTATGGCTCTTGAGTTGTAAAGAGTAACTGCCTCATTCAACAGCTCTAAACACAAATGGCACTATATTCCAAAAACCTATATAAAGACCATTACTATTCATTTATGAAGTATGAGACTACTTTCTCGATATTTATGCCTCTTGAGAATTATACTGACTTGAGTGTTATAGTATTTTTCTACAAAACTTCACACTTTTACCCTGCGCTTATGTGATAAAACTTTCATCAACCCCTTTTTAGGTGTAATATTAAGGGTCATGCATCATCATTTGGTGCCATCATGGTTTCACATGAGCACATATAAGGATCCTATTACCCTTGGTAAGGAGGTAACAGGAGCACACATTGACCTCTTTTGACAAAGCTATTGGCAAGATTTTTCTTACCAAAAAGATTTTGGATGACATATCCATGCTAATCTCTCCCAGATAAACCCCTAAGGTAGGGGATGGCCCTAAAGACCCAATAAAGAGTTACCACTCTTCTGGTGCTAGTTAGGGGGAATGTTGCCTTTCTTAACGGGATTGGAATTGGGATTGGGGTTGGGGGCATTATTACAATGGTGGAGAAGGAGGCCGTGAGGATGAACATGGTGGTAGATGAGAAGGCAATAGGGTTGGCTGGAGGTGGTGGTTGAAAGGAGGCCGTGAATTATGATTAGTCTCATGTAGGTTAAGGATGAGGCCTTAAATGGAGAGAGCCAAAGTCTTAGGTGTAAATGATTGAAATAAAAAAAAAACTTAGATAATTATGATTAATTATAATTTAGGTCCTAAGATTATGAATATGTGCAACTGTACAATTTGATGAAAATTCCATTACATAAGTGATGGAAAATGCGTTATGTATATGAGCTATTGGGTCAAAGAATCAAAGTGTCCTTATGTCAATAGTTTAGAGATCGAAGTGTGCTTCGTTTTACAGTTCAATAAGCAAATTGACTAAATAAAAATTGTCTAATGAGATACCGGGCAATTAAGCCTGATATTCAATTGCTAAATTTAGCAGAGTACTTTCAATTTAGAGTTTTAGTTACAATTAATGTACATTCTTGTTACACATACCAGAACAAACTTTGTTCTTTGAATTCATTTTTGGAAATTTAATTTACTTGTTTACTTTCAGATACAAACATTTCATCCGCCATTGTTATTCTCCACTAGTTTTTTGTTAAAGAAGGTTTCAGTTGTTCTCCCATTTCTTCTTATTTCCACACACCGAGGCTCCCAAGTCATAACACACCAATTCTTAATTTCCCTCCTTTATCATTCCCTCCATAATCATCTGTTCTCCTTGTAATTCAAATTTTTTATCTGTGATACAAGGTGCTTTCACTGCTTTAGTCTCCCTTCTTCGAGAGATCACAACAAAATCGCCCTTGACAATGGTGCCCACCCATTTGATTACTCAAGTTCCTATTTTTCCCTCATTGCATGCATTTAATTTCATTTTCTTTAATTTCTTTGATGAATTATATTTGAATGTAACAATTTTGTGTTAAAATTTTGGCAGTCATTGGAAGAAGGAAGGCATGTTCTTCTGAGTTTAGAGGCAAGCATTTTGTACACACTCAGAAATTAGTTGTTTATAGTCAGGCTCTATCGTGTCTTTCTTCTTTATTTTTGTTTATTGTTTCCTTGCAATACCACTATTGACTTGATTTATTTTGATTTTGGTTTTAATCAATACAGAAAGTGAGAAAGCAAATGCAAATGGGAGGCATGGGGGGGAAAGGTGTAGCGCGTAGTCTCACCTTCTGGGAACTAGCCACCAGCACTAGAAACTTTAGAGAAGCGAATTTGTTAGGGGAAGGACGTTGTGGAATGGTTTTCAAGGGTCAATTACAATCAGGACATACAAGTAACTATCATTTCCCACTTTTCACCAAATTTTTATATGCTTGTTCTATATCCTAGCATCCTAGATTTTATTATGGTTGACATTTTGCTTATGCATAAAATCTATCACGGCAATGCTAGTGACAATATAACTTCTATTAGTTAGTGACGCTATGAACTTTACACCATGAACCCAGACGTAGTTAGGATTGAGGTATAAGGATGAGGATGGTACAATTTTTCCCATATGGCTATCTCAAGGAATTGTCAACACATCTTTATAAATATGTAAACTAGCAGGAATACTGAATGGATCATTGCATGAAATTTGTCATTATGTATTGGTTGATCTAATATATAAATATGGATATTTGATTGTTGTGATCAGATTGTTGCCATTAAACAACTAAATCAAGAGGAGAGTCAGAGGCATTAGGAATTCATCATTGAAGTTCTTATGTTGAGCCTGTTACACCATCCTAATTTGGTTAAATTGATTGGCTACTGTACCATTGGTGACCAGAGGTTGTTGATTTATGAATACATACCAATGGGGGGGTCTAAAGAATCATCTTTTTGGTGAGGGTTTTGTATAACATTTCCATTTTTTTTCCTATTATGTATAACTGCTTATCCTTTCTTCACTTTCCCTCTCCTTACTATTTGTTGTTATATTTGTCACGTTAACTCCATGACTTTTATTTCAAACCTAGAGCCTGATCAAGAGCCTTTGAGTTGGAGTACTCGTATGAAAATTGCTACAGGTACTGCTCAAGGCCTTGAATATCTGCACTCCAAGGCCAATCCACCTGTCATTTACTGAGACCTAAAGGCTGCAAACATTCTGCTCAATAATGACTTTAATGCAAAGCTCTCAGATTTCGAGCTTGCAAAATTGGGTCCAGTTAGTGATAACTCACATGTTTCAACAAAAATGATGGGAACATATGCATACTGTGCTCTTGACTATGCCATGAGTGGCAAATTGACTATTAAGTCCGATATATATAGTTTTGGAGTATTGTTTTTGGAATTAATAACTGGAAAGAAGGTGATAGATTTCAGAAGGAAGAAAAGACAACAAAACCTTGTTTCATGGGTAAACATGCCTTAATTTCTGACCTTCATTCCTATCCTTTGTGTCATACTGCCAACTTCTCCTTACTATCAGTTCATGTTTTATGTTTACATCCATTTTATGTATGAGTTTGATTTGTTTGATGATTTGGTTAATTTCAATTGCAGTCACGCCTATTTCTAAAAGATCAAAAGAAGCATAACAAACTGGTTGACCCTCTAATACGAGGGTGCTTTCCTCATCGCTGCTTAAACTATGCAATTACAATTACAACCATGTGTCTTAGTGAAGTTCCCACATATCTCTTATGACTTGTCACTTTTCCCAATTATGTTCGCAGGCTAAGGCTCTAATAAAAAAATGCAAAGAAAAATAGAGAATGACTTGTTAAATTTTAGATTGGTGATAAAATGTATCTGCATATATAAGTGGTATTGTATCATTTATATGTACGTTCTAGGGGCATAGGCTTTGCTGAACCTTCAAGGTTCTCTGCTCATATATTTGAAGGCTTGAAGCAAGTTGGGCTTGTGTTGGAATCATGAATGGTGTCGAGGACCCTTGATCAGTAAGTACACACATACGAGAAGTTTTGGTATTTAAATTGTTGTATAGATTGCTCCATGAAAAGGCTATAATATCCATAATAAATGTTTTTATTCATCTAGATTTAACATGTACAAGCTCTGTAGCAAAGTCTCACTCCCTTGCTTGCACTATTTTATATGTATTTGTCTATGCATACTTACCCATATATATTTGAATTATGTATAGGCAATCTTTGACATTTTTATTGAAGTAGTTTATATGGCTCAAAAAATGCAGTTAACAGTATCTCAGCAGTAACTAATTGAACAAACGTCTATCACTATTTATTTTCAAATTTAATTTTTTTTATCTGGAACCATATTATATGAAGTCAATCTTCCATTTAGCTAATAATTATTTTAATTATTATTTTTTTGTAGAAATTAATTAATTTTTATAATTCTTTTATGTAAAAAAAATGCTTACTTTTTTTTTTTGCAAAAATTGTATTAAAATTGGTTTTTTTTACTTCTTAAACTATAAACTTTAAAAGCAAATAACACAATATCTAAAAACAATTGCTAATAGTTATCTTTTCAACAATTCCCCTAAAGTGCACCCTAAATGTGAATGGGTAGTGGACTGCTTGAGAGGAGTATATATCATTGGTTGTCTACATTGCCTTGTGTGTGCAACTTGCATATTCTCTGATAATTTAGCCTAGAGAGAATAAATTAAACATGATGCTATACCATATTGGGTCTAACACAGCTTAACGTATCTAACTAGCTCACAAACCGTAACAATCCAGTTTGAAACACTATTGGGCCAACCACACCCTTTGCCAGCCCAAATCCAGCCGAAAATGCATTGAACCAATATGGGAATATTTCTTGCAAATGGGAAAAGTGGACACAAGTCCCATGATCCCTGATATCCTTATGAACAAGGATAATCACCCAACAAGAACACGTATATGATGTTATCTAGAAGCAAGTGCATCTCCTTAAAACATCATTTCAAGGATCATTATTCACTTGATTGCTAAAGGACCTTCCATAGGCCATGGAAATTTTCACTTTGGGGCTTTTGATGTTGTTTTTCTTACAGGTTTTTCGACATTCCTCAAGCCAGTGTTCTATGATGGTTATCACTTTGACCGTCATGATAATTAGAGTTGTGAATTATGAATTAATATGAGGGTTAAATTATAATTATCGGTGCCGTAAAAGCTGATGCCACAATCGGCTGCTTCACGTCACCAGTGGTTGTCCAACAATATCTATTGGGAATCGCCGGACAAAGCAACCACTTTCCAGAGAGGAAGGTGCTTGCCTCGTAAGTTTAAGCCACCAAGAAACAATTGGAATGGAAAAAAGACACCTGCCTCGCTGCACATGTAAGGACACCTGTGCCCACAAGAAACAATTGGAATGGAAATACCTCCAATGAGTCACCAAACAAATACCCTCTCGAGGGGAAGATAACTGTGGGATACTTAAGTATTACATTTGCAAAGCAAGCACTCCATATCTAAGAGAAGGTGCCAAATTGTTTCCTCATCCCTCACCACTAGGATTAATAATTATTTCCAGTCTGTCAATAGGGTCCGACTCCGGGGTGCTGCTATGCAATAAAAGCATACAGCAACGTAATCATTACTTTATATGCTATAGCATTTACCAAAGAAAAATACTTGACCAATTTCATGAAAAAAAAAAAAATTGTTACTGATGTTATGTGAAATGATCCAATGAAATTCTGGGGACAGTTGAAATTCAATTTCTCTAATCACTATTCCCTTTCCCTTCGTTCTTCATGTTTTATACAAAAATTAAAACAAAAAAAAAAGGAAAAAATAAATATTGGAATGATTGTGATGAAAAAATTTTGTAAAAGTTTTTGTAAATATGGTATTTTCTAAAAATTTTGTAGGTCTAAAATTTTCGATTCTGCTTAACGTACAGCTATAGTAGAGGATGGCTCGACTTTGACCGCTAATATGTTTTATGCATTTGTTTCATCTGGTCTCATCCCTCCCCCTCCCGTGCCCCCATTTCCACAAAGGATTAATAAACTTTGTTGCTGTTACTGCTCCGAACAAGGTTTCCCTCAAAAGTAGCGGGCGAAACAAGAAGAAAAACAACAGGGAATAACAATCCAACAATTCTTGATTTTCCCGACTTCTGTTGCCTGTTCTGTGGCAGCCGTCTTCTCTGCTATTTCCCCTCCCCTTCCGGGCAACTGGTAAAAAAAAATTTCTTCTTCACCTTCATCTCAACAGTCCAAGCCCAATAATTACTATACTCTCCCCAACACCCAGGAAAACCAAAAAGGAAATTCAAGGACAAGTTATGGGAAATTGCTTCACCACCAAGGTGGATAACCATACGTCAACCACCACAAAATCCCCAACTCCAGGTCTCCCCCTCTCTGATCTTCGCTGTAATTTCACTTGTCTTTCCACAGGTTCGCTCTCTTACATATAACTCTTTGATTTTCTTTTAGTATTTATTCCATACATATGCGTGTGTGTGACTGCAGAGGATAGCCACCCGCAGGTTGCTGTGGTGGGGGTTTACGGAAGAAAGGATAGTGTAGTCTGTGTAGATACTGGTGGCCAAGGTGAGGGGAGGGAGGATTTGCCGTCCAGCGGGAAGATTGCGACCGCCCGCAGCTTGAAGAGGTTCACTCTGGCGGAGCTGACGGCGGCGACCAAGAACTTCCACCCAGAATCCGTCATCGGAGAAGGTGGCTTTGGAAAGGTTTTCAAGGGTTGGGTAGATGAGAAAACCTACGCGCCGTCCAAGCCCGGAGTTGGGATGCCCGTCGCCGTCAAGAAGTCCAATTCCGATAGCTATCAGACCCTGAGAGAGTGGAAGGTACCTAGTTCCGTCGCCTTGGTTGTTTGTGCTTTTCTCTGTGCTAAATTGCGGCCATCACTCTCTAACTATACGTACGTCTATAATTTAATCCCTAAACAATAAAACCTAGCATATGAGCCACTGAATTATCAAAATGGAGTAATGGACCATGTAGCACGATGTCCACATTCCATTTTTCATTTCCGCTAGGGCAACATGAATCTCATATGATTGTCACACTATCGTCCAACCCGGCAACTAAAGATGTCAACAGGCCTAATTTGAGCTAGGTATATATAATCACAAACCCTCCTTTCAAGTAATTAGGTTCGGGTAATACCCGCTCTGTGGGTAGGCAGATACTATCTACTAAGCCATTTTTAAGATATACACTTAATTTTTTTTTACGTCATTTATATATATGTGTGTGTGTATTCACAATTAATTAATATTTAAAAAATCATGAACTAAAGTAATATAAAATAATTTATGTTAAATTATAATTTTATTTTTGAAATAAATTTTATTTGGAATATAAATACACTAATTTAAAAGAGATACGAGTAGAATAAATTAAACTCATACTCTCCCCATGACTTTAAGGGTAGGGCCGAGTTCGAATTTGAGTACCTGGATTCGGGGAGGGTAGGGCTGGATATGGTATTTTTTGACACCCCTACCGAGTATTGATGACAGAGTTTGAAAAGGTTGAAAAAAAAAATACTTGTTGCATCATTAGTCCCCGAGCTATAACTATTGTTGCACTTTTGTCCTCAAACAAATCCAAATGCTGGCTTGGGCTAGGCAATTCCTAAGAAGATTCCTTTGCTCCATGGTGTGCCACAAGCATCATGATAGAAATCGTTGCAGCCAAACTATTGGCCAGGAACTCCTCGGCTGGGAAACCATAAGCCAACCATTCAAGATCTATTCATGGCCCGTTAATGGTGAAGTCAGATCCCATCAAAATATATTTAGTTAGGGTTATGACTCATCTTCATTTCAAGCAAATTTACATCTATAGTCACCATTACCAAGCCAAAATTGCTCAAGTCGAGGCATTCCTGGTTGTTGATTTGGTGACAGCAGTCATTAAGCATGACGGCAGTGGCATGCCATGGCCCATGGCTAAGGAATCATCTAGGGAAGAGCTCAGATAGTTAAGAAGATACTACAAGTTTCAAATTATTCTCAGAGACTAAAGTGCAATATTAGTTTTGGTTTAGGGACTAACAAAACAATGAAAAGTGTTCTACCTTTAACGATTCATGTCTTCAGTAGGATCCCAACATTGTTTTGTAGCCATATGTGATTTACAATACTAACCTTAACCAAAATGAGAAACAGAAAGATAACGCTACTAACTTTGGACCTTTGGTAATTGAAAAGCTCATGTGCAATATATTGTAGTATAGTAATCAAAGTGCAAATTTAAGGCACCAACAGTGTGCAAGTTTTCATATATGAACTTTTTTTTTTTAACAAAAAAAAAAGAAGCAAAATTAGACTACGTACTAGATTTCGTCAGTGTTGAAAATTCATTCGGGATATGATCCGAATAACTTGACTGTGGTAATATTTTCAAAGTGTAGGGCCGACGGCTTATCAGTTAATAGTATACTTTAATGCGGAAGTTTCTAAAATGACTTTGCCTGGGTTTGGGGTTGAACAATTTTTTATAGCAGCTGCTAATCTGTCTCTTGTGCCGCATGAAGCCCATTTGAAAGAGCTTTTCCATTGAAAAAATGTTTGTGGGTTTCTGTGAGAAAGTATTTTATCCCTTTCGTCTATCAGATTTTAAGTCCAAAAAATATTGAAAATCAAAACCGGAAAAAGAAGTGCTCTCTGTGAAAAATGTTTGTTTGTGCAATGGGCATTGACGCATTGTTGTGGTTCCACATGGTGACAGCATTGCATCACATAATACTTGAAAGCAATAAGAATAACGGAAACTTCCGAAAACCCCCCTAGGGTTTTATCTAACCTACATTTGCCCCATTTATTTTTAAAAACCTACATTTTACCCCTAATAGTGACCTTCATATTTTTATGCTAGTGGGGTCAAACGTTTTAATTACCCAAAAGATTTCTAAATCATTCAAATCAACCACAAGATTTATCCCAGGTCACCTCCAATCCAATTTTTCCTAAATGTATAATATACTTCTAATAATTTTTTTACTTTTGAATAATATCTATATTTAGAAATTTACTAATAATTTTTAATCTATAATATGTTTCCATATTTATAAACTTACTAATAATATCTATATTTATAAATGTATTTGTTCTTGAAAGATTACATATATTAATTTTCAAAATATATTTGTCCTTAAAAAATGATACTTCTCTATTTGAACTAATTGAAAAGTGAATAAAAATGTTAAAAAATAAATATTAATATTAATCACAAACATAAACTTGATCTATAAAAATGAAAATATATTATAGATTTAGATATTATTAGTAAATTTATAAATATAGAAATTATTCGGAAGCCAAAAAATTATTAGAAATATATTATATATTTAGGAAAAATTGGATTCACGTGGCATGAAATGAACCTTATGGTTGATTTGCAAGATTTTCAAACCTCATTGAGCAATCAAAGCATTTGAGTTCACTAACATAACATATGGAGTTATTTTCAACGGGTAAAATATAAGTTTTTAAAATTAGAGGGACATAAGTAGGTTAGGTCAAACCTTTGTGAATTTTTTGTAAGTTTTCCTAATATATATTAATACTGAATTTATAGAACATTTTTTACAAACAATCTAGTTGTAAAACTGATTATATATAAGTTACTTTAAAATTTACTATAAGATAATGTAAAAGTAAGTGTGAATGAATTTTTGCTTGTAACTAATTGTTAAATGAACTAATCAAAAGTACAAAACTGATACAAACATGAAATAAAAACATAAATCAACCTTAATTGAACATCAAGTAAGATGTTTATGAACAAATTAGATAATACGTTATTCTAGTGTTATTAATTTAACTAAAATGAACATGAATATTTATTCATTAACCAGAACAAATGAATATGAAGTAAATATTGATATTGATGAAACATGTAAACTTGATTTATAAAAATAAAAATATATTATAGATTAAAAATCATTAGTAAATTTATAAATATAGATATTATTCGGAAGCAAAAAATTATATATATATATATATAGGGAAATTGGATGAGAGTTGGTATAGGATGAACCTAATGGTAATATGGTTGATTTGAATGATTTGGAAACCTTTTGGGCAATCAAAGCATTTGACCCTAATAGTATAAAATATTGAGGTTACTATTAGGGGGGCAAAGTGTAGGTTTTTCAAAATAGAAGGGGACAAGTGTATATCAGGTCAAACTCTATGATTTTTAAATTTCCCTAAGAATAATACTGAAAGAAAAACATGAAGGTAGTAATGGTTGAAAATGATGCATTTGAATTTGGTGGTGCCTGGCAGGCAGAGGTCCAATTCTTGGGGAAGTTTTCTCACCCGAATTTGGTAAATCTGTTGGGATACTGCTGGGAGGAAGGCCAATTCCTTCTCGTATATGAATACATGCAGGAGGGAAGCCTGGAAAGTCACTTGTTCGGAAGTAAGAAATTATCTAAAATTTTTCAATAACTGATTTTATTTTATAAGGAAAAAAAAAAAAGAAGAAGAAGACCCTTTTTTTTTATTTTCTTTCTAACAGAATGTCAGAATGTTATTTGTGGAACATGTGAAACAGGACGTACAGAAATTCTATCATGGGAAACGAGGCTGAAAATAGCAATTGGAGCGGCCCAAGGGCTGGCCTTCTTGCACTCATCGGAGAATTGTGTTATTTACAGAGATTTCAAGACCTCTAACATTTTGCTTGATGCGGTAAAATTTCTATTCTATTTACCTACATATCACTTCTAACAATTACTATTTACACCGAAACTCCCCAAGCTTGGCAAATTAAGACAATGGTAGCCTTATTTCAGGCCTGCAATTCCAAACTCTCAGACTTTGGATTAGCAAGGACAGGCCCTACCAATGGCCACTCCCACGTTACCACACGCTTGATAGGTACTCATGGATATGCAGCTCCGGAATACCTTGCTACCGGTAGTAATCACTCCTTTTATCCATAACTATATCACCTGAACATACGTATTAGGCCAACAATGGTAAGTAATTTATACATTACCATAACTTCCAGGACATTTGTACATGAAAAGTGACGTATATGGATTCGGAGTGGTTTTGCTGGAATTGCTAACGGGGTTGAAGGCTGTAGACTCCAACCGGCCAGGTGACCGGCACAATTTAGTGGACTGGATGAGGCCCTTCCTGGCCGATAAGAGGAAGCTAAAGAAGATCATAGATCCTAAGCTGGACGATCGGTTCCCACACAAAGGTGTGTTCTGGACAGCTCAGCTCATTCTAAAATGCCTCCAACGTGAGACTAAAAACCGCCCCTCCATGGAGCAAGTTTTAGTCACCTTACAGAGTATCAAAACCATCAAGAAGATGAGCCCTGAAAACTAAAACCGGGCCAAACAATGCTACACATAGTTATGTGTACCCTTATATTATTAGCTGTCAGCCGGTCACACCAACAAGTATTCGGAGCATATATAGGATCAGTGTTGATTTTAGGATTCTATAAGTGAGAAGTTCAATTCTTCACTCCCTCAGTCTTACTAGTCATAACCTACACAAACAAACAAATGAAGAAAGAAAGAATAGATATTTGTCAATATCAGGGAATACGGAAAGACATTGGCCACACTTTTGTTGCTTTATAAGGCGCAAAAAAACATCGTAGTCTCAGAGAAGGTGTCAAAGGCAGATCATCCTCCTGGAGAGCCAGTTGTATTCCCTACGGATTTGGACCACTTGGCTTAAACCTTCCTAGAATTAATGCCGGTTCTATTCACAGTACATTGCCCATCCTTTCCCAGTAGCTACATTTCATCCCATTTTGGTTAAGAAGTTGGTGTCTTTGGTTAATTTAACGCCTTGCAACAAAAGGGTGCCATCTCTTTTCAAGCCCTCGCATACATGGAAGTGGCTGGACTTGAGATAAATAGCAGCACTGCTATATGCTATTTATCTTATCTGGGCTGAGGCAGAACAACTTCATAATAAAGTTGAGTCCTTGACAACTACAATGTGGCACTCAAATCTGAAATAAAACAACGAAAGGGAAACTACAAAACAGAGAAACTGAAGCAACTAGTTTCGCTGCGTTTTCAATTTCCTATGTTTCGATGTTCTTAGTCCTGTGGAATCAAGTGACATTCACAGTCCTTGGAGTTGGACACAGAAGAAATCAGAAACAAGATAATTTACCTGGAGCCAACACAGAAGGCAGGCCATTATTATCAGCCCTCATCTTTCTCCTCTAGAAACCAATTCGCCAAAACTCTAGCTCTCTCTTCTTCTCCCTCAAGAAAGACGTATTTCCTCTTAATTTTCTGCAGCTCAATTTTGCCCGGCCTGCTCTCTTCCTCTCTCTCTCTTCTTCGTTTCTTCTGATTCTGGGCCTCCATTACTAACCCATCTCTGTCGCTCTCTCTCGTTCTCCCTCTCCCCCTCTCTTCTTAGTTTCTTCCGATTCTGGACCTTCATTACTAACCCAACTTCGACTAGCCCAAAACCCTTCTTAAACTAACCATACTAACTACAGAAAAGCCCAACAATCGGCCCACTTCAGAATTCTGCACCCTTCTCCTACACCAACTTACCAAGTACAGAAAGGCTGCCCAAAAGGTTTTTAAGTTGGATGTGATACACTCATGCATGCAAGGTCTCAAAAAATTTCAAATCACCCTTTCAATATCCATACAAAACGTGAAAGGAGAAGAGTGCGCGGAGGAGGTAACACGTGTAGCCACTGTAGGGGTTTAATGTCTGTTTTGGTCCCCATATTTGTGTTTTTGTTTCACATTGTGTATAAAAAATTGAAATGTTGCAATTACATCGTACTTAACATGAGGACACCTGCCCTATGGTTGTTGTCCTAATGCATGGACCATACCTACACATGTTGTTTTTTTGCACTTATTTTGTTGGCCTTTTATGTGTTTCAATTATGCCAATCTAGAAATTTGTAGCTTTGTGGGATTTTCTACCTTTGTTTTTGTTTGTTGACCGACTATTGGGCATACTATTGTACATTAGAAATTTGTGCCAACTGTAGGTCATCTATCATCATGTGTTTTTCGAGATTTGACATGGCCTTATATGCTAAGGGCAAAGAGTTAGAAAGTAATAAGACATCAAATTGTTGTTTATTAGGTTAAATCTAACCGAAGGTATCAATAAATTTATTCAGTCGCAATGTAGGTCTCAAGTATTGGAGGTTCACAGTTTTATATAGTCGACAACATGGAAGGAACCTGACACAAAGAGATAAATTAGTTAGCAAGTTGCATTGCATGCTATCATCATGATTGATTTTCCAACATCATAATTAGCACTTTTTCCTTTTCTTTAGTGATTGCATTGTTGATGGAGGTGTATCAATCTGTGATTTATACGCGGATGGTTGAATGTGACATTTGGAAAAGGAACTATAAAGGCACGTACGATGAGGACGGTGAATTGTAGATGAACACAATGGTTGATAAGACTAGCATTTATGTTAATTTGATAGGTAATGCATTGAATTGGACCATGAAATCATGGTGGGAAATTGCAAATTGGATAAAAAATGAGGGGTGATGGGTCAATCCTATTTCAGAAGTTGTTGTTCTCACAAAGATGCAGTATTGGTTTCTATTTGTTGTTGGTGGTGTGGAGTTGGTATTTTGATCTGAAGAAAGCAGCCTTGACCTTGTTACTTGGTTTGAAAGTAATAGCTAATTATCAATTAATTTTTTAGTAAGATTTTTCCCCCACTGCTATTCTTTTAGTTCATAGAAATTGAACTGTTGGTGGCTATTAGCAAGAAGAGAGAATACTCATTTGTAAGATTGCTTGTGTGTGTGTGTGTGTGTGTATGTGATTAGCTTTTTACTAAAAAACTAATTGTTTGTCTTCACATGAATTAACACAATTTCTATTATTTCATATTTGTGTTCATACAAAATTCGAAGTAGCAAGTAACTTTGATAAAGGTAGAGCCCAACATTCGTTGTGCAACCGGGCAAGACCTCTAGTATATTTCTTAAATGTAAACAAGGTCCATTCATAATAAAAAGTTATACACAAGATAAACCTGTCATATTAGAAACTAGAGTACAAAAATCAATCATCCCCCTATTATAGATTCCCATCAAGACTACTTATAACAATCAATTATACTTGTTCTCACAATAAAATCAAATCTAAATGCTCATAATCGCTTGATCCATCGTTATTTCTTGAAAGCATCAAGAATTTCACTCTCCAAAGGTGGCAGATGGTGGCCACCAAAACTACTCAACTAACTTACTAGAATTTTAGTCTTTCACTTCCCTTTCATTCTATGAAGAGCCACTAAACTTCTTCTCTAAATTGTTTGGACCTTCTCCATATTTTAGGCCACATAGTGGCAGAAAGCCTACACTTGAAAAACAAGTACCCAACACTATCACATCTGTCAAGGCAAAGATACAAAATATTAGGATCCATCTTACCTCATGCCTTCATCTTTCCTAGTGTATTAACAGCCCCCCCCCCAAATGCTGGGCAAGCCATGCTATTCTACAGTATTTTAACATTGACAACAGCACCAGATTGTTCTACCCTAGTTGACCCTTTCCCCTTGAAATTGCAATTTTTTTTTTGTATAAATTCCCTATCTTGAACGATTTAAATCATTCTCCTTAAAACCCACTTTTAGTGATAACCAACCCTAGACTTTCTCAATTCCTTTCAAATATAACTTTGGTTTCATACATTATATTGTGCACTTGTAGCTTAAAAAAAAAGAAGAAAAAGAAAAAACAATAAACTATTAAAATTTTCATTACAAGTATAAGGGTTAAAATGTACCACAGAAAAATTAAGGAGGTGAAGTATCTGTTACATAAAATATTGGAGAACTTCGATTGTAATTGTACCACTTTTGGATGCTTGTTATTTTGGAATGCCATGCCATGCAAACCTATGTCTTCTACCAAATAAATCCCGTTGTTTTTCCAGTAGAGTTGGAAACATGAGACAAATTATTAAAAGTTTTAAAGTTAGAACTTACAATTAGGTATGTCTTAAAAAGATACAATTACACTAGATAAAGATCCAACAACATATGCGATTGGGTGGGAGGACCCAAGCCAACTAGTTAAACTAATTGAAGATCCAACAAAATTTGTAAATCAATGTCGTGTCACACACAATGTAGATCCAACAATATTATCAAAAAGTTGGAAAGTATTTAAATCCAGTCACTCCTTATTAATCGCCAAACCAAACCCAAATGGCCCAAAACAAATAATCCAAATCCCATATTCCCATAAAAAAAACCAACTTCTAACAAGCTTATAAACGCTTAATAAAAGAACAAGGCAATATACCAGGACACACAATGTGACAATGATGTAATGTTGATTTAGAAGTAAGTTTACAATCTATTTTGAGTTTTTAATTTATAGGTTATACTTAGTTGTAAGAATATAATTCAATGAAAATTTTAACATAGATAAAATATATTAAGTATGGATATGTGGTAAAGTTTTGTCATCGTAACATGAACATATGCATACACTTATTACTAGTATATTGAAGAGCTAGGCTAACGTAGGGGTGAACATAGATTTGATAGTATTGAAACCCAACCTTAATCATTTCCATTAGATTGGTTTAGGTGGATAAAAATTGATGATGGTTAGGTCATGGATTGATTTCCTTGCTAAAAAAAACTTTCAGTTCTCGAGTTTGGTTCTGGTTTCATGTGGCATCAACCCAGTGTGGAGCAAAAAGAAATTATATTATAGGATATATAATATTACATGTTTATGAATATATTAATTTATTTAGAACTATGTTACGATGACGTTTTTGTAACTTAAAATATATAGTGATCTATCTCCTTAATAAATGTTGTAACTGATGTACTGCTCTTCTGAATTGTATTAATTAAGTTATATTTCAACTTAGACTTGTAATGGTTAATTGTGCTAAATATTTCTTGATGTAGTAATTGTTGATGATTCTAGTTATTTTTTGCTCTTTAATTGTTGTTTTGAGTGAAGCTTTATTAAATTTTATAGTTGTTAGAAGTATAATATGCAAACAAAAAAAATCAAAATCATGATTATTGTTCCTTGTTGTTGTCAGACTTAATTGAATTTTTTTAAAAATCAAACTTACCTATTATTTGTTCAGTTCCACAAAAAACTCAACCTAACCTGACTCATGTCACTCACTCTTACTATAGTGGAGTGAATTAACTTAATGATAACCGATGATGAGAAGGAAGACACATGGAGCATGTGTAAGACTCCATGTGTAAGAATCTTTTAACATCAATCAAAAAGGGAGAATATGAACATTGATAATATAGCTGGGGGTCAAACTGGAAGTTAAATTAATCATTGATCGTCCAAGTGTTGCAGTGGTGGTGTAGCATAAGATGAGACCGCGCACCTCCGCCACCTGCTTTAATAATGGTAAAATAATTGATGCTCATATATTGTAGGTATATAGCTATCATTAATTCGGCCTTCTAACCAATTAATTTGATGGATGCACATCCACATATTTATACCCGACCTAGCATGCAACTTTTCTCCATCACATGTAATTATTACAACAATTAAGCGCAGACTCTAGATTTGCCCCACTAGGGCGAGCAACTAATTATACATACTCGCTAATGGTAATTAATTAAGCTTGTTATTAATTTAATTTCTGCCTTTTCATAAATTATATTTATTTATTTTTCCTTTTCTTTTTTGCTCATGACCATTAATAGAAAATGATATGAGTGAAGTTTTATGAGAAATGAAGGTTAGTTTGTCTATTTTTTGAAACCTAAAAGCGTTGGATTATATTTGATCACGAAAAGCTTGTTCTGTTACAATTAATCAAATTAATTGGTCAATAGATAAGGCTGGTCAAAGGGGTGTATGTTGGAGGGTAAAGAAATGAGGGTAGGACTTGGTAAAAATTATAGGATTGTGCCACTGGGGGTAGGTGGCAAGAAAAAACCTCTCCTCCACAAATCGCAGCCCCTAGTTTTGAATCTTTGCCTTCCACACAAGTCTGACACTGTTGCCCACTGAGCATTCTCCACCGTCCATGACCAGCAGCTCTAGATCCGGTTCCCAAGCACTACACTCTTCACCTCATTGTAGCTCCCCGCCCAAAAAATCGTCGGCATTCAAGCACACCTCTTCGGAAACCTTCATTGAGTGGACAACCTCCCTTCAGTAGATGTCAGACCTCACCTCTATCAATGTTGACTCTATGTAGTGCCTCACCCTCGATTCGTCTCCACCCTGACCGTCCATCTCATCAACCTTCTCAGAGAATTTGAGTAACAAGAAGCTTGGAAGCGATGGCTCTGGCCATTGACAACCTAATTCATTGATGAAGATCGCTGGCCGATGATTAGCCCAACTCAATTGGCACTGCTCCAATGAAATGGTGAGGCTCAAGTGGCTATGCTTGGTGTGTAAGAGCGGATAGAGCTTTAAACAGTTGTATTTGACTAAAAGTGAATAAAGTAATATAAGGTATAATTAACTCAAAAATTGAAAACATTTTTCAATTTTGGCTATTGACTTTCCTAACTTGCAGTGAATAATGCACCTCAATTAATCTCATTTAATTCGGAACGAACACCTTTAGCATAGAAT
Source organism: Aquilaria sinensis (assembly GCA_005392925.1). Taxonomy (NCBI): domain Eukaryota; kingdom Viridiplantae; phylum Streptophyta; class Magnoliopsida; order Malvales; family Thymelaeaceae; genus Aquilaria; species Aquilaria sinensis. The sequence continues at coordinate 877,488 of SMDT01001567.1, read as the reverse complement.
TATAATACTGTGCTCATTTACTTGATGGCACCCGATCCCACGCCAGGCCTTGGATCAGTAGGTAGCTAGCTAGCTCGTTTCTTTCTGCCCATAAATTTAGGACCAACTGTGCGTGCAATCATTTCATTAGTACTAGCGGTTACTCTTTCTTGGACGTGCAGGCTGCATCTTCTTGATGAAATTATTAGTATTTTGCTGGTCTGATCCCAACGGTGATAGTTCTAGCTTTCTTCTCAGGTCTTTGTAGCTGTATTTTCCTACGACACATAGACATATATGTATATCTCATTTGTATGTATGTATGTATGTGCACACTTTATTTTCGGTGGCAAGGCAACTAAAACTTTACGAGTCCATATATATTGATATGGCTCACAAATTTTTAATATATATGATGGATGTCAGGTCTATTTTTCATATATTTTTAATAATCCAGTTGTGACAAATATTTATTAGATGTATATTAAGTGTGATTGGGTTGTAGTAAACACTTGATGTAGCCTTAATTAGATCGAATTAATCGTTATGATTAAAAAATGATGTCTATACAACTCCACTACAATTTTTGTATATACCAAATATACGTTACATGATAAATTAGAATGAAATAATAGAATTAATTTCCTTTTTTTTTGCCGTTGATATATCAAATATCAACGGTTGCAAACTTTGTTTTTGTTCTTTTTCTTTTGTACCAATTGATAAAGCAAATCTCTTTCTTTTACATACCCAACTACGTGGTTGGAGCAAAAATATTTTCACCTTATTTGGCTTCTCTTTTGGCATGTTCCGGCTATAGCAAGTTTCTCGGTTAAATGGCTTGTTCCTGTTCGGTTACAGCAAGGTTCTTTGGAAGAACCTTTCTTTTTGTGCAGTAGATTATGCTAACATTAAGTTGGTGATTGTGTTAGCGTTGAAGTTAAACACTGTTATATATTTAAAGATACTAATTAGATAATATGAGTTTTCTAAAATTGCTAATGAAAAAATTCTTTTGCTCACCGCCGGTGGATAATATATATTAATTCTTCCCATTTTTCATTTTTGTGGTCGAAAGTGCTTTAGTTATCTATTCCAAAAGCAGATGGAGTGTGACAAAATTGTGGATAGGAGGGTAATCTGTAATTTCTTATTGGACGACCTTGGAAGCCCGCATTTAACCAAACCAGCTGGTATAATAAAAACATGATGAAATTTATTACTTTACTACCATCATTCTCACCCGTCAATAAATATTGTACTCATCAAACATGATATTTAACTCAGATTCTGCTTAAAGAATATACATGTTCATTTGGGCTCGGATTTAAATATTTAATCATTTTGAAAGGAAAGTATTAGCATTTGCTGTTAAAATTACACTCTCTCTTCCATCTTCTTTGACCTATTTCACTTTTTGACTTAAATTTTAATTTAAAGTTTTTTAATATTATTATTTGCTATAAATTTTTTTAAAAATATATATATTTAGAAATTATGTCTTCAGTTATCATCTATGTATAAAATTTTTACATTTATATATTAAAATATTAAAAATAAAAAATATAGATTAATTACTATAAATAGTGAATGGTGCAAATAACTTTAAATGGAGCAAGTAGTTACTTGTCGAGAAATTTGGAATTCAAATTCATATGGAATTAAGTTTGTAATTTTCTTGCTGGTTTGAGATGATAATGGGTAGGAAATTAAATCGCGTGTTAAGATAAATTCTAGCAAAACATCGTATAGTTTTAGTTGGTTTTTGGCTTGTGTTGATGGTTAATTAATTATACACCTACCTATTACATTAATTGGTTTCCTGCCATTAATACTACTTGTCCCATAACTCTCAGAAACTAATAGTTTCCACGTACAGCTTCTCATGACAAAGATGATGGCCCATTCTTTGTCTACAAATGCATGTGGAGAAGGCTGAAGGTACGGCCTAACTATGAGCACTTAGTTATCATTTATCAATCAAAGTTATTTAAAATAATTTATTTTTATTTTTATATCATTTTTATTTGAAATTATTTTTATTTAAAAGCTAAAATTATGTAGGTGTAATAATATATTAAAAATTAAATTTTTATAATCTTATTAAATTTTTATGAATTTTTCTTTTTTTAATGCTTAAAAATAGGAAAATTCATAAAAAAATTTAATAGCATCACAAATGGATTATTGCATATACATAATTTTGGTTTTCAAATGAAATTGATTTCAGATAAAAAATATATAAAAATATAAATAAGTTATTTTAAATTAAATTAGCTTAAATTAAAACAAATTGACTGTTATAGTGCTAAAAAGTGATATATTGGTTCTAGGAACATGCCTCAATACATACAATAAGAAACACTCTACTTAAAATGATTTTCCATAACTTAACTGCCCATTCAATTTGAATTAATCCAAACCTGTTAACTTGTTTGTCTTAAGGGCCCATAAATCTATTCCTTTTATACCCTTGTTTGTCTTGTTCCCCAAATTCCCAAAACCCATCAGTCTATAATCTTGATTCTGGATGAGCTTGCTATGATCATCTCTAATTTTGCTTCAACCTTTATGCGATCTTGTTCCGATTATCTATGACTTGCTCCGATCATCTCCGATCTTGCTTCAATCTTGATGTGATTTTGCTATGATCATCTCTGACTTACTCCAATCATCTCCGATCTTGCTCCGACCATGATGCAATCATGCTCCGATTTTCTTCGACTTGCTTCGATGTTGCTCCGATATCTCTGATCTTGTTCGGATAATCTTCGACCAAGTGGCTATTGCTAATGTCTTGCTCGTGGAGGGGATTCAGGCTATGGAAGGTTTTTAGACCAAACGGGCAAGGCCAAGTGGGTCAAAGGCGGAATGAGACCAGAAGAATGGTGGAGACAGAGTGGGGCAGGTCGGAAGAATAGTGGTGGAGGCAGAGTGGGTGGAGTCGGCAAAATAAGGTATAAGGAAGACTGGGTTAATTGTAATTTCAAGTAAATTTGGGGGGTAAAAATGACATTGCATAAACCCAATTAGCAAAAACACGCTAATTCGGGCTTATTAACTCCAAACGTTCTGGCTAAAACTTTAGTAGCTTTTGTAAAATTGTGTTTTTGTATTTATTTTTTATTTGTTGCAATTAGTATAGGAATTACGTTCAAGATGGTGCTTCACTTATGTGAATAAATGCACTGGACCAAGAGCCAATCAAATTTTGAAGTTTTTCGGGTGAGAACTGAAAGACAAAAGGCTAGGGTAAATTGCAAGTAGGTTCTTACTCTAAGGTTTTCCTAGTCAATAGTCCCTAACTTCCCGAACTTTTTCTTAATCGAAGTCTTTTCATCACTTTCACATTAAATTTGACGGTATCTCGATGAAAGATTTCAACTTTGATTCTTAGATTTTCTTCCTTTTGCTTAAAGCGCCCTCAAGTTGCTGGATCTAATACTTCAATCATCATTTTGTAAGGATAAGTACGGATTAGATAAAATCGAAATCCAATCTAATGGGTCAGGTTGGGTTGGGTAAAATAGAACATAATTCACATATTGGTTTTACATTTGATAGAACTATTAGTTTTTTGGTCAAGTTCCATATGAAACCAACCTGAAGTAGAACTAAACGCAAGGCATATGTATAGATATATAATAAAAATTATAATATTACTAAATTATTAAATTATTTTTGTATGAACATTCACATTTAAATGTACATTTAAGTGTGCAGATTACTACATTACTCTTGTATTTATGTATGAACATATATATTTAATCATGTTCATTAAAAATTGTTATATTACTAAATTACTCATAAAGTAAGGACATGTACATTTAAATGTGGATTAAGTTGTGTATTATGATGAATATTTCTTACACTGATTATGGATATAATTTTATTGGATCACGAAGTTATTAATTGTTACATTTATATGATAAGAACTAAAAAACTCAAAAACCAAAACCAAAATAACTAAACTTTTGGTTTTGATTTTGTTCGGTTCTCAGGTATTAAGTTGGGTAAGATTTTTTTTTTTAACCATCATTATTTCGAGTTTGCTCGATTGCACTAAAAACCGAACCAACCCAACCTATACTTACCACTACCATGTAGCCCTCTGGCCTTTTTCACCACCTCTGACCACCACAATTTAGTCACCAGAAAATTAACCGTGTCAAAATAGAAAATTTTCACTACCATCGGATTTCTTTTGCCCTCATCTCAAAGGTGCCTACCAACTTCTTTTACTCTCTCACTTTTCACCATTTTTTTATGATTTTCTTTTTCTTTCTCACTCTGCTTTATTTCTCTAGAATCAATGCTCAAAAGAATGATCTGAAACTTGTTGAAGATTCATCAACTTCACTTGAGCTTGAAACCGTGCTCTATTCACTGACAAGACCACTGGAGGTTTTCCAAAAAGAGAAAAGTTCAAGGTTAGAAAGAGAAACCTCCAATTGGAGAATATCTAGTGGCCTTGTTGGTGAATGAAGCATAGTTCTAAGCTTAGGATAGGTCAAAAAAGTGTTAGCAAAGTTCCGATTGTTCATTTGAACCTTTGGTTCTAAAGAGAAAAAGTAAAATGGGAAATCAAACCATCAAAAAAAGGGAGAAAATGAGAGAGTTAGATAAATCGATGAGCATCATTGAGATGATAATGATGAGAGGAATCCAATGTTGGTAGTTTATTGTTTTAAAACATTCAATTTTTCAATGACCAGATGGTGACGACTAGGGATGGGGCCGCACTACAAAAGAAATCCACAAAAGTGATTAAAATTCGGTCGTAGTAACTTTTAGTCGCTCGTATGTGGAACATAGGTAGCCTGCGAGTGAAAAAGTCAATCACCAAGCAATCAGCTGCTACTCAGTCACCACACAATTAGTCGCTAGTCAGTTACTAATTAGACTAAAATTTAAAACAATTAATCCCTATCCCAATATATCTTCTTCTTTTTTTTTTCTTCTTTCATACACAAATCTCCTCAATCTCTTCCTCTCTTCCACCTTTTACTCTTGTTATAATTTCACTCTTCCCATCCCTGATTCTTTCTTCCTCCCAACCCATAAATTCCTCTTTAAAGATTGTAAGCACTCACTAGAGGGCTTTAGCATTGATATTTCCAACCTTATCAGTTCTCTTATTGAGAGAGATTTTTTTTTTTGGCTTATGGCAAGGAAGCGGCAACAGTGGAGATGTAGAAATGGATGTTCGGCCAATTACGATGAAGCAGTAGTGGTGAAGACGAAGAAAGGAATAGGTTTTGGCAATGACAAAAGTTATTTGTTGGATTTTTGGGGATCAGTCATTACTGAATGAGGATGAGGGAGAGAAATGTGGTAATTTTATAGAAATTATAATATATATATATTAATATAAATTCAATATATTTGAAAATAAAAAATGAACAAAGAATTTGATTTTAAAAAAATAAAATTATAAAAACTGATTTACTTTTCAGTTGCTCTGGTCAGTCACTCTTCAATTGCTAGCCACTAACAAATAGAGGAAGAGCAACTAAACTTTTTAGTCACTCATTGCAACTTAATGTCACTTTTATGCATTTTTGTTCTAGTGTCATTGGAGGGAGATATGGTGGTTGAAGTTAAATCCAGTAGGTTGAAGGTGCTTCGAGCATTGGAGAAAAATTTACTGTAAAAAAACAAAAAGACCTTAATAAAGATTGGGTACTTGAGCAGGAGAAGGCTTAGGTTAAGGACAGGTTTGGGACAAACAAAAAAAACTTGGGAGTAAAGAGGCAATTTACCCCAAAAGGTTAATTGTTTCAATTAGTATTGAAGTTTCGATGGCATGAAAAGGAAAGAATAATTGCACCAATTACATATATGCCTTCAAAATGAAGGAAGCTGGCTTGGCTTCTGTCCGGACCTCACAATCATCGACCCGCAGCTGTCCATGAATGGACCGGACCACGGGACCCTTCGACTTGATCACCACACTTGCAATTTCTTTAATATGGCTCGCTCGCTATATATATATATATATATAATGAATCTTTAATAAAATCTAAAAATACTTACAAATATTTATATTGGCAACTTGTTGTGTCATAATCTGTATCTGTACTATATATATATATATATAATGAATCTTCAATAAAATATGAAAAATACTTACAAATATTTATATTGGCAACTTGTTGTGTCATAATCTGTATCTGTACCAGGACACCTACATTCCACAGCTGAGCCATGTGCCCCGCTAAACCACCAACCAGCAATTTCCCTCCTCCCTTTTAGAATCTATCTATATAGTACGATTTTGCGTTGGGGCTTTATGTATGAGAAAATTGTGTTATGAAAAATATTAACGATGAATCCGCATTAAATTTTAAACGGCCATCTGCTGGTGCTGCTCGTCGCTTCGCCGTTCTGTCATATCAAATACTGTACGTAATTGACTTTTGCTTGGAAATGTAATCTTAATCGGTATCTTTTCCCAATATAAGATCTCTAGAAAATCTTATTTGATATTATAATTAATAATAACTCCAATTAATCTAATAAAGTAAAAAATAGCTCCTAAATTAAAGAAATAAAATATTTTTAAAAATAATTACAAAAACTATAATAGAATAACAAAGCATAAAATTTTTCATTCATGTCACTCTCATCTTCTTAAAAAAACTTTTTCCTCGAGTTCCTCAGTTGGAACCATATTTGTCTATGTCATATGAACAAAAATTTGGAACACAACAAACTTTTTTTCACACTTCTTGAATGTTAAGCCTTATTGATATCCTTCAACTCCCAAATTTAACCAAGCAAATATAATATTATTTTGGCTTGAGAGAAAGTTTTCAAAATCAAGAAAATCTAAGAAAATAACTTTTAGTTTGCAAAGATGCTCCCATCAATAATTTGCTAGACTCAACTGCTCCTCTTGAAATCAAAGTCACTTCTTACTTTGGCCTTTTCTACTTCAAATACAACTCCTCCCCTCTCATCCCCCTTTTTGCACTTTTTTTTTAATATAATTTACAAGTTCTTCAACATTCTCATCATCAACAACATGCTCATCTTGCTTCATGCTTTCTTAATACTCTTTATCATCTCTATCTAGCTTATAAAAAATCTATTCTCCTTCCTTTACATAGACCACTGGATGTAAGGAAATCTAAATTTAATTTCCTCTTTTCACAAGATGTTTTGTATTTTATGTCCACTGTAATTTCTATAAGGGCAATTAGCCCATTAACCTTGATGACTATTGTTGGTACCGAGGGAATAAAATTTCCTTGTATTCCAAAATGAGAAAATATTCTTACATCAACACTTCATTCGATTCCACGTTTTAACTAGATATTTCCCTTGATGATACATTCACGCTTGCAATATCTCACAGCAGATAAAAGCTTGCCCTTTAGTTTCCAAGCAACATATTCTACCTTTTGCTTCCAAGCACTATATTGTACTAAAGAATAGTCCAAAATCTCACTATATAAATTTCCATGAAAGTAAAAGATGTCTATATTTACTAAGGAGACTCTAACTCACCATCAATGTCCAGCATGTTGTCTATGTTAAACATGGTAATTATCTTCATCTGATTCAGAAAGCTCAGTATATCATCTTGGCTCAACGGGATAGTCATGTTTGTCTGACTACTCTTCCTCAACATAAACTTGTCGCCGACAATAATACATAGGAAAGGGTCTTCCAATGGATTAAACGATGATGACGTCTTCCACAACTCACAATCTATTGCATTTGATTCTTGTTTGTGCGATAACTTCAAACATCAAATTGATTTGCAAAGCGTTCATCAAAACTGTTAGAAAAATAAGGAAGAATAAAAAAGAAGAAAATTTTTCAAGCATGAAATAATTTCACTTTAAGAAAGACAATTATTCCTCCACTATAAAGTATCATAAATATGCATCCATTATGCAACAAAGCTCTATGAAAATCTCTTTTAAATTTTTGAAATGTCCCATTTATATAAAAAATGGAAAACCATAACTCTTCTTTTAATGGGCACAACCATTCATGATTATGTGTCTCTTAGAATAGACACAATTATTTTTTAAGAAATATGCCCCTTACAAATGACACAATTGTTAGAAGAATCAAAACTCTTTAAATTTTTATTTATTTATAAAATTAATTAAAATCAAATAATCAAAATATAATTTTCATTTATGTAGAACTTACAAACTAAACATAAAACTTAAAAATGTTTCAACAATCCCCAATTAGTTTGTAAGTTATACTTTATTTTCACCAGACAATGTATTATGCATACAAGAAGGTATCTTTTGATTTGAACCTTCAATTAGTGTATATATCTCAAAGTTCTAATGAAGTTATAAGTATCGCAAAGATTTTAACCTCAACTTCTTGTATTAGAATCGGATGCATAATACACATATTACTTGTCAAAATTTAATCAAGATTTTTCTTTTGTCTTAGCACTATTATATATGGCCATGTGCTAATTCTGAGCTCTGTAATATTTATAAAAAGTTCATCAATCTTCTTAATTGAAGCAACACCACTTCGGTATTACGTAGATGAAGTTTTACCATCTAATTTGTCATAGTTGCTTATAGAAATAAATTGTGATAACTCCATTGTGAGTACAAACTCATCCTATAGATTTTAGTAATTGCTTGCACTAGCTTCAAAATTATTAGACTTATCCAGTGCACACAAATACATAACTGTAACTTGCTTTTACCATTGAACTTTAGAATTAGTGTTTGACTAAGTTAAAGTTGGGTTTTCATTACAGGTGCTTTTATTAAGGATTTAAGTCTCTTTTCTCTCATTTTGAGATAAACCAAATCCCTACCAGATTATGTTTATATTTTATATAGACAATAGTGAACACTGGATTCAACATTAATTGTAAATATAACCATTACATCAACATATCTAAACTTTTCATTATAAGCTTCACTATATATTTTTGAGATAGTAATCTTAATGTCATAGTGCAAGGAAATAGTGGCATCGATTATGGCCACAACTCTCTTTCAAATAACAATGTTTAAGTCATTCTAATTTCTTGCCTTCAACAGTCAAAGGATAAACTTTGACACCAAGTTGAATTAGTAGTACAAATTTGGATGCCAAATACATGGTGCTTTCATATGAACAAATATCCACTTGTAAGTGGTTTTATTTCATTAGTATTTCATACTCAATTTTCAATACACACCCTTCTAGCACTAGGTGATAGTTTGAATATAACAACTTTAAAGCTTTTGTTCTTTTAAAATATCTCAAAAGTCTTGGAATTACTTTCCAATGTTCTTTGTTATGTTTGCTTGCATATAGCAAACAACATGTTCTATATATATTATTGTACAATTTATGGTATTGTACATCAAACTACCAATAGCATTTTCATTCTTTTTTTTCATAACAATTTTTTCAATATTATTTGACAATTTCATAAGCCTTAAATATTTTTGGTATTCAATCCAGTCAAATTATAGTAAAGTTGACTCACCCAACCATAAAATTTTATTCTAGTCTAATTATACAAGGCCTACACAACTAATAATGGCCAGAAAGCAATCACTATTATTGATTCATATGCGGCTTTTACAATTTCATACTCAGTAAATAAAAAAAAATGATTAGTCATCATGTAAAGTCAAATATGTACTGATTGGATTAACTTAGCGGGATCAAAATCACAAAACAATGATAAGGGTACCTCATTTTTAGAGATTTTATAACCATATACCCTTCCAAGTTTTCACATATGAATTCAAACATGAAATTGAAAAAGCTTACTCTTTGACATCAACATTATCTTTAGATTGTCAGAAAAATAAAGGGGAATGGAGAAGAAGAAAGGTTTTGAGGCATAAGATAATTTCATTTTCCTAAAAACAATACTATAAAGTACTTGGAATATGCATCCATAATACAACAAAGTTTTACAAAAAATCTCTCTTAAATTTGTAAAATATCTCATTTATATAGAAAATGAAAAAAAAATAACTCTTCCCTTAATAGATACAATTACTCATGAATATGTGTCTTTTGAAATAGACATAGTTATTCATGAAGAAATGTGTCCCTTATAAAAAACACAATTGTTAGAAGAGTTACAACTCTTTGAATTTTAATTAATTTATGAAATTAATTAAAATCAAATAATCAAAATATATTTTCCATTTATGTGGAATTATAAACTACACATAAAACTTTAAAATATTCCAACAAAAACACTGGTAGATGTATATTCATCTGTCTCTTCTATATCTTGAGACCTTATGGTCTCAAACTTAGTCCTATGATTAATGACATTAAAAACCACTACTTCTATGACTGTGTCAACTGCAAGAGAAGTGGTGATTCCACTTGCTCTACTACCACCTAGGGCAGACACAAGCATAAAAAGAGTAGAGCACGTATAGCTACAAGATAAAATAATGAGTTTAAACCCAAAACCCAAATTTTAAATAGAAAAGTTTGCCCTAGCATATGCATGGCCTTAATTAATATAAGGCATAGCTAAACGCTGTTAAGCATGCAAGATCAAATCAAGAAAAGCTATCTTAATCAACTTTAGCTAGAAAATCTAATCCTAATTGATATTTTTTCTAATATAAGATCTCTAGAAAAAATCCTACTGATAACATAATTAATACAGACTCTAACTAACCTAATAAAACTAAAAAGGCACTCTAATTAAGGAAATGAAAAACCAACAAATATAATAACAATAATTACAATAAAATAACAAAACGTAAAATCTATCATCCGAGTCTTATAGTTACCCACATCCTACCTAAACTTAACCATTAATTGTAAGAGGAGGAAATTTCTTTCACAAATCAAGAAGTCTGGCCAGCCAAAATGACATTTGTAGTTTTCATGCTAATTGTATTAAAGCCCAATACGCCATTAATTTGCTAATTCCCCTAATCGATGGGTGTCGATAGCCACGACAAAGGGAGAGGCGAGCAGGCGAAATAAAGAAACCAAAAACGCACAACCTGGAGAGCTGGCTGCGAGCATTTTTAGCATTTAATTTTTGTTTCCCCGGTGGAAAATGACAAACGAGGATACAACACTGTTTTTCTCTATTTGATACGGAGGATTAATCGTACGTTATTATTGTAACCAGGAGGGAAAAGCAAAGAATGTGCAGTGCCTTGCTTTTACGGGGTTTTATGTCTGAATAATAATGGTATCGTTATGCTAAAAGGATTTGGTTTAGGGCCATTCATATTCCCCTCGCATGTGCATGTTCTTCTGGCCGCATGGTCGAGGCGTGGCCGCGTGCCGCCGAGATCGATCATGTTCATGTGGTCAGATGCCATCCGAAATGTGAATCATGACACCAGTGGGCCTTTTCTGGACTCTCTTGGGCTCACCGGACCCACTTCTAGAATCGCTTTTCAGTCCTCTCATGGGCCCTCCTCGTCATTACTCCCACTCGCTTATCCACCTCTCCTATTTTCCACTTGTTGTTTGTTAATCTAAAATCTGCTGATATAACCTTTTTCGATTTCAGGTATCTTTTTTTTTCTTTTTCTATTACTACTATTTTTTGTGAAGTGGTTAAGGGAAGGGGGAAATTCCCAACTAACACAATCCACTATGCACCACAGCCATTCTAAAGACCACTGCAAACAAAAATGACCAACTGCCTGTTAGTATTTCTGTCCTTTTCATTGGAACAAACTAAATTTTTTTATTTTTAAAAGTCCTAAATCACATTTGGTTTGTCAAATTATGTTGACTCATTTAAAAGAGTCCTTATACTTTGATGTGGTACAATTCAAACCCTCAACTATGAACTGTAGAGCACTTTACCTCTTTGACCAAAAGGACATTACTTGACTTACTCATAAAAAAGAAACAATTGTGTGTCTAGTCAGCCATCTCCTTAGTTTCTCTATTTTAGACCCTATACTTTAGCATCTACAAATCTTGGCCCAAATTTTTTCTCATTTTTTATCCCTAATTGCATAATTGCATTGCTGATTGCTGCCCTTCCTTCCTCACTTGCAAATCCAATTCTCAAAACCGTATCACCATTCACTACATACTGCAAATCCCGCTTGTTGATGCTTTCGTCACCCCGTGGGCTTGTCGATGCTTTTGCCGCAAATCTTGCAATTCATGTTGGTGAACACCAAGGTGGTGTGATCCCCCATCTAATGCTTTTCACATTAACCCCATGTGTCAAGCTTCTAAAGGTGCCATCTCTACTAGCCCGCATAGCAAGATTCAAGACGAAGCATTAGGATGTCAACAATGGTAGAGAGCTCAATAGTGTCATGAAGGACATGCAGTTCTAGAACTCCAAGGAGGTGGTGGTGACGATGGAGACCCTAACTTGCTCGTGGGCAGCGGTGGGGATGGGATAGAGGATGAAGGACGAGGTGGAGAGCAAGTAAAAGTAGAAGGCGATAGAGCTAGCAGTGACACAGTGGAACGAGGCAATAGAGACCGCTTAGTGGGCAACATAGCCAACACAACTAATGGTGGAGGTCAAATTATGGATGAAGGATGGGGAAATTTGGAGGAAGGAGGTGGGGACAAAGTTGGGGATGGCAGCAAGGAGGACGATGGAGGTTTCCTAAAGGAGATGTGTTAGTGGAGAGTTTTAGGTTTAATTATCATTAAGTGCTTTAAGTTACGCATTTTTGTCTTGTAGTGACTAAGAGTTTAAATGTTTGCAACTAGGTCACTGAACTGTTATAAATTTCATAGAGTTAATGTCAAGTTGACCAAGTTACTTAGTTAAATGGGGCAAAATGTCATACTTTTCATAGTTTGAGGGATTACATAGACTGAGTCATACTATGGGGACTAAAAAGCCTAAGCCAACATAGTTCAAAAGACAAAAAGTGATTTTGACTAATGACAAACAATTAACTAAGTACCACACATTAATAAATTGAGTCAAAAAAATGGTTTATATCTAGTTTGCTTGATATTATGTTAGATTAATCTAAAATAATTTTTTATTTAAAATTAATATCATTTGAAAGTTAATATTATATAAGCATAATAATCCATTGAATAACATTTCTTATAATTTAATTAAATTTTTAAGAATTTTTTACTTAATCGTCATAAAAAAGAAAATTAATAAAAATTTAGCTACATTACAAAGAAATGTTATTCAATTGATTATTATACCCATACGGGGTGTTTGGTTCAAAGATTCTTAAAATCCTTGAAAAGTATAATTATAATATGATAACATCTTGGATAGTTTAACCTACAATTTCTAAAATATAAAAATGATGAGTATCAATGATAGAGAAAATAATGCAAACACTATTATATTTGGTTAAATTGAGTGAACAATTTATTGGCTTCTCACTTTGTAGTAAACCTTGCCTATTTAAAGGTTTTGGGAAGTAACTTTCCCAACTACAAAAGTAGGAAAATGATTTTCAAACAACTTATGAATAAAACATCTCTTTTAGAGAATAAAAATACAAGAAATTACTTTCTCTATCTAAACAAAAATAATATTTTTTGGATTATTTTACCTATCATTGACACTTAATAAAATTTATACTATAAAATTACAATCATACTTTCCAAAAAATTTGAGAATCCTTGAACAAAAGCTCTAGTATGGTATTAGCTTTCTAGTGATATTGGTTTCAAATAAAAAAATTTATAAAGATAAAAAATAATTATTTTATTATTAATTTGACTTAATTAAAATGAACTACAAGTCTGCAACTTACTTGTTTCTTGTATAAATATATGTTATGTTCAATATTTTCTTAATGCTTCTAATCAATTATACGTCTGGATGGGTTTTTGGCTTTTGGAGGAGTTTGACTTTGAACTGTACCCATTAAGCTACAATGTAGCTAGACATTATTACTGAAGCAAGACTTAAAATTAAGGATATTCTTATTATCATGATTTTATATTTTTATCAATTTTTTCATACACACTGTTGAAGTACCGCTACCACCATACAGTGATTTAAAGACTCCATAAGATGCTGAAGAGTTGGCCAACTCAGTGCAGATAGTATCACATATCAACATTTCCTATAAAGCTATCAAAACCTGTGAACAATTAGTCAAAATAGTTATGTTATTTAAATTAGCTTTAGTTGCTGACCTCACAGCTCCATCAATAGCTCTCAATTTTTCTTTAAGAGCTGAAGAACAATTTTTCCATTCACAAACCCCCCAATGTCAGGGTGTTAGACCCCATCCAAAACCAAGCACAGCACCCAACCTTGAAGACCTTCGCTAAGCACCATCTACGAAAAAAAGATGTAGAGTGTTGGATGGACTATCCTTTTTCAATTTGCTCTAGACTTGGCATAGAGAATTTGGGGGGTTAGCTTTGAACACTGAAGAGTGGGAAATAAAAGATATTTTTAATGTCTTTTATCTTTAATACCCAGGTTACCTATCCCTTTAAAAGGCGTGAAAAGGCTTTTATACTTGAGATGAATACCCTTTTCATTATAATCACTCGACCACCAAAACCAAATAAATTTACCAAAAATTTTATCAAATATCGTGACAAGAACTTTGAATAGAGACATGAGGTAGACTAGAATAGAACTCAGTGTGGAATTTATTTAACAAGAGCTCATATTTGATGCGCCTTTTATTGATAGATTTTATTTTTAATAACCTTTCTACTTCTTATAGCTTATTATTTAAAAGGTGATTAGAGGTTCATTTGCTTCATCAGAAAAATATATGACAAAAGTTATACGATCAGTAGAAACGCTAGAAGGTTATGGATGAAAATTGATTTATTATGAGAGGCTCCTATATTTGACCTCCAACTATATCTAAATGGATTAATTTCCACCATCCATAACGTAATATCTTGAAAAACCTAAGAAATGAAAAAAGAAAAATTGTGATTCCTTGGATAGATTATGAGAGTCCAAATAGTATTGATGATTCAGGTAAATAGCATTCCTCCAAAACCAGATCCTTGTTACTCTAATATAATCGCATGCAATTGTCAAAAAGGATTTCCTTGCATTAATTTGAAGCGCCCATCATTGACCGTAGGCTTGATGTTGATGTCACAATTTTAATTAGTAAAATTGTTGTAATAAATCAAATCAGGCCCTTTCAGGTTATTAAACAAATAAAATTGGCGTTCAAAGTTAACTAGTCTTTTCAGTACCCACTTGCACGCTTAGCATTTTTTTTTTCTCCCCAATAGTCCATAGTATTGGGAGGTCATATTATGTTACAACTATTTTAGAGTTGACGCAAGCCAAACCTTATTTAGAGAAAAGTTCTACAAAAAAACATGCTTCTTCATCTGCGAGACTTAAACTCGAAATTTTCATTAAGAGATGAGAAGATCTTTATCACTACACCTCACAGCCAATGGCAACTACAGGAATTTCTTTTCCTGTGGGAGTAAAATCAAAACTATAGTTCTTTTATCAATGATAAGTACAATACATCACTTGTCAAATGGGTTTGTGATCCTCTGGTTACAACGGTGACTGGTGAGGCTTTGGTGGAATCTTTATAATTTTTTATGAATTTTTTTAGTTAAAGGTATTAAAAAAGAAAAATTTATAAAAATTTAATAACATCGTGAAAATTTACTTTCAATTGGATTATTGCATCTATATAATATTGGATTTCAAATGAAATCAGCTTCAGGTAAAAAAGATCTAAAAATAAAAATAAATCAATTGACTTAAGTTAAAATGAATTACCTCTTTCATATTATTACTTATTATAGGAAAATTTAGAAAATTATATTTAGAAATTATAGACTTTTTTATCATTTATATATAAAGATTTTTTATTTATATACTAAAATATAAAAAATATAAAATTATATATTAATTATTATAAATAGTAAATATTACAAAGAAATTGAGACTAACGGAATAATATTTTCTGTTAAAGCGATTTTCTGGACAACGGTAAAAGCGGCCTTAAATGTTGGTTTTGAGGGCGGGGCTTTGTTTTTACGTTGGTGTGCATTTTCTGTGGTAATGGTCTTTGTTTGCTGTAGTTTTTCTCGGTTTAGTTGGCTGTTGAGTTTTGCGTCTGTTATGGCCTGATGGTATTGCAGGTGCATTTAGTTTAGCTCGTGAGGTGTTGTTTGCTGGTCTTGTATTTTCTCTTGGACTGTTTCCTTGAGGCCTCTTTGATTATATTATTATCTTCTTTCAAAAAAAATAGGGAACGTGAGAATTCACATGGACTGCAAAAGTGCGCCACAATTGCTATTCCGCCACTTTGGGGAAAAAAAGCGTAAATTTCATGAATGATCCCTAACCTTTAGTCATTATTTTCATTTAGTCCCTGACCTATTGAATGTTCTGTTTTAGTCCTAAACCTATTAAAACATTTTGTTTTAGTCCTAAATCTATTGACAGCGTTTCATTTTGGTCCCAATTTAATAAAATTTGTTAACTCAAAGTATTTATCTGGTAACAATGTTTTAGATCATAATTTAAACTATCCGATAACTGTCTTACAATAAATTTAATTTGTAAAATAATTTTTTATAATTAATAAAAAATTTAAGTCACCTTTTTTACCTCTCTGTAAATTGAACTTATTTCATTCAGGAAGAAAAAAACTATTAATTTAAATTGTCTATTTACTGTTAAAAAATATTAAACTGTTTAAATTTACTGGAAGACAGTTACCGAATATTTAAATTAGGATTTCAAAAGTTTCTATCAGACAATTATTCTGAGCTAATGAATTTCATCTAGTGATAGACCAAAATGAAATAATTTTAATAGGTTTAGGACCAAAACAAAACATTCGATAGGTTAGGGACTAAAAAGAAATAATGACAAAAGATTAGGGACCATTTGTGCAATTTACTCGGAAAAAAAAAATTTGTGCGGCAATTGCATGGAGGGTTTCTTATTCTCTCTCTCTCTTTTTTCTTTTCTTTTGGTTTTTTGGTACAAAGAAGTGCTTTGGAGGTAATAGTATTTGGCATATTTATAGATAATGATGGTTAACGTGGTTTTAAAAAAGCAAAAAAACTTGAAGAACTTGTGAGCCGCAATTGACAATTTATCCTTATTTTGATGGAGCAAGGGTGAGGGGAGTCACTTTTTTCATTTGCCCGATGTGGCTGGCCAACTTATTCAAGTTGATGGCTGTTATTTGCTTCTAGACATGTGAATAAAAGTGTGCCCACGATACTTACTTGGTGTTGAATTGTTGCGTAGAGGATTAGTGATAGGCGACGGGAGTTGGCCGAGAAATAAAAGGCTTGTTATTTAATACCACGATATACAATAATACGCCGTATGCCGTATGATATAGGTAAATGATATGTGACATAAGTATTTTTATATTTTATTATTATTTTTCATGTGAAATATTATGATATATTATGATATTTTGTGACTGTAGTATTCACAGCATTTTACATATCGGTCACTTTCTATATATATTTTGTCAGAAAATTACAGTATATAGCAAATACCGTGAGATATATACTGTGGTATTCTATATTTTCACAAGACATGTGTGAGATTTTTTTGTTTATTTTATATCTAAATATTATATATAAATATGTAAAATGGTAAAAATATAATTAATATAAATATTTTAACATGAATATTTATTTATATTTTTTTGTTACATTTTCTTCTACTTTTGCTTACTTGTTTTCTTGGTACTCCTCTAACTCACATTTTAACATAAATATTTACTAGATAGTACTAAGAACTCAATGTGATATTAGAAAATATATTGTTATTATTAAATTATTTTTTTCTCATGTATCGATAAATTAGTTTTTTGCTGTGTAATATTTTTTTGCTCTATATATAACATTTTTTATTTTTTTGCATTAAAAAATATCTTATTTTATTTATCTTTGATAAATTATGATGAGAAAAAATAGAATACATATAAAAAGGTGAAAAAAAATTATTTAATTTACTTCATCTTAAAATAATATGCTAACATTTTTTATTGTGAAAACATTAAAGGTATGCGACATAGTATATCATGCGGCATAACTTAAAAATATGATGTGCGGTATACTTGGTGGTGATGGTATTCAATGCATTAATAAAATGTTAGTTGATAGCCACTTAAATTAAACTTGTATCTGTAATGATTGATTTAGACTAAATATGTCCTAATTTGGAGATTTAATGGTTAAAATCATACCAATAATAATGCCGCTTGCCTACCTATCCGTAACAATGATAGTGGTTGGTTTAATCAAAATTCTAAGCCTAGCTGCACACTTCCTCTTCTCCCATCATTTATTTTCCTACGTTCTCTGTGAATCTGGTCAGACTTGGATTCCAATCTAGGCATGACTGGTTGATTTTTCACTATTAATCCACTTGATTATCGTCAATCATTTTCACCATTCTTTCTCTTCCACAAAATTTATCACCACAAATGATATGAATATCATCTAGTTTAACTAATGTTTTATATAAGACAGAACTAGGTGGGCCCTTTTTTAAAATGGTGGTTACAAAAAAAATTGAGTGAGGTACAGAAAGTGACTGAGATTTAGATGATAAAACATTTACAAATAATAGATCGAGATAATCATATATTATTTTTTTATTTATCTTATCCTTTATCTGCTTTTTTTCCAGTTACTTATAAATTATTTCTCCAGGATTATTTTGGTTTATCTAGATTGATTGAGTTTGATCAGATTTTTTCCCCTTCATTAGTGTCACAGGGATGCATAGCCTTTTATTAGTCAGTTATATGTCCCTGCTTTTCTTTAGTATTTTATGTCATTGGTTTGTAAGATGTCATTTGGCTCACTGGTAATTGGAACAAAGTACCCTTCTATAAAAAAAAAATTTGATAGCGGACAATTTAATAAATTGAGTATTTTCATTATAAAACAACAATAGAAATGAAAAAAGTTGTCTTTTACTTCATTCTTCTCATGTAGTTTGACATATTTAAGTTTAAAGTGAAGATTAAAGTGTGATAAATTTTGTATTTTTTTTACTTTTCTTCTTCATGAAATCAGTGGGCGAGGTAGTCACTTGTTTAACATTAGTAATTTACTTGAAAAATTTTCAAATTTTTAGTGTGAATTTATGAAAAATATAAGGATTAAAATGGATTTTTTATGCAAAAAATATAATCGACCTGTTCACATAAATTAACATAAAAGTATTTTTCACATTTTTTTATGATTGGACCGGAGACTTTGGATGAGTCCTACTCTTTTGTTCCTTTAATACCCCTAGTATTAAAAAAAATTACAACATGCATTCAACCATCATTTAATTGCCCACGTGCTTTTCCAACTCCACCCACTAACTCTATTTCTTCCTCCGATAGTTTTTTCCTTCTTTTGCACAGTTTGATCGTCTCTCCTTTTCCCTTACTCTCTCTGTCACACAAAAGAACAAAATTAACAACGATAATTTGAATAATTTTTTCTTAATTTGAAAACCACAGACCTGTTCTTTCAATTCATACACTTAATTTATACATCACAATACACCTCATTTTGACATCACACCACAAAAATTAATTTTTTTTATTAGTTTCCCCATTATAGTTGTCTAGTTTGGCCTTCCACAATGAACACATATAATATAAATGGTGAAGGAAAGAGACAAAAGTAAATATACAAACGGAATCCATAGAGAGATGGATTGAATAACGCCAACAGCTGGAAACGTAATGGAGGCGGACAAGAGTTAAGTAAGTGACGACTTACTCTAAGATGCCCGTAAGAGGACTTCATGAGGTTAGTTAAGTGCTAGCATATGATATAAGGGCCAATATTCAAGTACCCCAACTGTATGAGCTCACAGCAAGTCTAGTGCACCTTTGGATGCAAGGAAGTTCAAAGTGCATTTGCATGTGCATGTTTCATTTATTCATCCATCCATCCATTATTTACATTGTTTGTTGTTGTTCTTATTCTTGTTTTTGGTTGTGTTGTTGGTTACTTGCTTTGCTTTGTATGTTATATGTATGTGTGTGTGTCGTGCTTTGCATGCTTGCATTTTTTTCCCCTATAGGTGTCGAATCTCTTACTGAGTATTTTAGAATACTCACCCCTTAAGTGTTGTGCATGTTTTTAGTGGACTAATCGAGCTTAACAGTTGGTAATGGGCAGCTGTTAAGGCTAAGTTTTATTGGATTAAAGGTATTCTCCAAGTAGGAAACTCTAAGTTCCTAAGCTACTTGTTGCATAAGCTAGTACTGATCAAAGTGTTTGCCTTGCAGTTTGAGGCTAAGTGAGTATAAGGCAAGTGTGACTCATCACTTGAAGCTAGCATGCTTGGGTGAAAAGCTAAGGATGGATTTTAGTATATACATGTTGCTTCTTCTATATGTGTGGTATTTCATACAAAATTATCTCTACTAATGTCCATTTGTGTGTATAACACTAGGGTTACATTTTGGTGCATATAAGACTGAGATATATGCACGTAATTGTTACTTGAAGTTAAAACAACTAAAGTTTTTATGTTTTGACTTATTTTGAATTGTGTTTTTATGAACTGCCGCATCACTATTTTCAATGTTGTATTATTTATTATTATTGCATAGCCGAGACGATGCATGCATATTTCCTATGCAAGGTAGACTAAGATATTTCACGAGTGATAAATAGTCAATTGTAACCTAAATGGGATTATAGTTCCCAAAAAGCATACCGTTGTTAGCAAATCAGGGCACTGGGGCCCTATTCCGCCACAGAAGGTCCCAATGATTCGATCATAAATACTCACTTGATTTAATGGCATTCATATTTCATCCAAATGGGTCAGACTTGGCAAAGGGGAAAAAAACATGTTAACTTAACCCATTTAATGCCAAACGATCTAGGCCTAAAGCCTTGTATTTCTTTGGAAAATTAGGCCTACTATTGTAATTTTGAAGCAAGGGTTCAAAATGAGGGCAATATGGTAAATTTATTGTAAAAAATTCAGCAAATGTGAAAATGGTATAATGAATTTAGGATAACCCAAAATCAAATGTTATAAAAAAAATATTAAACATATGGTGTATTTGTTTCATAAAAGAAAAAAAAAAAAGGGAGTTTCCTTACTCACAATTATGTAAGTTCATAAATTTGTGTTGGCCTAAATATGAAACTCCTTACTTTCAAATCGGCAAGTTTATAAATTTGTGTTGGCCTAATATGAAACCTGAAAAACTGTTTTAACTAGTATGAAAGGGTTAGGGTGGAGTTAGGGCTGAGCACCTAACCACGGTATTGGCTCTGCCCGGCAGACTTTCAAGAGAACCGTGATCAAGATTTACCTTTTGGTCACATCACATTGGTACAAAACTAATTCTTCCGAGTTCCAATGAACAGCTGGTAGGTATTTGGTGAGAAAAGAGAATAAACAAAATCACAAAGTGGTGTGGTTAGTTGGGTGGGTATTGGTGGAAGAAAGGGTGAGAAGGGCAATAAGAAAATTGGATCCCAGGAAGCACAAGCACATTGGTCATTTCCATTGGTGGGGTGGTTGAGTTTGAGCATATTCTCATTCCGCTTGTTCCAAACTTTTGAGCCGCTTTTGTCTGTTCCGCTTACCCACAACCACGCACCTGCCTGACCGGCCCTTTCCCTGCACGGGCGCAGCAAAAAGGCGCAATTCAAAGCTTCCACTGGCCGCAACAATCGGTATACCTCACTATCACCTTAAGGTTAATCAAAGAAAGCCACCATGAGGTTTGAAGGAAATTACAATTTTTTCTTTTAGTTTAAAAAATTACACTTCACCCCTTGAATGTGAGTTTTTTTTCTACAGTTTCTTTTAAATTTTGTTTCAAAATGTAAGGTATTTTATTTCAATAAATTCTAAATATTTAATAATAGTTTAATAGTAAGTCAAATTTTTAAATTATCAATTTTTCTTCTATAAAAATGTAAATTAATATTGTTTTCCTTACTCGGGGGGCAAAGCTGAGGGTTTGAAAACATATGAGGCAAATTGTGATTTCATCTAAACTTTAGGAGGATTTTTGTAATTAACTATCACCCCTTGCCCTTTACCCTTTTAGTCAAATTAGTCGAATGCTATAGTCTTGCTTGCGAATGGAAACGTCAATATCATTTTGTATGGTATTGCTGACATTTGTATATTAGCCGAATGATAATTGTAGCATGCCAAGAGTGTTGCCTGAAATAATGCCACGTATGACACCTTGTAGAGATAATAACTTGAAGGGTGAAAATGATAAATCACATAAACTTCTGTTGTTGCCTAATTGGGATGGTCGCTCTCACCCTGGCCACGTTTTAATGGGAGAAAATTCTAATCTAAAGGTGTTTCTCTTTTTCTGAATATCATTGGCATATCTACATGTTTTCTTTCAAAAATATATACTGTGAGTATAGCTGACTTTGAGATAAAAAAAATTTTGAATAGTTGAATTCTTTATTTGGGAGGGAGCTCAGTTTTGACTACCCAATTTGGTTGTGAATTCCTCTTCTAATTTTGTAGCTTGGAGTGAGTATATGATAGAAATGCTATTATATCTTAAAAGTGGCTGTTATCATCCTCAGTCCTTCGGCTAAATGGTAAGGGATATGGACCGTCACGTTCTTCATCTATATCCTAGTTCCACAGCATTCATTTTCCCTTTTAGTATAGTAGATTTTGAGTATAAAAAAATGAATTTTCATTTTGAAATTCAAGAAAATTCACGACAATCTAAATTAAACCTCCATGATAATGGCCAGTTGCCATCTTTTTTATTTCTTGAAAAAATCAGCTTTCAATTGCAAGATGATGAACGTACTCCTAAAAAAATAAAAAATAAATAAAAAAATCATGTCCGGTTTACTTGGTTATTTCACTAAGTTATCACTTGTACGCAAAATGTTAAATACTGTTACAGCTAGACATATCGCACCCTGAATTTTTAAGGTATACCACACCGCATACCGTTACCATTTTTATAAAAAAAATAAATGTTAGAATATTATTTTAAGATGACATAATTTGTTTAATAATTTATTTTTACACATTTTATATGTATTTTAATTTTTCTCATCATAATTTGTCAAATATAAATAAAATATATATGATATAAGATATTTAGTTAGAGTAACATGCACTAGAAACCCAATTAGGGAATATTGTTCAACACCACAAGGATCTTCAAGCTGCTACCATCCATTAAATTTTTATATTAATTAAGAAAAATAATAAAAAATAAAATTAAATGTTTATTTTATGATATGTGTATTATTTATATTTTAATATTATATATATTTATGATATTTTTTATGTAAAATGAAAAAAAAATAGCCGTGAAAAATAAAATACTGTGATATGTACCACGCAATATTCGCGGTATATCACAGTTTTTTAACAAAATGCATATAAAAAGTGAGTCATATATGGTATGTTATGAAATATCATGGTATACTGTGAAATACCGTGATATACCGCACGGTAAAATAATAAAATGTGAAAACATTTGTACCGTGTACCTGCGGTATTTAACAATTAACACTATGCTTGTACGTAAGTTTCTTGAAGTATAGTATTTGTGCTTGTTGGGAGTATTTTACTTCATTTGTAGGCATCTTGTTACGTTTTTTTATTAGTTAGACCTTTAAATTGTAACTCCTCTCAGTAGAGGTGGGAACCGGGTCGGACCGGCCGGTCCTGGTCCTGGGTCTTGAGGACCGGGCTCAGCCCGGTTGTAGGCAGGGCGGTTCCGAGGTGGTCCCGAGGCGGGGCGGGTTTCTTTTTTTTTTTGGTTAAAATATATATATATATAAATAGAACAATTATTAATTATATAAGTCATAAATATTTTTAAGAAAAAACACCACCTCCGGTGTAAGTTTTATTAAGTTAAAAAGTCAAACGGCACTTACAAATAATCGGAACGTGCCTTACATTTTGAAATGGCAAAAACGTTCCGGAAATGATAAATAATAGAAACCTATGATATGTGCTGAACAGCATAATCAGATCAAATACAAATTACATGTATGATTAAAAAAAAAAATTCAAGTCTCGGTATCGGATATTACCTCTTTATCCGAACTCTTTTGGTCTTGCTGCCGGAGTGCTGCGAGGCCCAAATCTCGGTTGCACACGCATACTTCTACCGCGTCGGGTGTCAATCTTGACCGTTTTTTTGTTATCACCAGTTTTTCAGTACTAAACGCTGCCTCGGATGAGACAGTCGATACTGGAACGGCAAGAATCTCTTGTGCGATTATTGATAATATCATAAATTTTGATCTCTTTTGTTTCCACCACTCCAAGATATCGAGGTCGCTTGCCTCAAACGATGTGTTGAGATAGTCATCGACCTCAGCTAATCTCGATGTCATCGGTCAGGGTCGTTTGAGCATTTGGAGTGCCGGGTTGAATCTTAAGAAGATTGATCTCCTTGGAGGCTCGGTTTGAAGAGCTTCGGATCTTACCTTATCCGAATGCTGCTCACAATATAACTTGTATAAAGAATGCAAGTACTCGGAAGCAGAAGCAGACATAGCCAAAAACATTTATATGAGACATTTCTAAATAAGTATGAAAAATTCCTTCAAGCAGTGTTGTTGTACCCGTTAATTTTACATACGGGTCAAGTAAAGAAGCGACTAAAAAGATAGATGGAATGTTTGAGAAATATTGAAACCACTTAGCCCGCATGGCTTTGACAGTCGGTTTTAACAACTCATCATTTTTAAATTGATGTAAAGCATATGTGATGTTCACTAAATGAAACAAAACTTGATGACTTGTTGGGTAGTAAACACCAGAGAAAAATTCAGTTGCCTCGTAAAAAAACTTAAGCAATTCACCGGTTTTGGAACATTTCTCTCAAATTTCAGTCGTAAGAAATTCAGAACCCATTTTTAAATTTATGAAATGTGACAACAAATTTGCATACGGTAACGCATCTTGCAACATAAAAAATGTGGAGTTCCAGTGGGTTGGGCAATCCAATTTAAACCATTTCCAAGAAAATAGTTTTTAATTTTCAATACAAAAGCTTTTAAATTCACGAAAAATAGCAGGCCTGGACATAAAATATTTTAATGAGTTTCGAATAGACAAAATCTCATTTTGGAGAACTTTTAAACCATTTTGCACACAAATGTTCAAAATATGGCACATGAATCTAACGTGAAAGAATGCACCGTTGAGCGGTGGTTTTAAGTTTTGACTCAAAAGGCGAGCGGCAACATCTTTTTTTAAAGCATTATCAAATGAAATGCACAGAATTTTATCAGTACAAAAATAATCACGTAAAGTTTTTAAGATATAAATAAATATTTAAAAACCAGTATGATCTGTTTTAATAACCTTAAATGACAAAATTCATTTTTGCATTATTCAATCAGAATCAATCCAATGAGAAGTAACACAATAGAATGATTGACCTATAGGTGATGTCCACATATCAGAAGTAAATGCCACACAATGATCAAGAGCAGAAAAATATGCTTGCAAATCTGATTTTCCGGCTTCAAATTGTCTAAAGCTTTCTTTCGTAGCAGTTTTCCTAGATACTTTTCTAAATGCAGGATTTACTTGTGATTTTATCCAAGATTCTAGGTGGACATCTTCAGCTTGTGAAAAAGGTTTTTCGGTAAGCATCATCCATTTACCATACTTTCTCTACAAGATTGTTGGTTAAAATGAAATATACCTAGTCCGCCGGCACCGGTTGTAGACCCAAGTTGTGTTTGTGTTTGTCCTCCAGAACTAGTCCCGGTACTAAGGAGGACGTTAGCATATTGATTTTCAATATGCCGCTTCAGCGTTCTAGTGCCGGAATTCTTTCTATGCACTAATTTTTCCCCGTAATGTTTGCATTTTCCGTACCTCGACTCCCCTTCGTTTATGAGCTCATAATGCTCTCAAACCCAAGCAGTTAGTCTCGTGAATTTACCTTGTGCTTGAGTTTCCTCCACGTCAGGTTCATGACTTGTAGGCGTTGGTTCTGTTGACGGATTCCTGGACGCCATCGCATCCAACTATTCCATTTCATCATCGGATAACTGATCGTCGAGACCCAAATCGTAATTCGTCATATCGATTCCGACATCATCGTCGTGAAACTCTTGAATTGAAATGCCTTTATCGGCAGGCCAAAATCGGCGACGGAACAAGGCTCGGAGGCCGGTGTTCCGGGAAGATGAACTATCTGTTGACTTGCCCTTTCCTTTTGAAGTCATGCCTCACGTACTAATAGTAGTGATTAATGCAAAATTAAGAGAGGATTATGAAGATATTAGGGAGAGATTAGTAAGAAATTTGGAAGAGATTAAGAAAATAAGGAGAATGGTTGAGAGAATATAGTAGATGAAGAAGAAAGATTGAGTGATTGTGTGAGGATTGAGTGAAAATGACATTGGTATTTATAGGGGGAGGGGGAAAATTAGTTTGAGCAAAAAGTCCTTGAAATTTAGTTGTTGGGAAGGGCAAAAATGAAATTTTGGGGGCTGAAATGGAGCAGAAAGCTGTTGGATGACCTGCTGTGTAATTAGCCCTTTTTTTGAAAAAAATTTCACAGGTTAACGTTACTAGTAGGGAGCCGTTGCGGGGCGGGGCGGTCCCAGTCCGGGTCGGGCCGGTTTGCGTGCTTCGTTTGGTCCGGGGCGGTCTTTTTTGCGTCTCCCTCCTCCTATTGGGCCCATACTCGGCCTATAATATTACGGGTTTTTCCCGGGGCGGGTTTGACTGGTGGTCCGGTCCCGGTTCGGTCTGGGTCAACCCGACCCATCTCCCCACCTCTACCTCTTAGTTATAACTCAATAACTCATTCCCTCAACCGAAATCATTGCTCGGTACAATTGGCAGTCCATAAGATATCATTTTGGATTAACTTCATGCTCTACTGCTACTTTTCCTACACACTTGTTTTGTGGTGATTATAAAATTTAGGATTATTTACAACTACTTCTAAATTTTAATTGATATTACAGTTATTTCTGAAATTTGAAATAAACACTTTTTTCATGTTTGTTTTACATCATTTGGAAAGAATTTTTAAAGTCTTAAATTAAACTATATGATCTTCATATTCCAATAATTGGAGTCAGTTTATTTATTTATTTATTTTATTTTACAATTAATGAATACTTCACTTTCCCACACCTAGTTCACCAACCTCACCAGTATGATTTGGCTCTCCATTGTCCAAAAAAGGAAGCTCCAAACAACTCTACCTTCCTCCCCCACTTTCTTTAACTTCATCAATATACACCACAGGGAGAGATGGATTACTATACGGAAGAACTAATAATCATGTTCTTAAAAAATAATAATAATAAATATAAGAGAAAAAATGGACAGAGACCTATTAACTTTCTAAAGCTACTGTGACTCATCAGAGACTTATAGCGACGGAATTGAGTAAGAGCTGCCTTTAAGAGGTGGGGGCTAAATTATTAATTTTTTTTCCTCTATAAACACAAAATAAATTTTTCAAATGTCAAATAATTGGAAAACATGTCATACAAAAAAAAATTGTTGGAAAATGGCTACAATACAATTTGAATTAAGATTTCATAAATTTTTTATAGATCATGTAAAAAAGTAGGGGGATTGCATATGTTTTTTCAAATCTTGAGGTGTAACTGTAATATTAGCAAAGCTTAGAAAATAATAGTAACTAATCCTAAAATTTATAGTTACAATCATCTTACAACATTTACGAGCTCATGAAACCTTTAATTATTGTTATTAGAACATCAACCAGGTCCAGAACTGGCCAGGAGATCAAACCACAAGCAACTCTCTCAAGTTCTCTCAAGTTGGTGGTGGCTTCCAGCCTTAACTGGTCTCTTAGTCAGTTTTGACCGATGATCTTAAGGAATTTACTCTTTTTTGGCTGAGATCTCCCATTCTCAGACTCTCTCATTGCTATTTTTGGCTCTTCATGCAGTTTATGGCTATTTCTCTCGTGGAAGTTGTATAATCTGATTATCTGCAGCTCTAAATCATTTATTTGGATTATAGTTTGGAGATCAATCAGTGCAAGATATGAAGATTAGGTTTATCTTGTGAAATTTGGTCATATATAATATATAAATTTAGTAGATTTTTGTTATTTCTATTCAGTGGCGAATCCAGGATTTTTGGTTCGGGGGGGTAAGCCCGGAGGAGAGTCGGCGAAGCCCGGATGAGAGAGACGATGTCGCGGTTAGGTAAAACTATAAATTGGGACTAATTCACACTAATTCAAAGATCAATGAGCAAATCATACGAGTTGGAAACGTTTGAGGACTAATAGTGCATTTAGGCCATGTTAGAATACCCCCTTAATGTAAAGGGAATAACTACTCACTGGGTCCCTACTTTCTTCATAGCCTACCTTATTGCCCCCCCATCTTTATATTTTTCCACAATATTTGGGGGGGCAAAATGCACACACAATCCTTAACTTTTAACAAAATCATCAAATTAATACCCCATATTTACGTTTTTTCAAAATTCCCGGGGGGGCAACAGCCCCCCCCAGCATAACGTAGCTACGCCCCTGTTTCTATTATATTTTATGTTGGCAGATCCACTATTAAACATTGATCTACCTTTTATTTGGTTTGATCATTGATGATTTGGCTACTCTCTATTCGGATTTTTTTTACAGTTATTTATCCTAGGTTTACTCTAGTTTATATGGAAAATTTTGCTTAATCTAATTCTTTTTTTTTTTTATTCATTGGTGTCGCATGAATGTGTAGCTGGTAGCCAGTATTATATTCTTGTTGTTCTTTAGAACTTTATGTCGTTAATTTATAACATATCATTTAACTTATTTTTGATTAAAATAAAATACATTTATTTAAAAAATGTTGTTGTGTTGCCCAACGGTCTATGACCCATATTCATTAATATTGAAAGGATGCTTATTAGGTTTGAGTTCTTTAGTCTTAGAGCGTTTAAGTAAAAGAGTCACAATAGGAAATAGAATCCTCAGCAAATATGCCTTCATTAACAGTAGGATCTGGTACCAAATATACTCGAATTATTGTGGAGGAGGAGGCCTTTGTAAACAGATGGACCAATTGGAGGAGTGAATATTATTTGAACAAAATTGAAAAAACTAAAAAGGCTGATTATATTTATACAAAATGGTTCAATTGTTTTCCTAGTTCCATTGATTCGAATTAAAACTGAATTTCATGCTTAGTTATAGTTTTGGTTATTAGATCATATACTTAAAACCGGATAAACTGAAAAGACTAAATAGTAATAAATATTTGGACATTATTCATATTGACATATATATATGTCATGCTTAATTTTGGACCGCATATTGTTGATTCTTCTTTAATTTTGAGTACGATATGTAAAATTTTAAATATTTATTTTATATTTTCATTTACTATGTATCTAAGTCTTATAAAAGGAAATAGAATAAACAAAAATATAATTCAGATAATTCTTATTAACTTTAAATATAATTCAAATAATTTAAATATATTTTATAAAAAAACCGAAAATAGTTCAAATCATTGTATTCAAATCAGTTCCTATGCCCTCAACCTTTCAAGGGTTAAACACACCTAAACATTGATTGAAGGGTGTTTTTGGGTGGCAACGCTGGGACTCCTTAACGTGCTTTTCCCTACAGGTTTCATCGCAATTAGGAATCCCGTTGGTGCTCTGGAAATTCGACTATCACTAATTAAATTGTATACATTTTTCATTAATTTGAGGTGATATAAATATCTAGGTGTAACTCTTATTTTATATGTAAATTATTTTGAAATAGTTGAGTAATCTATAATTAAAATACAGATAGTACTATAATATTTTATTCTTGTAAATTATACTCGTATCATGTCTATTATCGTCATACCACTATTTATTAGATTTGTTGCCTAATGCTTTTGTATCTACAAAATAATTTCTATGTCACAACAATAGGTTGACTTAGCTGTTATTATTGTGTTAAATAGTTACATGTAACAATCCTACAATCAATACAAAATTATATAATATCCTGTTCATATCTGTAATTTATAATAACCGATTCTAATCCAAATAAATTGAAAATTACTATAAGAAATTATATAATATTTCAAAGATATCTGTTTAAATTTTTTAATTTTTTCCCTCTTGTGAAACCTTGATCTATGGGTACAGCCTTTGACCGTTGTTTTATAATTTCTTTAACCAAACTAAGCTATATTTTAACTGTGTTGGTTGGGTAAAATTACTAAAAAAACACTAAAGTTTACCCTATGGCTCAATTAT
This sequence comes from Aquilaria sinensis, assembly GCA_005392925.1. Taxonomy (NCBI): domain Eukaryota; kingdom Viridiplantae; phylum Streptophyta; class Magnoliopsida; order Malvales; family Thymelaeaceae; genus Aquilaria; species Aquilaria sinensis. The sequence continues at coordinate 847,373 of SMDT01001567.1, read as the reverse complement.
GCCACCAAGCTTTTGTTCAGCCAAATAAACCATTGAAGTTGTTAAATATGACGAATTAAACCATTATAATCATTGAGTCTTGCCAATTTCACTACTAGTCTGTTGATGTGAGGAATATTGGGTAAAATTCATTCGCAATCTCTTAGATTTTACACTTGTCTTAAAGTGATCCATTTTCCTAACTTATGTCGTTATAAAATCTCCTATCTTGTAAGGCGTATCTCAAATAAGTCTCTTTTGTCAATTTTTTCTTTATCTTCGATAAAACTTAATGACGTGACATTTTTTAATTGATGTGGTAGTGTCCAACATCTTGCTTAGACTCAAAACATTATGTGACCTCCTTTTTTATAATATCAAATGACTATACTTGGAGAATAAGAAACTTAAGGCTAAAACTGATATAAACACATAATCTTATGGACTTAAAATTATAGATTAGCCCAAACACATATTACTCCACTCCAAATAAATTAACTAGCTAGCCAAACAAAAATGTTCAACGTGGCAGTTTTATTGTTAGATTTGGAGGATTGAGCATTAAAGTCAAAGGCAATCTTGAAGAGTCAATTCAACCAACCCAAAGCCATAAGTGGTCTTAAAGCGAAAAGTGAGTTGAATAAATATCTAGATGAAAATTTGGAAGATGGTGAAGAAGAATTCAATGTTCCTAAATAGTGAAGGGTCAATAACCCTAGGTTTCCCATACTTTCTTTAATTGCACATGATATGTTGAAAATTCTAGTGTCTACCGTTACTTTGGAATTACCTTTGAGTACCATTGTTTGTGTTATTGATCAATTTAAGAGTTCATTGTCTCCAAAGATTATTGAGGCACTTATTTATGCATAAGATTAGTTGAGAGCTTTAATGAAGAATAAGCATATCAACACTGAAGAACAATTGCAAGAAATCGAAAAACTTGATGTAGATGAGCTTAATTATGTTGGTAGTATGATATTAATATGTAAAATGTTATTCCATTGAATTTATAAGTTTTTTTCCCCAAATTTGTAAATCATCTCTTCTACAGCCGTGGTTATTGATATTGCCTAATTTCAGCATTGTATGGTAAGTTGTGAGTTAAATTACCGCAATGATTTCACTTACATGTTTGATTAAGGCTTATACCCCTATTTGATGACTTTCTTATTTTCCTTGAATGTTGTGAAAAGGATATATGAGTTAATATATGTTCTAAAGCTTGATCAAGATGAGCTTTATTATGTTGATGGTATGATATTAATATGTAAAATGTTATTCCAATGAATTTATAAGTTGTTTATTTGAATTTTTTTTTTCCAAATTTGTAGATAATCTTTTTTACACCTACAGCTATTGATATTGTTTAATTTCAACACTGTACCACTGAGTTATAAGTTGAATTATTACAATGATTTCATTTATATGTTTGATTATGGCTTGCACCCCTATTTGATGACTTTCTTATTTTCTTTGAATGTTTTGAAAAGGGTATATGAGTTAATATATGTTTAAAAATTGAAAAAATTGTAAAATAAAAATTATGAAAAAGGAGAAGGTTTCTAGATTATTATTATATGAAATGGAATTTTGGAATTTTTTATTTATTATGACCACATCTCTTTCCGTCTAAGTAATTAGAAACCCTTATCCTGTTACATGAATCTAATTTTCATTTCATCCAGGGAAAGCCATCTTTTTCCCAACAATAACCAAAGAAAAGATTGTCCAATTTTTTTCTTCCATATTTTGATTCAAATATTGAAATAATTTTAGGGGTTTTCCTTAACTTTGTCAGTGTCAGCAAATAATTAGAAATGACTCAATTTTTCTATTCATGAATGGAAGGTCACAACTATTTAGTTTAAGAATCAAATTGATGAATTCATTTTTAGATATTAAAAAATAACCAAAACTAGAGACTGCTTTCTTGTTGTTGGACCCAAAAGGAAGAAACAAAGCAAAAAAGGACAATAATTCTTTTGTTGCTTGCAATTGCTATGCCTTTCAGTTTCAACATTTGTTATCTTGTAAATTTTTATTTTAGCTTCTTAGAATCATAGTAGAACACCTGTTTTTAAGTTTGTCCATGTTGTGGACATTTAGACATGTTTTATTTCATATTTGTTATCTTTTTTTATGTAGATCGTGCTTGTATTAGAAGTGATTAACTAGAGCAATTCACTATAGTTGGTTTATACTTTTTACGCACTTTATGAATGAGCCAAAATCTTGAGCCAGAATGGTAATCATTTCTTGGAAAATTAACGCAACTACCTGGGCTGGAAAAAATTAATCGTGCCAAAATAACAAGGAAAATATATGTTGTGACTTGTAAGAATTATGGGCTGGAAATGACATGGAAAATCAGATAAACTTGATCCTAACCTGATTTAAAATTGGGTTAATATCAGTTTAAGTTTATGTCTCAAATAAGGTTAGATCATGCTAGGTTATTCAGGTTAATGACATACTGTAAAAATCAGTAGTTCAACCTGATCCTATAACCTGAACTCACACCCTGCTAAAGTTAATGGTCTAATTAAATTGACCGAGTAACTTTAGTGGTTTGTATGAGCTAATAAACATTTAGTGACATAATTGAGCTAGATGGTAAATCTCATTGTCTTTTTAGTGATTTTTTCCTTTTTTTTTTTGTGCCTTGTTTGTTTGCTCAACTTGTTGCCTCTCATTTTGCAAATTGCCTTGTAAGAGACAGTACCAATTGATTATGGGCACATCTAAAGCTTCTAATGCTCATATTTGCTTTAAAAGCCCCTTTACCAATTCTCTTCGTCTTTCCAAAAATGGTGCTTGAGAGCGAAATATCGATCTTTAGTGTTCTCATGGTCACTGTTAGCCATGCCCAACAAATTCGAGGGTTTGTAGAATTTTGATGACTTGTCATTTTGGCCTATACACATCCAGGCCATTTACGAAAGTACCAGAATTTTGTACTACTTCCTATATTTTGCATGGATGTTATATTGGGAATTATGATTCAGCGTATGGACGATTAGTGTTAGTTTTTTTTTTTTGTAGCATCAGATAAAAACAAACTCACATATACCTTATTAGGAATTTCTGACACACTAATTGATTTTTAGCAATATATTAAATACTACTACAACTAGATATATTACACCTCATAAATTTTAGTTATACTGCATAATATATCTCGTCGCATGTTGTTACTATTTTAGCAGAAAAAAATGTTAGAATATTTTTTAAAATTAATTACATTAAATTAATCTTTTTTGAACTTTTTAAATTTATTCTAATTTTTTTCATCATAATTTCCTAAGTATAAATAAAACATATATGAAAGACAATATTTTTTATTAAAAAACATAAAAATTTAGTATATAAAACAAACTAAAACATTATTTAACAAAAAAACTAATTTATTGATACGTGAGAAAAAATAATATTCTAATAATAAAAATATATTTTCTAATACCATATCAAGTTTTTAAGTGGCTTAAAATATAATAATTCTACCTTGGTTTGTTCTGCAAAAACAACATATCGAAGAAAAACCAATGTTTTGAATTCCATACCGGCTAATATATCTCAGTATAGGAGCGAAACTGATACGAAATGGGCTGGTTTCATCTCGTCTTGTATATTAGTTTGTATTGATCTGTTACTGGTGTCTCAATCTATACATGTTTTAAAATAATAAAAAAATAATAAAACTAAAAAACTAAGAATTATGAATTTTCCTACCTAAATGACTAAACTTAATACTTTTTGTGAATAGTTTGTGGCTTCGTGACCGTTGTGTCTTTACGAGAGTGAAAGGAGCATTGAGAAATAGATGACCATTACAATGGATGGTAGGGGTGAACATTTGGTTAACTTGATTTGGAACTGATCGGGACACAATAATCTGATCTGTTTTTGAATTCTTCAAAATGTATCCAAATTATCCGAATTTCATGTTAGAACTAATCTGAACTATCCAAATTATATTTTGGTTTATTTGATTGCTTTATTCAGTTCCACTTTCTAAAACTTAGACACATAATAATTGAAAAAAAAATATGAAAAACACTCAAAATTTTATCTCCCGTGCCCAAAATTAAAGAAGGATAAACAATATCTAGTCCAAAATTAGTAGAAAAATCTCTTTATATATGTAGTGTCAATATGGATAATCGTAAAATTTTTATTACTATTTAGTCTATTTGGTTTATTTGGTTTCAAGTGTATGATCCAATAACCGATCAGATAATCGAATATGAAATTCAATTTTGGTGTAAATTGTTTGAACTAAAAAAAAATGAACCATTTTATCCAAATGTATTCAATCTTTTACCATTTTTTTTTAATTTTCTCTGAATAATGTTCACCCCTAACGGAGATGAGCATTTGAGCAATGGACGAACAAGGTGCATATGAGAGAGTGAGCCTTTGATACGCCGCTCCAAATCATTTACTGTCACTTTTGGTTTGTTCTATTCCACCGTTGTGGCAGACCAACTCCACCGCCTGAATGGATTTTCGCCATCGTTCTCAAGGTTACTTTGCCATGATTTGGTTAGATTTAGTGTAATCAATTTATATTTTAGGAAATTTAAAGAAATTGAGATTGAACTAAGTGAAAGTTAAAATGGCTGTAGGTCTGATTGAAAATTTATGCTACTGTAATGTTTCTTTTCTTTTATTTATTGCTTCAATAGTTAGTAGAGTTTTGCCATTTTTTCATTTGGGTGTTTCAATTCTATTTCAGTCATCATGAGAATTTTCATGCTTGTTTGTTCTTTCTTTAGCCGAAGAGAAATCTAACATAAGTAAAAACAGGGGATCCTTAGAAGCCTTACGTTTGTGTCTATTTGAATAATCTATAATCTTACTCCAATCTGCCAATTAATTGGTGAAAAGACCTATGAAATATTAGGAATTTCACTTATATAGCACTAGAAAAAATGTAGACTAACAAAATTTTCACGGGTTAATTGCATATGCGGCCCCTAACATTTTATTATTATTATTATTATTCTATTTTAAACCCTAATATCAAAATCTTATATGAAAAGTCCTAAACCCAATTTATTATTTCATTTTAGACATTTGACTGACGTAAAATGTTAAAATTGACAAAAAATGTCATGTGGCATGCCAACGCAGGCGATTGGCCATTATGGCACAATGAATCATAAATATACCTATCCACGTGCCAATTATTATGATGATATGAAAAAAGAAAAGGAAAAAATAAAAAAGAAAAAACAAATTCTTCGTATGTCCTATTTCTCACATCTCCACCTCCCTCGATTTAGTATCCCCAAAATCGGCTTGTATGCCATCTTTGTCTTTAACAAGATCTGGTCTGAGTTTGTCCACTAGGGTGAAATTTGGTCTAAATTCAACCCAAAGTAAGGGGTTTGAATTCAATTTTTTCTACCTAGCTTGCATCGGCAGCGCCCGATCCATGCTCATTGACCGTCCCATTTTGGGATTCGGCGGCATCCTTTACTGACTCTAGCTTTGATAAAAATTCGGTGAGGAGTTGCGTGTGAATGGATGAGGATTGGCGTTAACAAATAAGGGATTGGTGTGTACGAACAAGGGGGGAGAGGATTGGCTAGCGAGGAAGAAAGGTAGGTGAGAGTTAGCAACAAATTATGGAAGAGATTGGAGAAGGTTAGATAGATGGTAAAGGAGGTTGTCGGTGATGGGTTTTCCTTCTTTTTTTCCCCCCTTATTTTTTAATATTATTTTTTTTTCATATTTTCCTTTTTTTATTAGTTTTCTTCCTTTCAACATCATCACCTGTAGTTGGTTATTGTGCCACCATGGCAAATTACCCCAGGTTGGCATGCCATGTGGCTAATTCTGTCAATTTTAACACTTTTCATCTTCAAAAAGTCTAAAATGGAATAATGAATTAAGGTTGAGGACTTTTTATGTAAGATTTTGAGATTAGGATCCAAAATAGAACAATAATAAAAGGTTAGGGGCCATAAATGCAATTAACCCAAATTTTCACATATGCATAAAATTTAGGTTTGACCAGTAGATTTCTTGTAACTTATGCATAAATATGAAAACTTATACGCAAACAGTATTTCTAAACATTTTTTTTAAATATTTTCTTAAAATTCAAAAAGTTGAAATTATTAAAGAAAAGATTGAGCAGTTAAAATAAGGTGATGAGCATACGTTTTATTCAATCAGTTTACCACATACACCTGTAAATTTTTTATAATCCAAAAATACCTGTTTTCCAGCGTTGTCCATGGTCATAAATGATGGCCAGAGGTCTGAATTGAGATGAAAACAACCAAAATCATAATTGAATGAATGGGGTTAAATTATGTTCTGCTAAGTCAAAATATTATCTCAATATGATACGAGTATTTCCTATGTGTGATTACGACAGTACCCCCGCCGCCACGGCGGTCGCTGACAACTGGAAGCGTTAATTAATTGCTTTATTGCTGAGCGGGGCGGGGGCGGGGGCGGGCCAGGGGCGCAGGAGGGTGTTTCTGTAAATAGATTCAACAGTCTGAAATGTAGTACGTCGCCTGGATTTAATTGCCCTTGAAAAGCGTGGCTTTTTGCCAGGATCTTCCGTTACTATAAATACTTGCCACTCTTCCTTTTGACTCTCTGCTAGTGTTTTTATATTACATTACAGCTGTTCCTTTCTCTGCCACTTTTCCTCGGTTTCCGCTGTCGAATGTTCTCATTCTTCCCCAAGAGCTCCACTTGAGTTGTTGCGCTCAGCAATGGAGCTTCCCTTAGGGTTCTTCCTCCTCTTCTCTTTCCTCTCCCAGGTAAAATTTCTGTGGCTAATATTACGTTTTCCCCAATTCGGATTACGAAGTTTTGTTCTCGAAAGATTTACCGCTTTCCTTATGTGTTTGTGAATTTCTGATAACTTCCATCAATGGAGGCCTCAGAGAAAATTGAAATGTGTTTGTGTCTGGCTTGCTGAAAATAATAAATGCAGGAGATTTCTGTGGGAGGCTAAAATGATATTCTAGCGAAGTTAAGCATGTAAATTTGATGTATCTTTTTATTTTTTGTTTCTTTTTAATTTTATAAGTAACTTCGGTTTACTTGATCTTTATTCAAAATCAAACATGAAATTATCGTTCTGTGTTTCGTTGGCTAGCTTCTTCTGGTTGTTTATCTGGTTTTGTTTTCTTCCCAAATTTCACCTACCTAACACACTCAGTAATACCGGAAACTGGATTTCTTTACGTCTCGTTTTCCCCCTGGTTTTAGATGCTTCATACTTGCTAAGAAAAAGCAATAAAAGAGTTATAGACTTTACTTGCGTGGCCCTGCTCCCGGTGGATTTTACTCTTCTCTGTTTGAGTCGAAACATTCGTCTACTCTGCTTCGCTCTGAGTTGCTGCTTGTTGATTGAATGTCGCATACACTGCGAAAGAATAAAAGAAATCTTGTATTAGAGTGGAAAGTCAATGGACTATTCTTTCTGTAACTTTCTGACTTTCTCTGTCTCTCTCAAAATTCACTTACTGTTGCTATCGCTTTTACTTGATATAATCCAACCGCTCGTTGCTTCACTGGTGACTGGGAAAAATGATATAGATATATTAGATGGTTGAAATGCTTATCTTATGCCTCCATTTTTATTCCAACACCTGACTTTAGAATGAAATTTCAGAATGAGAGGATCAAATTCACCTCCGTTCTCTATTTCACTGAACTTCAATTCTTCTATGATGAAGGTACTGTTGATGCATATGCCAGTCATTGCGCAGAGGTCCGATTCACGTCTTCTGTTGACTCCTAGTGATGATCTGAGGTAAGAGGTTTCCTTTTCTCGTATGAGCACCCCATGATTTATAAAGAATGGAACAGATGATTTTCCTTGAAAAACTATAAACCATAAATTGTTTTGATCTGTACTTTAACTTTTTTCATGAAAAACTATGAGGGCTCTAGTCTCTTATCATTTCTTGTTCTATTAGGCAGAGACATTCTGAAGGATATTGTGCAATGTATGACATTTGTGGCAAGCGTACTGATGGGAAAGTGTTGAATTGTCCTTATGGTTCTCCATCTGTAAAGGTGCATTCCGCTACTCTGGCTCTGCAGTCTGCTGTTTTTTTGTATTTCTTTGAGTATTTTTTCACTTCATTTGATGGAAGAAATATCTTCTGGTTCTTTTGTTTTTCTCATTATATTCTGTAAAGTTTCTTCTTCGCCCGAGCAAATGACAAAACTTGCATTGACGTTCAAGCAACCTTTTTGTTTTATAATGATGTGTCTGATGTGCGCACTTTTTATTGTGTTTCCCAGCCAGATGACTTACTCTCATCAAAGATTCAGAGCTTGTGCCCAACAATCACTGGTAATATTTGTTGTACAGAAGCACAGTTTGACACATTAAGGTCTCAGGTCCAACAAGTGAGTGTTTTAACCAATAGTACATTCCTGTTCATTTCCCATGTTTGAGAATGCCTTTTTCTTCTGCATCCTTCTATTTCTCCTTACTAATCTGTCATTTCTTTCTGTGACACTGAAATCTGAAGTGTGGATGGCATAACCCTTGGTTGATCGAATACAGAAAAGAATGACATGTTTTCTGTTTTTATTCTCACATAATCTCTCCTTTAGTTCTTAGCACAAGAGTCAATGGGGAGTGTTTTTCTTCTTCATTTAAATATTAAATACTCCTAGCTGTGATGTTATTTGGTTTCAACCATTTATCTTGTGTATTATTGCAGGCCATTCCTTTCCTTGTAGGCTGTCCAGCATGCCTGAGAAATTTTCTGAATTTTTTCTGTGAGCTAACATGTTCTCCAAATCAGAGTATGTTCATCAATGTGACTTCAGTAGGGAAGGTCAGGAATCTTATTCAATCCTCTGAATTTATCTTTGCATCTACAATCTAGTCTTTATGATAATATAATAATTCTTACCATGTTTATTTCCCACTAATTATTAAGGAAGTTTGGTTTCTTGTGGAGTACTTGGGGATTGTTTATCACCATGTTGCATTTTGACTGGCTGTTTGTATCACCAAAGATACAGAATGCTATTAATATTTCTAGTATAGAATATTATTCTGTTAGTTAACATAATTCCTGCTTGTAATGAATTTCATAATTTTCAAAGGTGTGGCTTGGCTTGTTACTTGCACTTTTAGACATTAATTATATAATTGTTAGATTTGATTGAGAAGTTTTGATTGGTTCTTTTACCACTGCATTTTATTTTATTTTTTTGAACACTGTATGTCTCTAGAAGAAAAACTTTTTATTTTCCTTTGTACAGGTTAAAAATAATTTGACAGTGGATGGTATTGACTACTATGTAAGCAACGCTTTTGGTGAAGGGTTATTTGAATCTTGTAAGGATGTCAAATTTGGTAGCGTGAATAGTCGCTCTCTGGATTTCATTGGTGCTGGTGCAAAAAGTTATGAAGGTGATATTGACCTTCTCCATGTTGCAGATATATTCTGTTCCCTTTATATATCTTAGTATGCATGTTTCTGGTTTTTGCAGATTGGCTTGCATTTATTGGTAGACGAGCTGGACTTAATCTTCCAGGTTCACCATATGCCATTTCTTTTCCTCCAAGTGCACCTGAGTCATCTGGAATGGAACCTATGAATGTAACAACTTATTCATGTGGAGATGCATCCTTGGGTTGCTCTTGTGGTGATTGCCCTTTGGCCCCTGTTTGCTCTTCTACAGCTCCACTTACTACTCATAAAAAGGGTGCCTGTTCTGTGCAAATTGGATCTCTTAAGGTAAGTCTAGCATAATGTACTATCATCTTTAAGCTATTGGATCGCCTTCGACATATCTAACAATTTTAGGATATAATTTTCTAATTCTTTACCGAAGCTACTATTATCTGATCTTTCTAGTTTTGTTTCACTGCTTAATTTCCAGGCTAAATGTGTAGACTTGGCTTTAGCCATCCTGTACATATTATCAATTTCCATGTTTTTTGGGTGGGGAGTATTTCATCACACAAGGCAGCAGAAACGGTCTTTCCGAATGAAAGCATTTGCAACTATTAGGGATGGTGGTGGCGAACTTTCTGGTAGCACACAAAAAGTTGAGGATCTTCCTATGCAGGTATTTGGATTTATCACTTGCTTTCTAGTAATATGTTATTTTTTGTGTTCCTTGTGTGCAACTTAAAAATGATCTCAAGCTATGAATGATATACCTTCATTACATGCTTGTGCAAACCTTATTTGCAAATTAACTCCTTCATTCCTATGTAAAGTGCTTGTATGTTCTCTGTCTGAATGTTACCTCAAAATTCTTCAATTGTCTATAGTCAACACTTAACGATGTTATAATCTTTCTTGGTAATGTTTCTCAGCTCCTTTTTTCTCCTTAATGCATCTGCAAGTTTAGTCATATTATCTTCAATACATGCTTATTTGACATATGTTGGTAGTAGAGGTTAGAAGATGCCAATCGAGCTGGTGCTGGTGTTAGACTATCTATAGTTCAAGGATATATGTCAAACTTTTACAGGTAAGTGCTTGTGCATCTGGTGTTTCAGTTAGGCAGCAGGGTTTCCCTTATTTTTTTTTTAAAAAAAAAATAGGCGGCGGGGTTTCTTATGTTGTGTAAACGTATCTTTGTTTAGGAAATATGGAATATGGGTTGCTAGACATCCCACTCTTGTGTTAAGTTTGTCTGTGGGGATGGTTCTACTGCTTTGCCTGGGCCTCATCCGTTTCAAGGTGGAAACACGCCCCGAGAAGGTATCATTTGGAACCTAATAAATATTTCTTTTTCAATATTTTCTGTTTTTGCTTCCATCAGCTACTCGTTCCTTCATTGTTCAACTTGGTGCCTTATTGTTATTGAATGTGAATAAATAAGATGCTATTCCAAGGGTGGAGTTTACTTTTGTTTTATTGAATTAAGGAATGAGTGTGCAGTAGCTTCTCATGATTTGGCACATTGGAATACTTTCGATCTTCATGAAAATTTTCATCATTGAAACCCATGCTGTATGATGGCAACACATCTGCTTTTCTTTATTCTATGGAAAATTCCACGTAGTTTCCATTTCATATCACATATATATTGGGTGTGTGTGTGTGTGTGTGTGTGTGTGTGTGTGTCTTATGGATCACATCATCATCATTATAGCACACCTTCTTTTGGGGGTACTTAGAATATTACAAGAGTCAAATTACTATCTAGTCTACCCCACACCTCACCCCAACCTACTGAAACCCACCCTTTTGTAAACCTCTTGCACAAGGCAGGAATTGAACCCTGGAGGCCATGATAATGGGTGGGCGTCATGCCAATGTCCAATGAGCCAACATCTCATTGGCCATCATACCACATGTTAACTTCAATTACGCTAGGGTTGGTACCATGAAGTTCTCAACTGTCAAGTCAGGTTGCCACGTAAATTAATATACGATAACTTGAGGCTCTAGCTCCATTTATGATATATAACGTGTTCTTTCGGTGAATATTCATTTAAGTAGTTTATTTTGACAATTATGCTGGGTTTCATGCAATTTTCCTATCTGATTATTTGTTATCGATTTAATTTCAGCTATGGGTAGGACCAGGGAGTAGAGCAGCAGCAGAGAAACAGTTTTTTGACAATCACCTAGCACCTTTTTACAGAATAGAGCAGGTTTTTTATACTTCTTCCAATATAGTTTCTTGTTGGTTACAACGTTACCTACATCCCTGGTCTTTCTGTCAGTCTCTTCTTTGGCAAATAACATGATGATGCTCCAAATAATTACTGTTGCCAAGAAAAATGTATGCATGTAAGGTAAATGAAAAGCAATCCTACGATGTCTACTATCAGTATTGTTAGACTTGATTTCTCAGACCCTTTCCCCCACAAGCTGGTGATTTAATTGCATTGACAAAAATCATGCTCTCGAAAAACCTTATATAGAAACAGTAAGAGCTTGTTTCATTCATAGAGAATTACATTGTTTAAATGCACGGCTTTGTGAATCTAAATTAGGGCAGTTTCCTATTTTACAGTATAACAATTAGAAAACAAAGAACCAGATCCTAATATCCTAAAAATAAAAAGATTACTGAGCTACTCCTAGCTGTACACATGGTTTTCCTAATAAAGAACATCAAATCTTCTTCTTACGATCTCCAAAATGTTCCAACACTCCCCCTCAAGCTAGTTTGAAGATGCCTTCCATAGCCAGCTTGTTAATTAGCTTGTCAAATTGCCTCTGAGGTAATCCTTTGGTGAGAATGTCGGCAATCTGTTCTGCATTAGGGATATAAGGCATACAAATCAATCTGCTTTCAATTTTTTCCTTGATACAATGCTTGTCAACTTCCACATGCTTCGTTCTATCTTGAAGAACAGGATTATGAGCAATAGAGATAGCTGCCTTATTATCACAGAGTAAACCTTCATGGGAGATGGATTAGAGATTTTCAATTCTTCCAATAGTCTCTTAATCCATAAGACTTCACAAATTCCATGGGCTATTGCTCTGAACTCAGCTTCAGCACTATTCCTAGCCACCACATTTTGTTTTTTGCTTTGCCATCTAGCAAGGTTGCCTCCAATAAACATACAGTAGCCAGAAGTAGAATGCCTATTAGTAACACTTCCTGCCCAATCTGCATCTATATAGGCTTCAACTTGTAGATGGCCACGTTTTTTGAATAACAATCTTTTTCCAGGCGCCCCCTTCAAATATCTCAGAATCCTGTATATAGCATCAAAATGTCTTGGTCCAGGAGAGTGCATAAACTGGCTTACCATACTCACAGCAAAAGTTATGTCGGGGCAAGTGTGAGATAGGTAAATCAATTTTTCAACGAGTCTTTGGTACTGTTCTCTATTCTGTACTTCCTCGGCATTAGCAAGTTGTAACTTGAAATTAGGTTCTACAGGAGTTTTAGCTGGTTTCCACCCGAGTAAACCTGTTTCGCCAAGCAAGTCAAGTATATACTTCCGTTGGTTGACGAAGATACCTTCCTTGGATCTCGCAACTTCCATTCCAAGAAAGTATTTTAGTGCACCTAGGTCCTTGATCTCAAAAATAGCCGCCAACTTCTTCTTAAGCTTTCCCAGTTCTTCAAGATCATTACTTGTCAGAATTATATCATCTATATAAACAATTAGAATTGCAACCTTGCCTTCCTTGCTATGCTTGTAAAACATTGTATGGTCAGCCTGAATTTGGTGATAGCCACAACTCTTTACAGCTTTCCCGAAATGCTCAGACCAGGCTCTAGGAGACTGCTTTAGACCATATAGAGACCTTTTTAATCTGCAGACTTGATTCTATCCATGTTTTCCCTCAAATCCTGGTGGTATACTCATGTAGACTTCTTCTTCTAGGTCTCCATTCAAAAACGCATTTTTTACATCCAACTGACACAAAGGCCAATTGAAATTAACAGCAAGAGACAGTAAAACTCAAATTGAGTTTATTTTAGCTACAGGGGCAAAGGTTTCCTGATAGTCAATTCCATAGGTCTGAATAAAACCTTTAGCGACCAGTCTTGCCTTATATCTCTTGACACTACCATCAGCTTTGCATTTCACAGTAAAAACCCACTTATACCCATCTATTTTCTTCCCTCTGGGTGGGTCCACTATCTCCCAAGTGCCACTTCTTCTCAGAGCACTCATCTCTTCCATAACTACTAACTTCCAATTTGGGTCATTCAAAGCTTCCTCAATATTTCTTGGGACAAACAAGTGTGAAATTTTTGAGGTAAATACCCTATGAGTATGAGAAAGCTTTTTATAAGAAACGTATTTAGCAATAGGATATCTAGGAAAATTTGTACAAGTTCTGGTTCCTTTTCTAATGGCTATAGGAATATTATAATCAAATGGTGCATTGGGAACAGAAGTTAAAGAAGGATCAACAACAAAAGGAATAGGATTAGGAGTAGGGATTGAAATACCTGTGAAAATCTGAGTACCAGTCTTAGGAGATTTAGACTAATTAGGTCCTTGAATCAAAGTTGGATATTGACTACTTCGATGGGTTTTCTTCCGAGTATAAACCAGAAGCTCAGTGTTTGAATTATTCTAATCCGTTTGTAGTGTTTCTCCCCCTGTTGAAGATACAATAGTACTCGGCATAGTTTGACCAGGATTCCTATTACTTTTGTTATTTTGATCTGAATCTTACTGGTTTTGTTTAACAGATTCAAAGCTGCCATGGGAAGTTAAAATTGTATTTGGTAATGGAACAGGAGATAAATCCAAAAAATTATCATTCCCTACTTCCTTCTCCCCTGAAGATAATTTTTGTGAGAGTAAGGTTTGTTTTCCAAGAAAGAGACATCCATACTAACATGAAATTTTTTTGTTTGAGGATTAAAGCACTTATATCCCTTTTTATTGGGTGCATACCCTACAAAAATGCATTTTTCAGATCTAGGATCCAGTTTTGAACCAGAATTGTTAGGAATATGGACGAAAGCAGTGCATCCAAAAATTCTAAGTGGTAAATCAGAATGGATCCGTGACATGGGAAAAATAGTTTTGAAGTAATCCAAAGGTGTGCTATATTTTAAAATGCGGGTAGGCATCCTATTAATCAAATATTAGGCTGTCAAAATAACTTCTCCCCATAGGTATTTCGGAACATTCATGTAAAACATGATAGCACGAGTTACTTCAAGTAATGTTTAATTTTCCTTTCAGCAATACCGTTTTGTTGAAGGGTATCCACACATGTAGATTGATGATGAACATCCTTTTCCTTTAAAAAAAATCCCAAATGTTTATTAAAATACTCAATTCCATTATCAGTATGAAGAAAACTAATTTTAGTTTGAAATTGTGTTTCAACGATTTTGTAAAAATGCTTAAACAGGTTTTCCACTTCAGATTTCTCACTCATCAAATAAATCCAACATAAATGTGTGATCATCTATAAAGGTGACAAACCATTTTTTTCTTGAAATTGTGGTGACTTTTGAAGGTTCCCAGACATCACTGTGTATCAAATAAAAAGGTTTTGAGGGAATATAAGGTTTTAGCAAATATGTAGTACGGTGACTCTTGGATAAATAACAACTTTCCCATTGAAGCAAAGAGAGGTTCAACCCCTTAAATAAACCAGGAAAGAAGTACTTAAGGTATTGAAAACTAGGATGTCCTTGTCTAAAATGCCAAAGCATTATTTGTTCATAAACAGGATCATAACTAACACCACTAAAGCCCTGAGCTTTTTTATTATCAAAAGTGTCTTCATCAAAGTAATAAAGTCCATCTATCATCTTAGCACTGCCAATATTCTTCCCCGAAGTTTGGTCCTGGATTTCACAGTGCGAGTCAAAGAAAACAACACGACAATTAGAATCTTTGGAAAGTTTGCTTACAAACAAAAGATTGCAGCTTAGTTTGGGAACATGTAGAACAGATTCAAGATATCAAACCTTTCCCTGCAATGGGTGAGAAAATACCATCTATAGTTTTTACTTTTTTACTACGAGAACATGGGGAATAAGAGCAGAAAAGTCTAGAAAGGCTAGTCATAGGTTCCAGAATCAATGATCCATGGAGCAAGATTCAAACAACAGGTAAGGGCACTAGATTCACTACCTGTTTGTGCAAGAGAAACATGAGGAATACTAGATGATGAACTAGACTTTAGCAGTTTTAGAAGATGATCCATCTGCTCCTTGCTGAAGGGAATTGTTTTAGGTTGCACAGCTGAACCTGTCATTGGCCTTTTTATTCTTCCAATTTTTTGGCTTTCCGTTAATCTTCCAACAGGTTTCCGTGTATGGCGCGGTTTGTTGCAGTGATCACACCAAACCCGTGGCTTCTCCTCAATCTTCTTCTGGAATCTGACAGCCTTATTTGCGATCTCATCAGAGGCAATTAGGGCAGAAGTGTCAACAATCACGTTGGTGTCCTTTTTTCCCAACCTGTCATTTCTATGGCTTTCTTCTCTTCTAACTTTTGCAAATATTTCACTTATTGGGGGAAGGGGTGATCTACCAATGATCCTGCCCCTTCATCAAATTCCACATTGAGTGATTGGCGTCATCTGTAGATTTCCATTTGTAGTCATTGAAGAGGTCCAAGTCCTGCCACAACCTTTTTAGTGACTTAAAATACTTGGTGACAGTGTCATCTCCCTATCAGATTTCACTAAGTTTTAGAGTTAACTCATAAACTTGAGACTGGTTTCCTAAATCAGAATACATCTGATTTATATTATCCCATAATTCCTTGGCTGTGGAGTAGCACATGTGGTTAGAACCGATGTCCTCGTCCATGGAATTGACGAGCCAAGTCATAGCCATTGAGTTCTTTGCATCCCATGTTGCATATGTTGGGTCCTCTGGTGCTGGTGCCTTCTTATCTCCAGTATGGTAGCCAATTTTCCCTCGCCTTCGAATATACATTCGAATAGATTGAGGCCACCTCAAAAAATTATCACCATTAAGGTGAATAGTAGTGATCTGAACAGACTGAGCATCGGTGTTTGGGACTTGAATTAGGGTTGTAGTATTGTTTGGTTGATTGTTGCTGGAAGGTGTAGATTTAGACGAGATTTCAGACATGTTGGGCAAAGAAAAGATGCAGAGAGATGGCTAGAAAATTAGGGTTGGCTTTGATACCACATAGAAACAGTAAGAGCTTGTTTCATTCATAGAGAATTACACTGTTTAAATACACGGCTGTGTGAATCTAAATTAGGGCAGTTTCCTATTTTACAATATAACAATTAGGAAACAAAGAACCAGATCCTAATATCCTAAAAATAAAAATATTACTGAGCTACTCCTAGCTGTACACACGGTTTTCCTAATAAAGAACATCAAATCTTCTTCTCACGATCTCCAAAATATTCCAACACCTTAGTATCTAATCCTTTCTATAGTTCCTTGCTTCATATGTATTACTGTCCATTTTTTTCCTTCCTCCACTAAAGATGTGTTGGTGCAGAGGTCATTGGTCGCAAATTTGTTTTTGTTTGATTCATCTACTCAATGAAACTCCTTTTTTGTCCTTGTCTTTTAAGTGATTAACTTTGTCTTTATTCTTTAGTTGGTAATAGCAACAATTCCTGATGGCAAACATGGTAAATCACCCAGCATAGTGACGGAGACAAATATTAAGTTACTTTTTGACATACAAAAGAAGGTACCAGTTCTTTCCTATTAATTAGCATAATTTACCAACTCCCAACACACACATGCAAACAAAAACAAAAGGTACCAAGTGTTGATTAGAATGTGGCAATACTCTCGACTTCAAGGCATTTGATTTCCTTAACATGCTGGGCCCAAGTAAACTACCATTATGCTTCTTTAATAGGTTGATGCAATTCGGGCAAATTATTCTGGTTCAGAGATATCTCTGACTGACATATGCATGAAACCATTGGGGCAGGACTGTGCGACACAAAGTGTTCTTCAGGTTGCATGTTCTACTGGTTTGTTGTTTCCTATTTCTGTAGACACATAAAAAATGGATTTCTGATTTTCTCTGACTGAAGTCTCACAGACTAGGAACATACTGTGCATTTCTGCTAATGGCATTATGATTTAATTATAATTTGGACATTTAGGTGCCATCAAATTTTGAGGATATCAGATGATTTTTTACATCTATCCAGATCCATGTCATATGACTTGATTGATTGAATTCCCTTTTATATTCTGATTTGTTTTCCATGCTTTTCTGGGAGTTAAACCCACAAGCTTCTTGTTTGCATGTATGCTGGTTTTTACTCATTACACTTGATGCTTTTAGTTGCTAAGCTGCGGGAGTGCTCCCCTTATTGTTGAACATATTGGACATTGATAATCACCACTCCGTCATTTCGTCTCATAATTTCTATGGGTTTTACACAAAAATAAAAATGTGTTGAATCATAGCTTTTCATTTCATTGAAAAATCCTAATGTGGTTTACCTTGTTTTTTCTTCTCCTTCTCATGTTAACATCACTCTATCATGGATTCTGTCTTTTCATGTTGGTAGTATTTCAAAATGGATACTGGGAAGTATGATGATTTAGGAGGAGTTGATCACTTGAAGTATTGTTTTCAGGTATACAGATATACTCCCATCAGTCTTTTCTTTTCCCCAAATGTCCAGGGCATGTAGCTAGTACTAAAGTTCCAATTATTGTTTTGATTGTGTTGATAATATTATTCTATTCGGGCCAAACAGACATGGCAGGAAAAAGATGGCTGGTTGGTGGATCCATAATCTTTTGGTTTTAATCTAATTTGAAACGATTCAGTGTGATAATCTTGTCACTCCTGTTCAAGCCTTTGAAATTTAGAAATTCTAACTGTTTGTGCAACACCTAGCTATGTGATCAGCAGATAGGTACTTATTTATTTTTCAATTCAACGTAGATTGTTTGTTATGATCTTCTTCTTCATTTGTGTTTTGCTCCTTCATTCTTGTCAGCAAAATTTAACTACTAACAGATAGGTTGCCATTTTTCATCTGCGAGTCAGAAATGGATCAGATGATTAGATGATTTTCCACTTCTCAGTGGTTTTCGGTTAGAGAGGTGTCAACTGGAACAATCTCATGTCTACTGTCATTCTATCTAGACTCAATGTCTAAGGGAAATGGTTTGTGCAATTATTACGTACTCATTATTGGTAAAGTAAAAATGTTTTAGACATCATTGGACTCCATTCAGTTGTACTGAAGGTAAATCTGACTACATTTTGCTTTGGTTCAGATACCTTACTTGCGAACTTGTACAAAAAGCGCTTGTTACACCCATGTCAATTCTGCATTCAACACACACACACACATATATATATAGCTCATTACACAAGCCACTCCCGCTCTCTATTTTTCAGAAGTTTGACAAATTTCCACTCTTGCTCATGCTTCCTCTCTGTGCAACTTAGGTCAATGCACAAGATTTAACTACATGTCTTGAAGGGCCATTATAGAAAAGTTCACACCAATTATCTAACTTATATGGAACTGATAATTATGAATTAAAATTATTCTGTGATATTTCTGTTTAAGAAATACAACTTAACAAACTTGTGCATAAATGCTTGTAGAGGTCCTTTTGGTCTGTAGACAGACATTAAGATTTTTCTTAAGTGATTTGAAGCTTTCATGAAAATTTTGAGATTGTTTTTACTTTTCCTGTCCATCCTAATTTTGTAAATGTCACTACTTTTCACCCATAAAACTTTGTGTTATGTCTTCTTTCAGCAATACTCCTCCGCAGACTCATGTATGAGCGCATTTAAAGGTCCTCTTGATCCAACAACTGCATTAGGAGGTTTCTTTGGGAATAATTATAGTGAGGTAATTTGGTCAATTTTGATTTGCAACTATGACCTGGTTCTTATAGCACACAAATGTAATGGGATTCATTTAACTTCCGAGACAGGCTTCTGCATTTATAGTCACCTACCCAGTTGACAATGCAGCTGGTAATGAAGGGATTGAAAATGGAAAGGCGATTGCTTGGGAGAAGGCCTTTATTCAGTTAGCAAAGGTTTGAATCATAACAGTATCTACTTTGAGCTTTTGTCTTTTACATATTTTTTCCCCTATTCAGAACTTTTATGCATAACATTACAATACCGTATTTGGTGACAGGAACAGCTGGTGCCATTGGTGCAATCTAAAAATTTGACGCTCTCATTTTCATCAGAAAGCTCTATTGAGGAAGAGTTGAAGAGAGAGAGCACAGCAGATGCGATAACCATATTGGTAGGAATTTTCATTTTAGTGCAACAATGAGATTGCTTTATAATTTGGATTATTGCAAAGCTTCATTCCTCTGAAGAATGAAATGTCTAAGATGTTGATGTTGGTGGCTGCTCATTTCAGATAAGCTACCTTGTGATGTTTGCATACATATCTGTTACTCTTGGGAACACACAACGGCTACAATTGTTTTACATTTACTCAAAGGTACAAGGGCCTTTTTGCTTGAGCACCATCATGCGTATCGTTTGAACATATGTAACTTTCACCATGCTAGTCTTTGCTCAAATTCGAGCAGATGAATTGCCTTTTCCTGCTGCTTCTCTATCTCATGTCACAGTCCTTAGCCCTTTTCATTTTACATCCCATGAAAGAATGGCTTGTATATTTTATAACCATATCTTATGCCGAATAAAATGTTGAACTTCTTCTTTTTTTTTGTTTTTGCAAATTAATGCTACCATGCATGCAAACACACAACTTTCTTCCCTTTGTTTGTATTTTGTTTATCCTCTCCAGGTAAAACAAAATTCTTCCGTACCTAAAAAGCATAAAGGGCAAAGATCAAAAGAGAATTGCTCAATAAGTTCAACGGACACCCAGTATCTGAGGCTGGCACATAAGTGGAGAACAACTGTAGTTCTAATATAATCACACTAGAAGTTTGTTTTATACTACAAATTCACTGGATACATTGGCCTAGGGGAATTTAAAAATTAGACAAGATGATAAAAAAAATCAATAAATGGGGGTGCCTGCGTTCTGGACCAAGATGTAATGTTCATTTACTTCTGTAGGTCCATGACGTTGGAGGAGCTGACTATTTCTGTAAAATTGATGTGTTTCTCTTGTTGCATGATTGTATATGTGCACTGTTAAAGCATCCAACCTAAAACCAATTGGTAATAGGTGGAGAGGCCCCATCATTATATAAAGCATTGACTTAACCCCTTTTCTTGGCCATGTGGGATTTTCCCACTTAACACACCCCCTCACGTGTAGGCTACTTCGGCTCTATCACGTGGGTTATTTTTTGACAATCTCCCTCACGTGTGGGCCACTTCGGCTCTATCACGTGGGTTATTTTTGACAATGGCTGGGTCAATTTTGAACCTGCTCTGATACCATGTTAAAGCGTCCAACCTAAAACCAATTGGTAATAGGTGGAGAGGCCCCATCATTATATAAAGCATTGACTTAACCCCTTTTCTTGGCCATGTGGGATTTTCCCACTTAACATGCACAAACACATCTATATACTTAATGCAATCTTTTGAATTCCAGGTGCTGCTAGGTCTAGCTGGCGTTATGCTTGTCATGCTGTCAGTCTTGGGATCTGTTGGCTTTTTCAGTGCTGTTGGAGTTAAATCTACTCTAATCATCATGGAAGTTATTCCTTTTCTTGTGCTGGCTGTAAGTTCATCTTTCATTATGTATTACATTCCATAGAATGTTCATGTGTTTTATCATTTTCTTAATCCGAATGGTGCACCATAAGTAGTGTCACCACAAACTATGAGATTGAGTCGTTTTTGTTCATCTATCATAATCATCGCTGTCATTATTATTTTTATTGTTGCTATATGGAAGAAGATGAAGGACCTAATGTTTGACTAACTGTGTGGGTTATATGGTATTGCTTAGGGGGACTGCATAAATTATTCTTTCTTGAAAAAGTAGGGATTTTAACATTATATATGTTCCCAATGAACTTAAGATTTCTATTTAAGGTTTGTAAAGAGTACTGAAAGCAACTCAGTATTTTGAATGTCTTCAATTTTCTAAGTCTCCTTGGTTTTCCAATGGAAGCTTTCTGACTGCCTTCTGCAGCAAGTCACTGTTTTTGCTCAAGTAATGAGGCTTCTTCTTATGCATCACTGCTTAGTCTTTTGCTCTTATCAGTATGTACGGTCATCCAGTGATGGTAATAGCCAGGTTGAGTTATTCTCTAAAAGAAAAGGCAGGTTCGACCATGTGCAGTGTAGTGGAATGAAGTTTTTTAATTTGCCTTGAAGTTTCTGTTAAGTGTTGTTGTCCGACATTCTTATGTAATGGGGTTTGTTAGTGCTTTATATTTATGGTGAGGGTCCCTTCACCAATTGCCAATTGTTTTTGGTTGGATTCTTTCTATTGGTGGAAACAAACGCAGTGGCTAAACATTAATAGCTAGAAATATTGTACGATTGTCTGGATCTGGCATAGTACAATGGTGTGCATCTCAATGTAAATTATGTCCCGTTACTAGAATTGAGAAAATCTTTGTTTCTTTGAGAAAAACAAGGGGGGACATGTGAAACGAGTGCTCCAAAGAATAACTCAACTTTGAAAGATGGGTGATTAATTCAAAAACTTCTGTTAACAGGTTGGTGTTGATAACATGTGTATCTTGGTGCACGCTGTTAAGAGACAGCCAATTGACTTGCCCTTAGAAGGTCGGATAAGCAGTGCCCTTGTGGAGGTTGGGCCATCGATAACCCTTGCTAGTGTATCTGAGGTTCTAGCATTTGCAGTTGGTAGTTTCATTCCCATGCCTGCCTGCCGAGTGTTCTCCATGTTTGCTGGTTAGGCCTTCAATTAACCATTTTCTGGTGTATTTTAATTCTCCAAGATTTATATACCATTTCTCTTTCCCCTGTTATTACTATTTAACATTTTAGATGTACAAAACTTATTTTTGTTCATTCTCCTGCAGCCCTGGCTGTTATGCTGGATTTTCTTCTACAGGTCACAGCTTTTGTTTCTCTGATTGTTTTTGACTTTTTGCGAACTGAGGATGGAAGAGTCGATTGTTTTCCATGCATGAAAGCATCTGATAAAGTTGCTTCTGACAAAGGTGTTAGTGGGAGTTGTAAAAGCTCTTCTACCAAATTTTAACTACTTGACCTAATGCTTTGACTTACTCTCTCCTCCTCTTCCCTTTTCTTTATGTCCCACAGTTGATTGTGTCATTCATTTTGTTTATGAACTCATCCTGAAATGCTGTTTTGAAAATTTAGGTAATGGTCAGAGAAAACCTGGATTGCTGGCACGATATATGAGGGTAATTAAATTTATGTCCGTCAAATTTGTCTGACATAATCTCTTGAATTTCGCTTCTTGAATGATGAAGCTGTCATTGTTCCTTTCAGCACTCCTGGGTCATTTATGCATATTTGTGATGATGTAGTATCATCTTACTGCATGTACATAGGATAAGCTTAATAATGGCGAGAAAATGGGATTGTAAATTTGCTGATGGAAAGTTTTTTTAGAATGACCAGGAAATTATTTTTAGGGAATAAGTAATTGGTAGAATTTATGGTCATTGTGTTCTCAAAATTTGATGGTTCAAAAGGGTATTTTGATTTCAAATCTGCAAACTTAGCTGTTTATCTAAGTTTTGTGAGAAATTGAGAAAAACATGATTGTATTCACAATAGCTGTTGCCTTTAGGTTGGTGATGAAAAAATTTAAAGCGTGTTTCTTGAAAAAAAAAAAAAAAAGCTGCTGCCTTTATACAGACCAGATATTTAAAGGGAAAACCTATATATTTTAGGATACAATTGCTTGGCCAGCAAACTACATCAGATATTTAGACCTAGATATTTATAGGCAAAACTAGTTTTTTTTTTTTTCTTCTTTTTTTCTTTTTTTCCTTTTTAAGCTGGTAGTGGATTACGGCACATAGTCTGTGACTGTGGATGTACATCATATTAACGATTTTAGCTATTAATCTATATGATGAAACTTAAAGGATAAACAGTTAAGTACTTTCTTGAACTATTGGTCAAAACATTAAGAGTGTTGTTAGCTGTAAATAGTCGTTGGCCCCATTTAGTATTAGCGTCAGTGATTAGCGTTAGAGTTTTGAAAAAGCTATCCAATGGTAGCTTTTAGCTTTTATCTTTAGCGTTTTCATCCCAACCGTTAAATAAATTATCCAAAACTTTAACATTGATGACAAAAGCTGTTCCCAAATAGGGCCATTATTTGCAGCTGTTTCCCCATATCCTGGTGTGCAAAATGTTGAATTTCCATATTTATACCATGTCTAGCAGGATAGTCCTGTTTCTCTATTGGTAATATTCAGTTTGCTAACTCATCTATTTGTGCCTCATTTTTATATTTGTAGGAGGTCCATGCACCAATTCTCAGTCTTTGGGCTGTGAAGATCGTAGTTGTTGCAGTTTTTGTTGCATTTGCATTGGCTAGCATCGTGAGTTTCATGGGGTCCCATGATTCTGTTTTGATCATCCCTTTTAATTCCTGGTGCTTGCCACTCATGATCATACCTCTTACAATTTGTAGGCCCTCTCCACCCGAATTGAACCTGGTTTGGAGCAACAGATTGTTCTTCCCCAAGACTCATATCTTCAGGTTCAAACTGCTGATGCCTCATGTTTACTTTCAGCAATCATGGACAGTTCTTCCCTAATTGTGCATTTTATCTCATCACTTCCCGCAGGGCTATTTCAGCAACATCTCAGATTATCTAAGAATTGGACCACCTTTATATTTTGTTGTGAAGAACTACAACTATAGGTACTTAGTTTTTGCTTTCACTTCTTTTAGAAAACACGGGACAACTAAAAACATATGCCTTCTCTGTTTTCTTCTTATTAAAGTTTTGCCAACAATTCAATTTTCTATATGACTTCTATTCCTACTGTTTGCATGAAATCATCAATTTCTTCTTCTTATCTCATCCTTTCGACATCCCACACCTTCATGTGCTGCATCTAAGTTGATCTGGACCAGTGTGGATGTGAATCATATGTTTGGTCCAACATACTTGTTAACATATGAGCTGGCTAGACTATGGTATCCCTAGTTTCTCATGGAAGAGATGATGGGGTTACTGTCAAACGTCAAAACTGGATGCTGATATGCTCGAGCGTGAAAGGGTAAGCCTCAGTAAATCTGTCACTAACAACATGCATAGTTCAAATGCTGAAGATGACATAAACTCTAAGGGTTGCACTGCTAACAACTCAAGCTAGCGAGTGCCACACGGAATGCCTCATTTCCTGAAGTCGCCTATTGATTGGACTGCATGGTGCACCAGTGTATTCTTTCTGTTCAAAGCACATGCTGTCTCTTACAGTCTTACTTAAAAGCCCTTCATCTCTTCTTGCCGAAAGAGTTGCGTGGTAGGCATTGGCTCTTATCCAGGAAGGAATGGTAGATAATTTGAAGAAGGGGACAAAATAGTAAAACCAGCCACTAGGAATCAGTCAATTTCCTATATTGATGCATCTACTGAAGCTGCGCTAGGAAGGACATGTGGAAGAATCACTGCCACTTCCCGTTTGCATGAATTTGTAATATAAATATGACTTCTGATAGTTAATTAACATCATGAACTTTGTGCTGCCAAAAAATAACATACTTCAGATTTAGATGAGTTATGATGATGATGGTGATGATGATGCATCTCTTGAAGTTACAATTCAGATGTTCTTCCTTTTCTCCTAGAAGCAATTCTTCAGCTGAAAATTTTGAGACAGTAGCCTAGACTTTTAAGATTTTCCATTTAGACAAAATCAGTTTCTCTGTCTAACTGCTTCTTTGGACATAGACTTAGTTGCTAAATAGTATCATAGTACAATAGATGGTTTTTGAGTTGGGTTTTTCTGTTTTGGATGTCGACTTCTGTCTTTCTTTTAGTTGCTGTATGGCAAAGTTTTGACAATAAAACTGACCCTCAGTTCTTCAAGAAAATCACTGGAGGAATAACATCAACCGCCCAAAAAAAAAAAAAAGAGAGAGAGAAAGCAAAAAGAAACTAAAATTTGTAATAGCTACCTGAAGTTTTAAGAGTTCAGTTTTTTTTGTCCCACCTGAGCTCTGTACATTGTCATATCTAGGTGGTTGCTCTTTATTGTCCTTTTCTAGTTGTTCTTGCATATGAACATGGTATAATTAAACTTTGGAGTTAATGGACTCAAACTGCTTCTCAGGCTGCATTTGGTTTGCTTTCAGTGGAAAAGATTTCATGTGCCTGTTGCATATTCATGCCTTGTTACCACTAGTGTGTATAAAGAGATGCAATTCTACGGATTAAAAGAATCTTTTTGTAATACTTTATAAATGTATCTGTTTCCTGATTTTTTATTTTGGAGGAAGCTTTTCATTCTGTTTTATTGCATCACTCAGTTCAGAATCAAATCAGACAAATCAGCTATGCTCAATCAGCCAATGTAATTCAAACTCTCTTACAAATGAGGTACATTTTTTTTCCTTCTTGTACTCGTACCTTGAAACCTCTTTCCAGCTGTTTGTCAATTAAGTTAAATTTTGCTTCATAAATGTTATGCACTGACCTTCCATGTGAAGTTCAAAGCCTAAGCTGTATAGGCTTCTTCCATTTTAGTGATGCATCCATCAGCAATTCCTTTATATAGCTCAAAGTCCTAGTGTCTTTCCTCTTCTGATTAGGAAGAGAGAGCAAACTTCCTTGTGCTCTTCATCTTTAGAACTGGTTTTGTTATCAACAAGTTAGGATGAAGGTCTTTGCTTGAGCATATTTGGAAGTAATGCTGTTAAGTGCAAATCAAACTTTGACCAGAAAGGAAGAGGAAAAAGGAAAAAGTGGATTCTAGCCTGTTCAAATTAGTACTGTTTCTGGGGTAAACGAACATTAAAAAATAGGGTACAAGTTTTAGGCAGGCTTAATATTGTTAGGCAAATGCTGAAAGGCTTACGCCATCCAATCTAAGTATAACTTTGAGGTTGAAGTACCCTTTCGATTTTGTTCTTATTTTGGCCTGTTCTTGTCAAACAATCCCCAAAAGTCTGATAATACGATTTATTGGTCTTTACATCTTTTCCTTTACTCTCAAATTTTGACAGCAATCACTAATAAATCTGTGATTTCTTCTGTACCATATTGATTTTAGAAATGCAAACATCATAACTAATCTTGCTAGAAATGTGGTTGTCACTTTTTTATAACTGTATCATCTTGCCCTAGTAGATTGCAAGGGCATCTTTGACACCAGATTCAAGCTATATTGCCAAGGGAGCTGCTTCATGGCTTGATGATTTTCTCGTATGGATTTCGCCGGAAGCATTTGGTTGCTGTCGAAAGTTCACAAATGGGAGTTATTGCCCTCCCGATGATCAGGCATTGACACTGCATCTTATTCTTATAATCTTCTTTCAAAAGTGATTCAAATCAATTATGACGTACCAGTAGAAACCATGGTCTTTACCTTTTCCTTTCCTGGATCCATGAAGTTCTGAGATTTGGAGGTTTGCCTGAGTGCAATTGGTTAAATATTCTTTTTCTGGGAAAAAGCAATCCATGGTGGGTAAATAATTTAAGGTTTTGCATGTAAAATGTGCAGAACTGCAGATATTGGCCTGACATCTTTTTAGCAGTTTGTGGTGCATTTTTTCCTTTTATCTATTATGCAGTGGTTGTTTTCATTCTAAGATCAATGACTTCTAGTTATGGCACTTTCTTTCATGGTACTCTGGAAGTGACAATCTGTTGAGCATACGAAAGAAGGAAACAAAAAACATCATTGTTCCATCGTTTTGTTGATTGTTTGTTTAAGTTCGCAATCAGTTAAACTCAAACATTGTTCTTTCAGCCTCCTTGTGGAAATCTAAATGGCGATTGTAAGGATTGCACCACGGTAATCTACATCTTTTCTTCCAGTGATCAGCACTTTCTCTAGAATCCTCTGTTGTGGGTTTGAGTTGTTTCTTAATTTAGATTCAGCAGTACCGATCATTGACATATTTGTTCAATTCAGTGTTTCCGGCACTCGGAATTAGAAAATGATCGCCCAACAACAGCCCAATTTAGGGAGAAACTTCCATGGTTCCTCAATGCTTTGCCTTCTGCTGACTGTTCTAAAGGTGGTCATGGTGCTTACGCCACAAGTGTGGAACTGCAAGGTAGAATTGGTATTTGTATATACTTTTTTTTTTTTTTTTGTAGCAAACAATGACAGTGGAAAAGACTGAGGAATGATTAAATAGTCATTCCATGTCTAGTTCATTGATTTCTTGGAATTTATGTGTGTGATGCTGTTAAAGGGAATCACACACAAAATGTAACAAGTTTATCCAATCTCTTGTTTGTAGGTTATGAAGGTGGAGTTATTCAAGCATCGTCATTCCGTACATACCATACGCCCCTCAACAAGCAGGTATATGTGACTGATTTTTATATTGTTGTGGAGAAGGGAACTGCATCATTAATTTATTGGGACTAAATCATTACAGATTGATTATGTAAATTCAATGAGGGCTGCTCGAGAATTCAGTTCTAGGGTTTCCAATTCATTGAAGGTAACCATACGTGTGATGATGTCTTTTAAATTACTTCTCCCTTTTTGTGTTGTTTCTGTGGAAGCATATTTACATAAATATTCTAGTCTAGTCAGCATATACATTTTCTTTTTGAAAGATATACATACTGTTTCATGGTTCTTATGAAACCAGTTCTAGATATTGCATCATTCAGTCATGTAGTTCTGGTAAAAATTTGCCAGAACCAGTCAGGTGGTACAATTTAAAGCTTCTCTTGCAATACTGTAGTAGACCCTTTTGCTTGAGGGCAGTGTCTTTGGTTTTGGGGCTAACATTTTTTTCCTGCTGCAGATGAAGATCTTTCCATACTCTGTATTTTATATGTTCTTTGAGCAATATCTTGACATATGGAGGACTGCATTGATCAACCTTGCTATAGCCATTGGTCAGTAACTCTTGAGAGTCCCTGTGCTTAGCTGCAAGCAAATCATTGCTGAGATTTTTCATGTTTATGCATGTAGTGGTTTTTATTTAGGGACATGTCGTTCTTCTCAAGCACTGATGACTCTGCAGAACTTTCTTCATTTTAGCTACTGGTTCAATTTCTTTTCCAGTAGCATATCTGGCTTCCTTGGAGGTGGTACAGTGCTGGTTGGCTAGTGATGATATTAAACTTTTAGAGATTTAGTGGAAAAATATGGCGGCATTTAAGGTGTGGATATTTTATCATTTTCCTTCACCAAATTTTCCTGTTTAAAAGTATAAGGGTATAGCTTGTTTTAAGGAGTGGAAAACCTTGTTTCCTGAGATTTCAGAAGACTAATTTGTTAAAATAAAAAAGATTGTTTTAGATGTCTTCCACTTCATTAACGGAGTTCTCCAAGGTGTCGAAAACTTGTTTTTTCCCTCCATAATTATGATACGCCCTCAAACTTTGATTGAAGAAAAATATAATTTTTCTTTAAAATTTTGAGTCGACTTATATTACTTGTTGGTAAAAAAAATCTTCAAAAATTAAGATTTAGAAACTATGATTTTATCTTACATGTGTGTGCGTGTGTCATTAACAAAAAAGTTCACCAAGTCAAATTCAAAAGTGGGTCCGGGGGAGTTTAAGAATTTAGTTTTAGTCACATATCCACTGGGATGAGGATGTAAAGTTAGCCGCTTATTTCCACTTGTTTCATGTATTCCCTGTTTGGTGGGTGTTTTTCTTGATATTATTAGCTTGGTTCTTCCTGATTGCTTTCCTAAGTTAAATTGGTCTATCTAAGGCCCCAACATATGTCTGTATTTTGCAGGTGCCGTTTTTATTGTTTGCTTAATTATTACATGCAGGTAAGCCATAAGCGTTTAAGCTTCATGTTGATTCGAGTAGTAGGTTGATGTTTTAATATTTGTACTGGCTTTTCTTGCAAAGAAAAACCTTGATGGATTTGCATTCTCGTGATGCTATTTAGTTTTTACTTATTTGTTTTTCTTCACTCCAACTGCAGTTTCTGGAGTTCAGCAATCA
Source organism: Aquilaria sinensis (assembly GCA_005392925.1). Taxonomy (NCBI): domain Eukaryota; kingdom Viridiplantae; phylum Streptophyta; class Magnoliopsida; order Malvales; family Thymelaeaceae; genus Aquilaria; species Aquilaria sinensis. The sequence goes on along the minus strand of SMDT01001567.1, from coordinate 817,976 downwards.
TTTTGCTGGTATTGGTTATGATTCTCATTGATGTCATGGTATGTGTTTCCATGCTTACAATCATTACAGAATTTCCATTGCTATTCCAGTACCCTTAGGTGCGCCTGACAAGATAAAATTTGCAGGGCATCATGGCAATTTTGAAAATCCAATTAAATGCAGTATCAGTTGTTAATCTTGTCATGTCGGTGGGCATATCAGTTGAATTTTGTGTGCATATTACACATGCTTTCACGGTCAGCTCCACTCTTCTTTGTATTGTATGATTTCAGTGCTTAGAAGCAACAACATGGGGACATCTATTCTCTCTTTCTCACATACATACAGACACGTTGTTCATGAATAACAAAAAAGAAACACAAGATTTGGTTAAAAATCCCCCTTTTTCAGCACATACCATATTCTCTCTCTCCTTTTTTTTTCCTGTCCTTTGCATGCTTGATGCGTAGCTTTTCCTTGCATATTGATTAGCATTCTTTTGCAGGTAACCAATGGAAACAAAGATGAACGTGTGAAGGAGGCTCTGGGTACAATGGGAGCTTCTGTCTTCAGGTCTTATTAGCTATTATTATTCCGTACCGTTGTTTAAGATCTGTATTAAGTTTGGTTAGAGGCCTGGCCTTATGGTTATGACAAACGTTGAATATTGTGCTCTTAGATTTTGTGTGGCTGATTAACTATTTAGTTTCACCAAAGTTCGAATATGTTTTTCCTGAATCTCTGTGACCTAGTTGATGAGTAACTAGAGTCTGGGGGTCTAAAATGTTGTTGTAATTTTTGTAAATTTGCAGTGGGATCACGCTAACAAAACTAGTTGGAGTGATAGTTCTCTGCTTCTCAAGGACACAAGTTTTTGTGGTATCTATTCCTACAACAATTGCATGTACAGGTGCAGTGTATTTTAATTCTCACGAGTACTTCCAATTCCACGCATCTCCTGTTTTGCAGGTTTATTACTTCCAGATGTACCTGGCACTAGTTCTTCTTGGTTTCTTACATGGGCTTGTATTTTTACCTGTAAGTCGGTCCTCATTGTGCACTCCATATTTAACAATGGAGCAAGCTTCCTTACCGAGCAAACATTAGACTTACAATAGCGGCTTTCCATCTGATTAGTGTTTCTGCGCTGCAGTTCGCTGCTGTAACATAGGTTTATTGAATTTGACACATGATTGGCATCATGAAATTTGTTGACTTAGGATGTCTGCGTGCTTGTACATTTAAAAAATGAAGGACCAAGTGCTTAGGATTCATTCTATGCAGGTGGTGCTGAGCCTGTTTGGTCCACCTTCCAGATGTGTCAATGTCGAGAAGCAAGACGAACGGCCATCAGTTTCATCTCTGTGACAATAGCTCGCCACCGCCCCAAAACCCAATCCCATCATTTATACTTTTTATTTTTGTAGGATTACATTACAGTATGCCTCGACTGTTGAGGCTTTTTGTACGACGACAGGAGTCCAATTAAGAAAAGGGTAGAGAACCAATAGCTTCCAACATGTAAATTAAGGACAGGAAAAAGAACACATCCACTGCAAAATCATTAGTAATGTTATTTCAGTTTAGTTTGACTGTGCTCCTGTTTTTAGTATAGGTTATGGAAATATTGGCCCGGTGCAGGATCATGAATCAAGGTGATTTCTTACTATGCTTATCTGAGGCAACACGTGCGAAGTTTTTTTTCTTATTTTTTTTTTAAGGGGGGGATAGAGAGAGAAAAAGGGGGGGGGGCGGGGGGCGGTTTTATTATGCCTCAAAGCTTTTCGGTGGCAAACTAGGGTAAGATACTGATAAGGGTTAGTTTGAAATGCATCCATTTTCAGCCGAAAACATTGTTCATTAAGAGTTAATTTCGAATATTACATATGTTGGTGTATTTTCAAAATTAACAAAATTTACCTGAATTCATATGAAGTAATTAGAGCTTGTTTAGATGACTCATAGATCCTAGCAGTCTCGAACTCGAGCGTTAATAGCCCAGCCTTACGAGGTCGGCTTATCAGGCACAACTCATGTTTCGGCAGTGACCCATGTCCTGGGGTCGCCTTCAGTGCTCGTCCTGAGTCCAGGGTCAACTGGAGTCTTGGGTCGTCGCTGGGTTTACTTAAGGTTCATCATCTCATGTTTATCTATCGTCCCCATGGCTGAGACTATCTTGGAAGCATGATAACTAGTTCATAACTTCAGTACCAAATTGTGCATTGGGCTTACCATAACTGAAGACTGTGTCGAATAATACTCTAGTTTCCACCAAATTAGCATTGTTATCCCAGCCCTTCTCAATGCCTCTGCATTTTGAGCCACTGCCCTAATGGTTTCCCAGAATCCCAACACTTGATATAACCAGCAAGAGAAACCGCACATCTGATGGTGACAATCTTGCCTCAACTTTCATTTGATTGATTCAAGAATGCATTCACATATGAAGGACAAGAATCCAACATTGGATACATCCTAAAGCATCTTACGATGAAGGGCTTCTGCTTCCGCTAGCACAGCACCTTTCTGTAGCGTGGCGGGAAACCTGGAGAGAGAGTCTAATTGTCTGAACCTGAGAGGTTTGATATATATCCATACATTCCTCCAGATCGGCGTCACAAGTTAGTAACACCCATTCGTTATCATCATCTATGTACTTGATATGAAATCTACCCATGTCATCTATACTAAATCGTCTTCCAATCTCTTCCACTAAATCTTTATATTTCCATTTTCTTTGCATGCGGAACCTGATCTTCTCCTCTCCATACACGACTTTAACCCTCCAAGCATCTGTTTCCTGATTTTGGGCAACCTTGGCTCTGTTATTCAAAACAGGCAAATCGTCAAGAGATCTTACGCTCTGTGATCTTGGCAATGGCCTCATTCCTTGCTTTAGGACACACGGCTCTGCATCACATTTTACTTGTTTCCGTAAATCCTCACCAGGATTCTCTAAGACTATGACATCTTCTCCAGTAGCGACAGTACATGCTGATTTTAGCAGCAGTCCACCACTGGAACAGGAATGGCTTGAAGAGGAGCTCTGACTGCAAGAAGAGGAGGCTGATTTTGGAGCAGTATTTTGGCTGCATGAATGGCCACCCTCAGGCTTAATGTTTGATGGTTTTGAAGGTTCACCTGGTTTTGAAGCTGAGAATGGGCCTGAACCTGGTAATTTTGGAGAGAGTAGCTCCGGGAAATCTGAATAGAATGATTTGATTTGAAAAGCTCCAGAGGCACCCTGAACAGAATCAATTACATGTTGAAGTTTCTGCAAGGAGTAACCTACCTTCTTGATTTTGCGAGAAGGCCAACGCTGTATCCCATGTTGCCGGCATATTCTTTTCAAGGTTGTGGGGCACACTGCATATTGCAAGAAGATAACAAGGGTAAAAAGGAAGGATTACAATCAGATTGAAGAAATTGACAGTACAAGAAGCAAACTGTTGCATCAAGCATTTGAAGCTGCATTGCTAAAGGAACCCCCCTTTTTTTTTTTTTTTTGGCATGGAATGAAAGCCAGAAAATAAGTGGGCAAGTCTATAGTGACACAGAATGATCAAAGGACAGAATAAAAAAGCCAGTGAAAGAGGCCCAGGCAGGAATGTCACAAAAGGGGATCGGCATTTAAATAGCATTAGCATAAAACTTAATCATACTATAACCTTCTATTTCTCATTCTCAATTAAAAGAACTTATGGTCTTCTTTTCATATCTAGGATTTGTTTTTATTGCAAACAAAGGACGTTGATTTGATTACTGAAATAAGCACAAAAAAGGTGATTTCATTATTTAACAATATGCGCCAAAATTACTATTGTGTCATGAGTGTAAACGCAACATGAATTCAGTTTTCTTGTGACAACACTCACCACCAATTTTCCTTGCAGCATCTTTTAGGGTCCCAGAGAAGTATTGACGGAGGACTTGCAAGGTAATCGCCTTTTCTGCTTTGCTACGCCGTTTCTCCCTTGTTTTATCTGGACCCATACTTGAAAGGATAGCCTCATCGAAAGTGAACTCACCGCCACACTGTTCTTGTTCTTCTACCCCAAAATCTCCTCCGTGTTGCTCAACCATAGAAGAATTCTCAACAAATATTACCCCTGATCTTTCACAGTCTTTTGGAACCTCACTAAGGCTTGCGTTAAAGCACGAATCAGACTCTTGAGCTTTTGACAACTCTTCTCCTTTAGATATGCCATGAGAAGGAACTGTGACTTCACTAACTACCATGTCCGTTTCTTGCTCTAGCTCCTTGTCAGTCACAACACGTAAGGTACTACTTACTTGTCGTATAATGATTGACAATGAATTTAGCATCTTCATCTGTTCTTCAGGATCTTTGCAATCAGGAGGTAGGAAGAACTCCAAGACAAAGTCAACTGAACCAGCATGCATGGACCGCAGATGAATGGCAACAGCACCACGTAGTCCAAACATCATAGCATGGTGCGAAAGTGGATACTTTGTTTTCTTAAAGGAAGTTATGTCAGATGAGAAGCAGGGTTGATTTGTCAAAAATGCACCCCCAGCAACCCCCTGACCTTTTAACAGGTGATGCTCAGAGCAAGCCTCATGGAAATTCTGAATATCAGGATTATTTATAAAGCAGGCATCATCAACAGTGGAAACACAGAGGGTGTAGTTCTCATTAGAGTGGCGGCAACCTTCTTTACCTTGTTGAAAGCAAGGAGCCCATGTCTGCGCCAGGGGTAGTCCATGGGTCTCACATGCACGTCTCAAAACATCTTTTATCTCAGGAAGCGCTGATTGATATGATTTATTGAATGCCTGGAGCAATGAATCTATCCTTAAGCTTGATAATGTTATATGGAACCTGACACGGACTAATTGTTTAGAACAACTGTTAGCCGTACCTTTATATTTTGAGAGCTTGAGACCACAGGACCTCTAAGATTAACTGCCTGACAATAGAGAAAACCAGATGCAGAAAACTATCAGAATTATAAACTCCAACCTTTTTAATTACAAATGAGATAAGAAAGAGCTTTAGCCATAACTGTAAGACTTGTTGGCTAAACAACTAAAACTCATTTACAATCCAATCTATACGCAACAAGCACCAGGCTGACAAGTATAATTTGCTGAGGTAAAAGTAATGGCAAATCCATCAAATGGGTAAACTGAAACAGAGAATGTGAGAAGTAAATACACAATAATGTGCTAAACTTCATGATCTGACAGCAATTCAATGCATGCCAATAATATCTTTCTGCTAACCTATTTAGGCGGGTGTTTGTTATGACCTAAACAGCATACTTAGCAGTAAAATGATATGACCATACCACATAGCACTTGACTTTCAGATACAAACAACCATAAGACAAACAAAACAAGTATACCTCCAGTGCTTTGCAAACAGTCTCAAGCTCTGGACGATATTTGATCTTCTGGGTGGTCATGACAACCTCAATAACACCAAAGCAAGTCCTGCTACCTTGTTCAAAAACAGGAAGAGCAACGCTTCCACGGACATCACACAATTGTGCATGACTAACTCGTGGATACTCATCACTCCTGAAGAATCTAACATCAGGAGTCCACTCTGGAACTTGTCCCAAGAAAACTCGACCAGGCAACCCCAGAAAATCCTCGGCTTCATGACCACCCTCGGCAGGGAAGTGGTAATAAACAGAAATGTCCCTGTAACTTGCAAGCCTCTGACAACTTGGATCAAGTGAGAAAGGTTGGTCCTGAGTCGTCAATACACGCCTGCCTCCTTTATCTACTGGTACCCAGAGTTGTATGAGGGCATCTTTGTTTCTAGCATTATCTTTTATATACCCAAGTGCATGAATTAATCTCTCCATCACAGAAGTTGAAGGTCTCGGGTTTGCCCCGGGCCCAATCCACCACCTCCTACTTAGCTCAGCACCTCCTCGAGCAATATCCACGAAGCCATCACTTCTCTTAACATTAACTTCTCTATTACCAAAATGAGGACTGGCTGACCTCTCTCCGTCAATTTCATTCTTCTCCTGGCTCCCAGACAACACCAGCTTTTGCCTCTCTTCGTGATAGTTGGCATGAGAACAACTGTTGCTAGAACTTTCATTATTGGAGGCTGGATTAGGCAAGAGAAATGAAGAGTCAAAGCAGGCATTCGAAGTGGATGGACTAAGATTAAGAAATTCAGATCCATCCGTAGTTTCCAGCCAGCATCCATCTAACAACAGTTCATCCATAAAATCAAGGTCCATGCTTAAATCAGTGGGATTGCACGGCAAAGTGCCAGGAGACGAATTGGGTTTCTCCATTACAGACTGACCAAATTCCACAGAACGAACTGCGGAGGGTCAATGTCCACTTAATGGCACGAAATCACAGCAGCTCTCAAATAATCTAGCACCGGTTTGAGTCCTCAAGAACCAATCTATCGCAAAAGTAGAACAGCAGCCAATCAGAGTGGTCAACACCGTCCAGCTTCAAAAGCCAAGCTGATGAGAGAAAATAAAGACCCTGAAACAAAGATAAAGAATTTATGTAATTTATGCGGAAATTTTTAGGCTTCTCTATCATTCATTTGCAATTGAATCGGACAACAACGGGGAGGCGAGCAAGCAACACAATAAGATTCACCAGGGAGGCTCGCATCCGATGTACAAGATTTTCTTCATTAAATGAAAAGGAGAAGCCGGACAAAATAAAAAAAAGCGAACTTTTTTTCAAGTATGGGTATGGCTCTCAAGTTTGAGCAAAAGACAAAAGAAAACAAGTACCTAAAGTAGTAAATCACTCACAAGTCCCACCATAACCTACTATATCGAGAAGCAAGCAATCATCAGCATTCACTCTACCCCAAAAATACAATCTTTCCGAAGAGAGAAGGTCAAAGAGGGAGAAAGAGAATCAACTCACCCCGTGATTGCGTGGAATTTGGCTTGGGGAAGATTATCGGATATACCGGAATCTGAAATTGGTATTGCTAGCAAACTCTTGTCTGTTGCTAACTGGCAAAGAGTTTTTCGTATTTATTTGCCTTTCCCTCTAAAAAGACTAAAGAGGTAAAATCGAAATTAAAGAGTTGTTCAACTGGAAGGGTCTGAGGAAACAAGAACATCAAGGAGACAGGGCAGAAACAAAAAATCCAATTGGACAAAGCCTGCCCCTTGGCAGATACATCTCCACAGGATAAGACCTGTATCCTTTGTTTTTATTTATTTATTTATTTTTTTTACACCAGCATTTTACGGCTAACTAATTAATATGAGCGTCAGTCACCCTCTTCCTGAATCCTGACCTCCGCAATTCTACCGCATCTAATTCTAACGTGTGGCGCCAATGGAATGGATGGAGCAGGCGTGGGTCCCACACGCCGAAACAAACCAAACCAAAGTCAATTGAATTCCCCGTCACGCGCCCCGCAGCCTCCGTCGCGCATAGCAACTCTCCTCCTCCACCTGCTGACGCAAGCTTATTCAGATTCGGATCTCCACAAGTGGACTGGAATCTGCGGTCCTATTTTGGCTTTTCTTTTCTCTCTCTCTCTCTCTTGTTTTTTTTTTTTGTTTGTCCCCTCTTATGACGTATGAATGGAGCACAGCCAAGATGAATAAGGATAGGAGAATTGCCACATTAGACTTAAATAATGCGTCCCCAAAAAAAAAATGTTAAGACTTAAATAACGGATAGAAATGTTGATTATTAGGCTTAGATGTTAATTTTTAATTTTCTTGGCTAAACTAAAAAAGACCTCGAAGGTATCATATTATTTACAATCCATCCACTCGCCTATCAATAGAATATGAAGAGATAAAAGCCTTTTCGTATTGAAAGATAAATCTTTAAGGCCATACTGGTGTATTTGTGAGTTATATATCCCCTAAGCTCCAAATCTTAGTCATAAATTCCTCACAGACGTTTTTAAACTCTCCAGTTTCATTTCTAAATGTCAATTTTGGATGTTAAGTTCCCGATTTAGTTCGCAACTTTTTTGCCTTATTATGTTAGCACCACCAACAAAACATTGGATGTCGTGTTGTATTTCCAACAGCCATCGGTAGGAAGACCTAGTGATATACAACATTATACATAGTTCAGGACTAACCAGCAACTTTAGTAGTTTAGGGTTTGAATTTCAATGTTACCTGGAGACCAATCATGTACTCTCCCAGTCCAAGTTATTTGCTTGTTTTGAGATTATGTGATGATTAAGGAATGATAAAATTATGTATTTTTTTCAATTTTGCCCCTATAAACAGAAATTAAAAAATGGTGCAATTGGCGATAGAGCCTATTCGAACGTTTGAAGACTAGCGAGATTCAATAATTTGGTACCATATGATCACTTATCTCTCTTAATCATCAAATTCCAACAGAATTCAATTTCATCATCTCCCCTATTTATTTCTCCCTTATTTATTCCATCTCTCTAATTGTTTTAGCATGTTTACATACCTGTTTCGGTTACGTCAAATAAGAAAGCACGAATATGCAAACAAAGCTCCCTCGTAATGTTGCCTTGATCTGTTCTTTTTCACCAATTATGTACGAGACTATGACATTAATGGTGAACTGTGATGGGACGAAGGCACTAAGTTTGATGGGGAGGGGTACTGACTATGAATTCGACGATTTGTGGGTAGTGAATTGTGGTGGGAGGAAGGCGCCGAGGCCAATAAGGACGTGTAGTAATAAAATTAGGTTTCTAATTAGTGCAATAAGAGGTTGGATGAGATCTGATTAGTGCCCGATAAAGGTTTCTGATTTCCCCCCCCCCCCCCCCCCCTTTCTCTGTATCCACTAGGTGTTTGTGCACCACACTACTAATGTTAGTAAAGTGTGGAGCTGTTCCTTCTTTGTCCATTTCTAGTTTGAAAACTGAAGATATAGGTGTAAGATCGAGGAAACAAATCCAGGAAATCAGAAACCTTTATTGCACTAATTAGATCTCATCCAACCTCTATCATACTAATTAGAAACCTAATTTTAGTACTACACCTCCTTAGTGACCTCAGCACCTTCCTCCCATCATAATTCATTATTTTGTCCCCATTACCTACAAATCGTTTATTCATACCCAGTACCCCTCCCCATCTAACTCAGTGCCATCGTCCCATCAAAGTTCACCAACAACGTCACAGCTCGTACATAATCGATGACGAATAACAGATCAAAGCAACGTTACGAGGAAGTTCTGGTCACATGTTCGTGCTTTCATATTTGACACAATTGAAATAAGTATGCAAACATGCTAAAACCAGTACTTTGAATGACTTTCTATTATGAAATAGCGTGGGTTTGTAAATAACTAGTTTTGAAATTTGAGATTTATGTTTCAAATTGAAGCTTTATATGTATAATTAGAATTTTTTTATGTATGTATTCTTCTAAGTTTTATATGTATGCTTCAGCGTTTGTAAAGAACACACACAAATGTATGTGTGTATGTATGTTTTTGGTTTTATAAAAAACACACACTGTCACACACGTACACACATATGTATATATATGAACCTTTATTACTATTGTGTGAAACTGGGTTGTTATTGTACGAATTTAAGTTCTTATTGTATGAAACCTGTTTCATATATGTATGAAACCGTGTTTCTAATGCATGAGTTTTGAGTTTTAATAGTGTATGGAACTGTAAATAAAATATATGAAACTGGAAAATATTTTTATCAAGATATGAACTATTTGTGTGGGCGTGAACAATTTTTTTTAATATATTGTGCATATACAATAATGAAATGTGTGTAGACACACATAACCTTTAGTTGGTAGGAAAACTGAGTCTGAATGCAATTTATTGTTGTAACTATATTCTAATTGTACGAATTGATATGTTATGTATGAACTTGAGTTTCTATTATATGAAACTAAGTTCTTATTATATAAGTGTGGAAATAGAGATTTTGACGTACGAAACTCGTTTCATGTTATATTAAATTGAAAGGCAAAAGGAGCAAACAAGACACTAAGATTTGGGTCATAGTGCACGTTGGCCACTATTGTTTTTTTATAGTTAAATCCATCATCCAAGTTTGCTTTGTTGGTATATTGGTAACTAATGTTTGCGCCCGTGACAAATTAGCCACTAAGGTAACTAACGGCCAGAATATTTCATGAAATTATGAAATATTCCATGAAGTGTCCTGATAACATGGCTAATTGAAATAGTAAATTACATAATTCATCCCTAAACTAAATACTCTTATGCAAACTAATCCCTAAACTAAAAAAACAAAGAAGAAGAAGAAGAAGAACCATCTTCTTCCTCTCTAACCAGAATCAATCGAATTTTTGTTCAAGCCATGTATAGCATAAATTAATCCAAATTGAATATTCACAATGCTGTGTTTTGATCTTTCAATTGCAGGCAAAATAACAAAATAAACCACTAACATTTTTGTGTTGGCCCGATTCATTTACTTTTTTTTTTACCAAATAAACCACTAATGTTTTTGAATCAGCTCAAATCTGCTACTCTTGTAAATTTTTTCATTAACTCTAATGGAATTTTAGCATAAAATACAAAGTTTAGTCCCTACATTTTATATTTCTGCTCTCAACACATCTGAAGCTTATTAATCTAATATTTGAACCACCTTCTTGAAACTGACATTGATCTTTGAACTCCATTTGTAGGTAGTAATTGAGATCCCCCTGAACTTGCTGATAGTGGCCACAATGTTCATCATTTTACTCTGCCACATATGGCACCATAATCTTGCATTAAGCGTTAATATGAACGAGACATCATTTGAGAGTGATAGTATGAGACCGAAGGCATCCCATAGACTTTGAAAGAGCTAGAAATGATAATGAATAGACTGTACCTGAAAAATGTAATTGTGGAAGGTGGTTATGGAATTTTGTAAATGGTGAAGGTAGCCTATTTAAATTGTTTTAAACCAAGTGGAGCTATTTTGTTAATTTAAAAAAAAATTAATGATGGAGTTTTGTAATATTCCAATAGCCGAATCAGTAAATTAACTTATTTAAATAACATTAGTGGTTTATTTGGCTATTTTAAATAATGTTAGTGGTTTATTCAGCAGGAAAAAAAACATTAATGGCTGATTTGAGCTGGGCCCAAAACATTAGTAGTTTATTCGTTATTTTTCCTTCAGTTGCCAAATTTGCAAACTCAGCCCAAATCAGAGTGCTGATTCACCATGACTTGTTTCGACGAATCGAAAATTGGCAAATTTGGTGGGGGGTGTCCCAAAGCCCCTTCGGCACCGGCAACATCCCCATCTGCCTCTGCTTCTCCTACCCCACCACCCACCAAAACCCCCTACTGCACCAAGGTCGGCCTCAAGCAAAGGCCCTGAAAGTCGAAGGAGGACGAGCCGCTCGCCAATTACAACAACAAGGAAGGCAAGGGGCGCTGGCAATCCCTCCCCAAGCACGTCTGCCTTCTCCGTTGCGGCAAGAGTAGCCGCATTCATTGGATGAACTACCTCCGCCCCTCCGTCAAGCGCGCTAGATTGCCCCCAACAAGGAAGATCTCATCATCCTCCTCCACTGCCTCCTCGGCAATCGTACCAACTAGATTGATTATATATTTCTTATTAATCCAGTTAACATCATCAATCACGCCCCATCCATCACTGCCTTCTTCTGCTACCTGGCTAGCTAGAGATTGACTGGGCTCTTTGCTTCTGTTTCTGTAATCGATGGGTTTATGTGGGAAAAAAAATGCAATGAATGCCAAAAGCCACGCTTGAATAGGAGAGAGAAGCAGAAAATGATTGAACAAAGTCTGAGAGAGTGGAGTGAGAGAAGAAAGAAGGAAAGGAAGAAAAAGACGGTGGAAATGAGAAGTAAAAAAGTTTAGGGGGGGATTTGTGTTAGAACAAAAAATGTCATATCATCATCTATGTAGGGTTGCCATGTTGATTATATTTATCACATCATCATCCACCCAAAAACTGTAATAGGAGTAGGCTATTTTTATCAAAAAATAACGTTAATGATAGGTTTAACTATAAACAAACAATGATGGTCGATCTATCTATTTGACAAACATAAATGGCTAATTTACCCCTTTAACCTAAATTTAAATATTGATCTACTAAACTAGATATTTATTTAACAAAAATAAAGTCTTGCGAAAGCTCTTTCGGTGTGAATTGCAACTGAATTCTTAATGTGCTAAATTGGTAATTTATTGTGCGAAATTGATTATGAAATAATCTTGTTCATAAAATCTAGTGAAAACTCTCCTAATATGAAACAAAAAATTTAATGTAATAAATGGTAGTCTATTGTATAAAACTGATATTTAAATGTATGAAACCTTTTAAACATGATTTTTTTTGCAAAAAAAAAAAAGTCATGAATAATATATTTTTGAAAAAAATAATCACTATATTTATCATATTGTCTTAATTTTTTTTAATTATCTCTTGAAATGAATTCTAATTCAAATTCTCCAATTAAAAATATTTTCTTTCATATTTTCCTTTTGAAATTCTTTTAATATTGTTTAACTTAATTCACTCATAGTTACATGAAAAATGGAGAGCCATTAACTTTAACAGTTTTCATTAGATGGTGAATGTACACAAGATGTATTTCAGAATTTCCCGGAGCAAAATGTTACAGCGAGAGTAATTAATAACCATTTATCAATAGGCTTTGTTAAATGCAACAACTTGATCTGGATTCTTCTGCAATTGAGGATGCCTTTCGCTTTTCGTCACTACTTAAATTAGCGTAACATATAGACATTTTACTAGTCTGAATTATTAGATAATGGACAGGTCGTCAAGTTTCCCGTTTCTACGTTGCTTCCCAAATCTGCTGTAGAAGATGGATGTGTCCAAGTTAGTCCTAAACCGTTAATTTTTATTGCAAATTAATTCTCAATCTTCATTTTATTGCATATTGGTCTCAAATATTTATAACATGTTGCATATTAGGCTCTAATCCTAACTAAGCTTGAGTTGGCGAAAAAATCCAGCTCACAAGGAAAAAAATTGATAAGTTGAATAGTTTATTAATAATAAAAAATTGTGGCATTATTTGAATTTATTATAATACAGTTATCAAACAATTTGAATTTATTAACTCGCAGTGCAACTATTTGACATTAACTTCTTAAATTCTAATTTAAACTGTTACTTTTAATTATTGCCTTCCATAAATTCAATCATACTATATTTTTTCATAGTCAATGAATCATTTAAGTTATGAATTTTTTCTTCCTTTAAATTGGGTTTTTGTGTCAAGTTAGTCGTATCTAAGACTAGATACCACATGCATCCAATTATAAAGATTAAGACAAATATGCAGCAAACTGAAAGTTAAGGACTAATTTGTAATAAGAATTAAAGTTTGAGACAATAAGTGTTCTTTTTTTGCCAATCAAAACATATAAAAAAAACTTATAGAACACATTATGTAAAGAAAAATAAATAAATTTAAAAGTCCATCAGATCAGAGAGTAGTAGTGGGACTAGTGGAACTCACTTTTATGAATACGTACACATGGGGGGAAGTTCAGATTTCATATAACGCATTAAACTAATCCCACCCACAAAAACATAGCTGATCTACCACAAAAAAAAAAAAAAAAAAAAAAAAAAAAAAAAAAAAAAAAAAAAGCCACATGCAAACCACATTGCTATACATTTCTTTTTCTCAGAATTAGATCTCATATAATATAATATAAAACCAGACGTGATTCAAGTACAGTTTACCGTCCTTCATTGGCTTCCTAGCTTTGCTACCAAGAGTAGTTGAAGGAACAAGGACTTATACTATTTTTTTAATGAACGGAAGTTAGTTTGATAGAAATGGTTTAGTATATTAAGCAGGAGGACTTGGTTTAATTTAAGGTCTTGTATATGAAAGGAAAAAAAAAAGAAAAAATCTTTAGAGAGGTTCTTGTTTTAGTATATGAAAGTACCTAAAAAAAGATTTGATTGATATAGAAACCTAATTTATAAAAAGAAAAACTAATATTTTTAATTGTTCATTAAGTACCAAAATATTGTGCCACAACTTGAATTTATTGGATGATAGTTACAGAATAGTTTAAATTAATTAGCTCTTATATAATTATTTATCATCAACTTTTTAAATTATAATTTGAACTATTTAGTACTTGTATTATCATAAATCCAAATTATGTCATAATTTTTTAACAATTCATAAACTATTTTTATTATCAATTTTTTCTCTTTATAAATTATATTTTTTTTATGTCAAATCAATCTTGTCTAAGGCCAAGAACTAATATGAAACGAATTATAAAGGTTTTATGACTAACTTGTAACAAAATGGAGATTGAGGACCAATTTAGAACAACAATTAAATGTTTGGACCAATTGGTCTGTTTATCCGACATTCTTGCGAACTTTAACAAAGTCCTGCGGCGATGAAACTATAAGATTGCAAACTGTAGTTGAAAGACTAGACTATGATATGTTCTCCAGAGCTAGCACTGAGCAGTAGTTCTATGAAGAACAGACAAGAAGACAAAGTAAGGCCAGCAGTAGAATATTTTGAGAGCATGTATATTGAAGACTATTTATCTTAGAGACCTATTATAAAATTACATAATTATATATACAATTGGTTAAAAAAAATACATATCACTATATAACAAATATATTTAAATGCATGAATATCTATATGTAGTGGTATGAATAAATATTTTGTATTACTATAAACATATATAGTTACATGGTGAAATAGAAGCCAAGTTTGAAAGGATGTACCACAGTTACCTATTATATTTCGAATCTATCTATCTACAATTTTAAGCTAATCTCCGGTAAACTCAACTCCTCTAAGAACCTTCATCTTTTGAAATTTATTTGTAACGGGTTCGGTAAATGACCTTATATTCCCAAACTTCTGATTTTTTTTTTTGTTGTAATTTTGTCCTCCAACAAAGTGAATATTACTCTCTCACATTCCTTACATTATTTGACAGTTTGGGTCATCCCAAGTTTTTTGCATCATTTTTTTATTTGGTAAACCTTTTTACATTCATTTCACTATATTATATATACTTATTTCAACTTTCACTTTAAAACTTAAATAGAAAAAAAAAATCGATGAATTTTACACAATTTACAATTATTACCGTCCTGTCTTGAAGAGGCTAACGAAATTAGAAAGTTATTAACTGGGGAGCTAACTTATTCCTTGAGCTTGATTTTATTAATTGCATTCTACTTGAACTCATCAGACTGCTCAGTTATGACATTTAACAGCACCCAACGAGAAAATTAACAACATCAGATGGCTTATTGCATCGAATACCCATTTTTAGAGCTCTTCCAACGCAATAGAAGTTGATTGAAAACATTCTAAAAAAAAAAATCTGCAGAAGTATACTAGTTTTACCGGTGGAAGCTCCTCCATATATAAAGATTGGAAACATGGAGGCGTCTAAAGTACCAAAAGCTTGAGAATCTGAACAATATGTTTCTCTCTGCCTGGAAGATGAAACAAAAGATCATCTAAGCCCATGGGCTCCCTTCTGAATGTGAGGTTGACGAGCGTTGGCTCATGAGAAGCGGCGGCTATATTATATTATATGAGATCTGATTCTGAGAAAAATAAGTGTGTAGCAATGTGGTTTGTTTGTGGCTTTTTTTTTTTTTTTTTTTTTTTTTTTTTTTTTTTTTTTTTTTTTTTTTTTTTTTTTTTTTTTTTTGCGGTAGAGGTTCAGCTATGTTTTTGTGGGTGGGATTAGTTTAATGCGTTATATGAAATCTGAACTTCCCTCCATGTGTACGTATTCATAAAAGTGAGTTCCACTAGTCCCACTACTACTCTCTGATCTGATGGACTTCTAAATTTATTTCAATTTAATATAATATAAAACTCAGTTTTATACATCACAATCCTAATTTCCACAATTATACGAACTTAGATTCATGCAATAAAAACTCAATTTCACATAAAACATATCAATTCATACAATCGGAACACAATTGTAATTATGAATTGTGTTCAAACTCAGTTTTCCCACAAACTCAAAGTTATTTGTGTCCTCACACATTTTATTGTTGTATGTGCACAATATATTAAAAAAAATTACTCAATTCGACACAAAATAATTCATTTCTTCAAACAAAATTTCAATTTTGTATATTCTATTTATAGTTTTATAGACTATTAAAATTCAAAACTCGTACATTAGAAACACAGTTTCATACATATATAAAGCAAGTTTAATACAGTAAAAACCTAGATTTGTACAATAGCACCTCAGTTTCATACAATAGTGTGTGTGTGTGTTCCTTACAAACCCAAAAACACACACAAAAATACATATATATATATTCTTTACAAACCTTAAGGCATACATATAAAACTCAAAAACATATATACATAAAAATATCCAAATTATATATATAAAGTTTCAACTTGAAACATAAATATATAAAACTCAAAAACATATATACATAAAAATATCCAAATTATATATGTAAAGTTTCAACTTGAAACATAAATATCAAATTTCAAACCTAGTTCTTTACAAACTCATGTTATTTTGCAATAAAAATAAAAAAAAACCGTTCAAAGTACTGGTTTTAGCATGTTTGCATACCTATTTCAGTTGCGTCAAAGATGAAAGCACGAATATGGTGCGGATCTGTTCTTAACCGATTATATACGAGACTAAGACGTTGATGGTGAACTGTGATGGGAGGAGATGGGAGGAGGCACTGAGTTCAATGGGTGGAATTTATGGGTAATGGGAACAAAACGGCGAACCGTGGTAGGAGGATGGTGCCGTGGTCACCAGGAAGGCGTAGTACTGGAATTAGGTTTCTAATTAATGTTGTAGACGGATGAGCTCTGATTAGTG
Organism: Aquilaria sinensis; assembly: GCA_005392925.1. Classification (NCBI taxonomy): domain Eukaryota; kingdom Viridiplantae; phylum Streptophyta; class Magnoliopsida; order Malvales; family Thymelaeaceae; genus Aquilaria; species Aquilaria sinensis. The sequence continues at coordinate 801,187 of SMDT01001567.1, read as the reverse complement.
CTGTGTTGTTGCTGTTGAAATATCATTAGCTATAATCAATTTTGTGATGTTATTGATTGGCTTTGCACCCCTTCATTCATCTGACCTATTCCTCTTCAGGGGCAGTAAACTTTGCGAAACAACCCACATACCTTTTTTTTTTTCCGACTATGATTCCTTCCAACAATGTGCAAGACAACAGACGGCGTTTATTATAATTCTTCACTTTTTTTCTATATACAGAATCAGGTACAAGCCTCCGGAATAGAGAGAGCACAACTATTAATTTTGGAGACCTTTAACAAAAGATGCCTCCAACAGCCTTTGGAACTCAAGTTCCCGTGTTTAATGCACTTGAAAATTTGCCAAGCGATAGGTCTTCAAGCGCCGATCATCATTTATTGAGAAATACAGAGAGCAGAGATCACGAGGCCCGTGCTAAAGTAAAAATCAGAGAGAGAGAGAGAGAGAGATACAAGACTCAAAACCAAGCTTTAAAAGCCAGATTTCCGCCCACATAAATCAGCATTTATTAATAAACACAAGAAGCAGAGATGAGAAGGCCTTGCCCAAACTTTCAGTCCACAATACCCTCTCCAACTTGGGTTGGTCGAGACCCAGTTTGCCTTCAAATGCTTGGCCTCACATTGAGACGACTAGCTAACTTCTGACCAAGAGATTTATCAGCCTGCATCCCGCCCCAAGCAGCAGCAATGAATAAAATATCATGTCAGTCGGATCATTCTCGGCACGTAAACCTTCCAGTGTCAAATTGACTGCATCAAAATCTAAACCAAGCAAACATAACTTACCTGAGTCCAGTATGATATCCAGACGCTGCGAATTTCATGTGTCACACGTGGATCAGACAATGCATCTACCCATCGGCAAATGAACCTCTCTTGCCTGTGATGAACAATAATCCAGGAAAGAGGACGCAATCACCACAAGTTTCTAGCATTACCCTTGTTTTACTCTATGGACTTGATTCTAAGATATTATCAGAGAGCACAAATACCTGTCAGGATCCCACGATTGGTATCTTTCCCCTGGCTGTTTGAAGTTGTTCTCCTTTGCAATGATACACTGCATCAACCAATGAGATAACCAATGAAAGAAGGCATGACTGTGAAGTGCATTGATGGTAGTACCTATGTGGATTATAACTTAGCATTTGAAGTTACACGGTTTACTTTTATTTATTTGTTAGATTCTGTTAAGATATTGCCTTTTCTTTGCCACTAAAAACAAGGGATAATTAAACAAGCACACAAAGTTATGTTGACTAAGTTGATCCACGAATCATAACCACCAGGACAACAGCATATACAGTGACTTACCTTCTCACGCCTTCCAGTGAGAACAGGAGGAGGAATGGGGAACTTCTCAGCATGACGGACAGCACCATACCTTGAAGGGAAGTAATTGACCTGAACGATAGACAATTGCTTCAGATTACCTCAAATCTAAAACAAAACAACAGAAAACTATAATGCCTCATATCACAACAAATATGAAATTATGCAAGCAAGAGGAAATCAGTCTCTTCCCATGCAGACGACAAGAAAATGAATGTAACCTTATCATATCTCCAGCTTACTCATGGTGGAGCCAATCATAAGCAACCAATACGAAAGGAAACCAGACATAATGAAAGGTCAGAGTAGATAGCAAGTACCTCTTCATCCCTGTGCATAAAATTCATGAAACCTTCATGATGATTGTTGTGATGAGCACACTTGGGAGCATTGGCAGGAAGTTGCAAATAATTTGGTCCAAGTCTATGCCTTTGCGTGTCAGAATAGGAGAAGATTCGGGTCTGGAGCAGCTTATCATTGGAATAATATATGCCAGGAACAATAATAGCAGGGCAGAAAGCAAGCTGTTCATTTTCAGCAAAGAAATTATCAATGTTTTTGTTCAGGACCAAGCGCCCGACAGGCTGGAGAGGCAAGATGTCCTCGGGCCAGGTTTTTGTTACATCAAGTGGATCAAAATCAAACTTGTCCTCATGATCAGGATCTATTGTCTGGACGAAAAGTTTCCACTCTGGATGGTTGCCAGCTGCAATTGAGTCATACAGATCCTGGGTGGCATGGCTGTGATTAGATCCTCCAACCTTAATTGCCTCTTCCTCAAGCAAGCACTTGACTCCGCAAGTTGGTTTCCAGTGGAATTTCACATAGTGAGCTTTTCCAGCCTTGTTGACCAGAGTGTAAGTGTTAACACCAAAGCCCTCCATATGCCTGTAGTCTTGTGGAATACCCACATCATCAAAGAGGAACGTGAACATATGCAGACTCTCAGGATGATGAGAAAAGAAGTCAACAATCCTCCAGTTCTCCTGAATGTGAGACTTTGGGTTCGGTTTAAGAGCATGAACCATATCCGGGAACTTCATTCCATCACGGACGAAGAAGACAGGGAAATTGTTCCCCACAAGGTCAAAATTACCCTGCATCCACGACAAAAGATTAGCAACTATTTCAAAGTAATGCCAATCATTTCCACATACTACAGGCCTACATTGAACCTTGCTACAAACCCTAAACTCGTGCTGCAGGTATGGTATACATAACATGGGCCTTCAGAATCAAATATGAACAATATTCTCATTTTAATGTATAAACATTGATAAATGTGTCTATTATACTATGACACATGTTAAAATGACAACAGAAAGGACACATGAGATAACACTTCACCTCTCTAGTATAAAACTTCACTGCAAAACCACGGGGATCCCTCAGGGTTTCAGGGCTGCCACGCTCATGGATGACAGTGGAGAAACGGACAATAACAGGAGTCTGAACCCCAGGGGAGCGAAGAAAATCAGCGCATGTGAGGTGAGATATGTCATGTGTGACCTCAAAGAAACCCTTTGCACTGGCTCCCCTGGCATGGACAACTCTCTCAGGAATCCTCTCTCTGTCAAAGTTGGCAAGCTTTTCCACAAGATGATAATCCTCAAGGAGGACGGGACCTTCAATACAGCAGCAAAAAAGTACAAAAATCCCAGTCCCACTAGTAAAATTGACCAATATAAACATCTCAACAAATACTTCTCATACGTACATGAATATACATAAGTTGGACGTTGCTAACATATTGTTAAATCCAATTTCTGTGACATTAATTATGTTGCAAGCACGAAGAACAGAAAAGGGCTACAGAGCATAAGCACAGCCAAGAATGAAAAAGAGACAACAAATGCGGTTATGGGAATAGGTCCATCATATGAGTTAATCCACTATCACTGATCTCCCCAAAGAAGGAACAAGATCTCCATCTAACTGTAAACTACAAAACGACGAGTGAAAAGGAGCCTAGCATAATAAGGAAACATGTTTCAGTAAGCAAACAATGGCATGGGACAGGACTTTGCTTGAATCAAGCAGAGGTCGGTCGTCAAAACAAGTCACCGACCACCAGAACTTGATGACTCACAAAATCATAATGATACAGATCATGTACCTCGAGAGCCAACAGTCAAAGCTGAGTTATTGTTCCAGACCGGAGCACCGGAATTGGTAGTCCAGAAAGGGGAATTGAAAGCACTTGATGGGCGGTACTGCATCAGAAAAGTTGAACAAATACATAATCAATTCGAATCTCAAAATGAGTTAAAAAAATTAAAAGAAAAGTATACTCTAATAGGATTAAGGTTAGGGAGAAAGAAAGCAGTGCACCTTGTAGGGATCCATGGATGGAGGAGGCTAAGGCGAGTGGGAGCGACGGAGCGAGAATCGCAAGGCAAGCCACAAGAACCGGTTCCAGGAAATATTTATAAACGGGGATTGGCGTGTTGTTGGCACTCGCTTCTATGATTTTGATCTTATCTTGAAGCCCAGTTGGGGGCCGAAATGGGAACCTGGCCTGGCGAGGCGCGGCGTGGCGTGTATTGGCAGGTTTATTTGGAGGAACTGGGGAATTAGGTCCTAGAACTTTTGTAACTTTTCTATATCAGTTCTAAAATTATCAATATTTCTAAATAAATCCATAAATTATGTTAACTTGCGGTCTGTTAGCGCTAAGTGGTGTCTGTATGAATTTTATATCCCCTAGGCGCCAAACCTTGTTCATAAATTCCACGCTGACGTTTTTAAACTCTTCAATTTCATTCCTAGATGTCAATTTTGGATCTCAAGTTTCCGATTTATAATGTTAGCTACTTTTTGCCTTATTATTTATATCAGCACCTCAATGAAACATTAGATATCATGTTGTACTTCCAACAGCCACCAACAGGAAGAGCTAGTGGAGAATGTTATAGTTCAGGACTGAGATTGCAACTTTTAGTAGCTTAGGGTTTGAATTGCAATGTTACTTATAGTTCATGACCAATCATGTACTAATGTTTAATAGCTGAATGACAAATGTAAAACAAAACATACGCTTTGAACTACAGTTTGCAATCTTACTAGTCTCATCGCTATAAAACTTTGTTAAGGTTCACAACAAACAAAAATTAGTTTTTGTAAGTGTACCAGGAATATTAAGTAAATAGCGTCATTGGTCCCAAACCTTTAATTGCTGTTGCAAACTGCTCCTTGACCTACACTGCATTGCAAATTAGTCCCACACTTTTATAATTCGTTACACATTATTCCCCCCCCCCAATAGACAAAATTGAGTTAAAACAAAAACTTATTTTATAGAAAAGAAAAAATTGATAATCTAAATACTCTATTAACTGTTTAAAAGTTATAGCATAGTTTGAATTTGTGATAAAATAGTTACCAAATAGTTTAAATAAGAAATTAAAAAGTTGATGTCAAATAATTACTTGAGAGTTAACTACATCAAACTATTCAATAACTGTCCTCTAATAAACTTAAATTGTATCATAATATTTTGATAGTTAATGAACTATTTCAAATATCAGTTTTTCTTTCTTTTTGTAAATCAAGTGTCTATACAAACTTAGTTTTGCCTAAAGCTATGGACCAATATACAATAAATTATAACTGTTTGGAACCAATTTATAATAAAATAGAGGTTTATAAACGGTTTACAATGACAACTACAAGTTTAGGACTAATGATGTTTTTTACCCTAGAAATCTCTTTTGTTTGACAACATTAATCTTCTTGGTGCGTTCAGATACTAAAGTAAGAACCTCTCTCAAGCATTTTTTTTCCCCCATATACAAGACATTAGATTAAACCAAGAACTCTTGCTTAATATACATAAATCATTAGTTCTCTCAATATATAAATATATATAAACCATCCTATTCAAACTAACTTCTATTCATAAAAAAAATTAAAGAAAAAAAAAAGTATAATTCCGTGTTCATTCAACTACTGTTGGTAGCCAAGCTATGAAGCTAATGCGTGATGCTCGTATCACTTTTTGTTTAGGGATGAATTATATATGAGTTGAGATCAGACATAAGTTTGTCTCAGGCTTCTATTCTGTGGTAGAGATTCATCTATGTTTTTGTTGGGTTGAGGGGGGATTAGTTTAGTGCATGATATGAAATGTGAGCTTCAGTGTACGTGCTAATAAAAAGCGAGGTTGCTCAAAAGGACCTTTATTTATAAATAAACAAGACTTAACAACGAAACTTTAAAACCCAGATTTCCCCCCCACATAACTCACTCATTTATTTATAAACATGACAAGCAGATATCAGGAGGGCCTTTCGCAAACTTTCAGTCCATAATATCCTCTCTCTCCAACTGGGGTTGGTCGAGACCCATTTTGCTTTCAAATGCTTGGCCTCACATTGAGACGGGTAGCTAGTTTCTGACCAAGGGATCTATCAGCCTTCATCCCGCCCCAAGCAGCAACAGTGAATAAAATATCATGTCAGTTGGATCATTCTGGGCTCTTAAAACTTCTAATGTCAGATTGACAGGATAAAAAATGTAAACCAAGCAAACATAACTTACCTGAGTCCACCATGATATCCAGATGCTGCGAATTTCATGTGTCACACGTGGATCAGACAGTGCACGTAACCATCGGCAAATGAACCTCTCTTGCCTGTGATGATCAGATCAGATGAATCAGCAAAATGCTGGCAATCACAAGTTTAATGCTTTGCCCTTTGTTTTCCTCTATCAGAGAACACAAATACCTGTCAGGATCCCATGATCGGTATCTTTCCCCTGGCTGCTTGAAGTCGTTCTCCTTTGAAAGGGAACGCTGCATCAACCAAAGAGATAACCATATTTAAACAGATCATAGCCATCAGGAAGGATCACACAGGGTATACGGTCACATACCCTCTCACGCTTTGCATTGAGAACAACAGAAGGAATGGGGTACTTCTCAGCATGACGGACAGGGTCAAACCTTGAAGGGAAGTAATTGACCTGAATGATAAGAGAATTGCTTCTGATTAGCAAATGTAAGTAACCTACTTATGATATCTCCAGCTTAGTCATGGTGGAGCCAATTATAAGCAACCGACAGGAAAGGAAACCAGAGATAGTGAAAGGTTAGAGTAGATGCATGGCAAGTACCTCTTCGTCCCTGTGCATAAAATTCATGAAACCTTCATGGTGATTGTTGTGATGAGCACACTTGGGAGCATTGACAGGAAGTTGCAGATAATTTGGGCCAAGTCTATGCCTCTGCGTGTCAGAATAGGCGAACATTCGAGTGTTGAGCATCTTATCATCGGAATAATAGATTCCAGGAACAACAATGCCAGGGCAGAAAGCAAGCATTTCATTTTCAGCGAAGAAATTGTCGATGTTTTTGTTCAGGACCATGCGCCCAACAGGCTGGAGAGGAAATATGTCCTCAGGCCAGGTTTTTGTTGAATCAAGTGGATCAAAATCAAACTGGTCCTCAATATCAGGATCCATTGTCTGGATGTAAAGTTTCCACTCAGGATAGTTTCCAGCTGCAATCGAGTCATACAAATCCTGGGTGGCATGGCTGTGATTAGATCCTCCAACCTTAATTGCCTCTTCCTCGAGCAAGCACTTGACCCCGCAAGTTGGTTTCCAGTGGAATTTCACATAGAGAGATTTTCCAACCTTGTTGATCAGGGTGTAAGTGTTAACACCAGAGCCCTCCATATGCCTGTAGTCTTGTGGAACACCCAAATCATCAAAGAAGAAGGTGAACGTATGCAGGCTCTCAGGATGATGAGACAAGTAATCAAGAATCCTCCAGTACTCCTGGACGTGAGACTTTGGGTTTGGTTTAAAAGCATGGATCACATCTGGGAATTTCATTCCATCACGGATGAAGAAGACAGGGAAATTGTTCCCCACAAGGTCAAAATTACCCTGCATCCACGACCAAAGATTAGCAGCTCTTTCAAGCTAGTGCAGAACCAATCATAGATACTACAGGCGATCTGGTATACATAAGATGGGCCTTTAGAATCAAATATGAACAATTATTAAACATTAATAAATGTGTCTATCACACATAAGTTAATATAACAACAGAAAGCATACAATATAAGTTAACGCTTCACCTCCCTAGTGTAGAATTTCACTGCAAAACCACGAGGATCCCTAATGGTTTCAGGGCTGCCACGCTCATGGATGACAGTAGAGAAACGGACAATAAGAGGAGTCTGAACCCCAGGGGCACGAAGAAAATCAGCACATGTCAGGTGAGATACGTCATGTGTGACCTCGAAGAAACCCTTAGCACTGGCTCCCCTGGCATGGACAACTCGCTCAGGAATCCTCTCCCTGTCAAAGTTGGCGATCTTTTCTATAAAATGGTAGTCTTCAAGGAGTACGGGACCTTCAATATACAGCAGCAAAGAATACAAAATCTCAGTCCAACTTGTAAAATTGACCAATATAAACATCTCAATAAATACTTGGACCATTATCCTCTCTTGTTACTCCGAACATACATAAGCTGGACATACTGCTAATATATTTTTAAATGGCATTTCTGTAACCTTTATTACCTTGGGGAAATATCACTTTAAGTCCTAAATCTTTGGTACCTTTTTTATTTGAGTCCTAAAACTTTGTAAATTTCTATTTGAGTCCTAAAACATGTAACCAGCTTGTCGTAAAGTTAAGCCCAGAACTGATGACCAACGATTAAAAACTAACTGTTTATATATTTTGCAAGTTTTAGGACTTAAATAAAAATTCACAAAGTTTTAGAGCTCACATAAAAATTTGTGAAATTTTATACCTTCAATAGAAAGGTTGCAAAAGATTTAGATCTGGAGGTGATCTTTCCCTGGCTTTTATGTTATTGGACTTTTTTTTGTTTTTTCTTCCAAATGCTTTCAAAATTGCTCCTCCATTTTTTTTACCATGAGAAAGAACAATTTTTTTCAATATTTTCAAAGAGGAACAATATCTATTATTTATGTATCCAATGACAAAAAACCACACTTTGTAAATGATTTCTTCATTATCATTCTTTAAATTAATGTGACACTGACCTAATCTAGAGCATACATGACAAACAACATTATTTCTTGCTCAATAGGTCTCGGCAAAGGATTTAGATCTGAAGGTGATCTTTCCCTGGCTTTTATGTTATTGGACTTTTTTTGTTTTTTCTTCCAAATGCTTTCAAAATTGCCCCTCCATTTTTTTACCATGAGAAAGAACAATTTTTTTCAATATTTTCAAAGAGGAACAATATCTATTATTTATCTATCAAATGACAAAAAATCACACTTTGTGAATAATTTCTTTATTATCATTGTTTAAATTAATGTGACACTCACCTGATCTAGAGCATACATGACAAGCAACATTATTTCTTGTTCAATAGGTCTCATTAACATTTTTTTTAAGATTAGAAAAACTATTATCTTATAGCAAGTATCCTTTTGAAAAATTTCTAAACTCATGAATAAGCTTCTTATTTCTATATGAGTTTGGTGAAGATCACTTTTTAATAACTAAAAATATTTATTATGAACACCTTTGTTTTATTTTTTTGAAATTTGAAATCATCCTTTAAGATATTCAAAAATATATATATATTTAATATTTATTTTTCAAAAAAAATATATTTTTAAGTTTTTTTAAAATAAAAAACATAAAGATTTAGAACTGAAAGTTATCTTTCCCTGTTTTTCTGTTATTGGCACTTTATTGTTCTTTCTTCCAAATGCTTTTCAAAATTACTCCATTTTTTCACCGTGAGAAAGAACAAAAAAATTCAATATTTTCAAAGAGAAACAATATCGTTTTCTGTTTATGCATTAATAATAGAAAATCACATTTTGTGAATGATTTATTTTTTATTATCATTTAAATTAATGTGGCGTTGGCCTGATCCGGAGCATACCTAAGATACAAAATTGGATCTTATTCAATATGTCTCATTAATATTTTTTTCAAGATTAGGGAAACTATTACCTTATTGCAAGTATCCTTTTGAAAAATTTTCAAACTCATGAATAGGCTTTTTATTTCTACATGAGTTATGTGGAAATTACCTCTTAATGACTAAAAATATTTATTTTGAAGTATCTTCTTTTTTTTTTTTTACTTTTAATAAGTATTTTTATTTGTTTTTTGCAAAAAAATATATTTTTAATCTTTCCTTTTGAAAAATGAAAAACGTAAACAATTATAAACAAAAAAATTTAAAAAAAAAAGCTATGATCGATAAATTCTTACTCCTAAAAAAATATTATTTAAGTAAGAAGGGAAAATAAATACCACTTTTAGTCCTAAATCTTTTAAAAATTTACAAAATTTTAAGATTTAAATAAAAAATAGCAAAGAATATTTAAGGTTAAAAGTGGTATTTCCCACCATAATCATGTTGAGAGCACAAAGAAGAAAGTGAGGAATATAGAGCATATATAAGCACAGCCAAGGAAAGAAAAAAAAGACAACAAATGCCATTATAGGAATAAGGGAGCATTGTCCGTCACATGAGCTAATCAGTTATCGCGCAGATCTCCCCAAAGAGGGTACAAAATCTCCATCTAACTGTAAACTACAACACTGCAGGAGCTGCAAAGTGAAGTTAAAAAGAGCCTAGCTAGCAAAATAAGAAAACAAGCCAAAACAACCGATCACATGGGACAAGACTTAGTTGAATCAGGCAGACTTGGGTCGTCAAAACAAGTCGACGACCAGCTGCAGAAACAGAACTGGGTTGACGGATCGGTCATAATGATAAAGATCATATATGTACCTCGAGAGCCAACAGTCAAAGCTGAGTCATCGTTCCAGACCGGAGCACCGGAGTTGGTAGTCATGAAAGGGGTATTGAAAGAACTTGATGGGCGGAGCTGCATCGCCAAACAGGTATAGAAAAGTTGAACAAATTCAGAATTCAGTCGTATCTCAGAATCAGCAAAAAAAAACAGAAGAAATTATCTGCTAATAGGATTAAGGTTAAGGAGAAAGAAAGCAGTGCACCTTGTAGGGATCCATATTGTCTACGAAGAAGGAGACGGCCAATAGGAGCGAGGAGCGAGAATCGCAACGTTGGCTACAGCAGTGAGCGAGTGAGTGAGTAAGTTGAACGAAATATATTTATAAACGGGGAGCATTGGCGGTGTTGTCGGCACCCGCTTGTATTGGAGCTCCTTTGGCACCTAAAGGTAGGCCCGTCCACGTTGTCACAGTTTGCCATGATTAGCTTTCCATTGTTATTATAATTGTAAATGGCCTTGGATGATTGGTCTGTTGTTTGACATGCATTCGATTTTATAGATTGTAATCCTATCTTCTTGAAGCTTATCTTGAAGGTCAGCTGGGGCGGCTTCCAGTTTTTCTGCAGAAAACGTCAGATCATGAAGAACTATTCTGAGTCATCGGATAGCGACTAGTTACCAATTGAGCCACTAACTTTCACCGTTATTTTGCATCAGGGGGAGACAAAATGATACGGAACCACGTGACAGAGCACTCGGAATCAAACTCGAGTGGGTAGCACGTTGAAGGTGGGGCAGGCGTGTGGTGAAGGAACTTGGGGTAGACGCTGGACAGCGGAGAGAAGCAGTTTTGTTGGTGTAATGAATGACTCGATCTCAATTTGGTATCTTTTATTATTTTGGATATTTTTTATGGCTTAAATACCTCCTACTATTCTGAACTATCATCACTTAGACAGGTAAACCTCTCAATTATAACTCATTACAACTCAATCCCCCAACTACCAAAGTTTGAATAGATGACCCCCTAACTCGGTCACGTGAGTTACACAGCTGTCAGAAATAACATCAGCTCAAGTCTCCGTAACCCAACTATTAGTCTTCATGAGTAGATGACCCCTTGAACTATATGCAGACAGATGACCTCCGTAGCTTTATATAAAAATTTGTTTATTTATTTATTTATTTTATTATATTTGATTTCAACATCTCCTAAAAATAAAATTTACATAAATTAATAAATTTAATTTTTTAATTAATTCATTGTATTATTTTTACTAGATCTATAATTATTAAGTTATACTAATATTTACATGCATTTTAATTAATTATTTCATTTAAATTTCAATTTTATTTAACCATCAATATATTTGAAATAATTAAATTACATTAATTTTACTTTATTTTAATAATTACAATTTTAAAAAAAAGACAAAATGGTTGGGAGCAACTTAACTAGTAGTCTCTAAGGCAAGCGACTAAACATTCAATCGCTCTAAGCTCGAGATCCTAAGCTTAGAGCAATTGAGTGTTCAGTCACTTGCCTTGGCGACTGCCAGTTAAGTTGCTCCCAACCATTTTGTTCTTTTTGTTAATTTTAATTATAATTATTAAAAAATAATATAATTTAATTATTTTAAATATACAAATAGTTAAATAAAATGAAAATTTAAATGTAATTAATTAAAAATGTATGTAAATATTAGTATAACTCAATATTTATATATCTAGTAAAAATAATACTATGAATTAATTAAAAATTAAAATTATTATTTTATGTAAATTTTATTTTTAAGAGATGCTAAAATCAAATATAATAAAATAAATGAATATATTTATATATGGAGCTGAGGGACTCATCTATCTATGTGGTGATAGTTGAGGGGGCATTTATTCAAGTGGTTATAGTCCAAGGGTCATCTGCCCATGAAAGTTAATGGCTGGGTGACAGAGACTTGAGCTGTCATTATTTCTAACGGTTTAGTAACTCACGTGACCAAGTCATGAGGTCACTTGTTCAGTCTTTGGTAATTAAGAGACTGAGTTGTAACGAGTTATAATTGAAGTGATCATTTGTCTAAGTGATGATGGTTCAAGGGAGTAACAAGTATTTAATCCTTTTTTTTTCAAGGCCCAAAAGGAAAACAGCGAGAAAAAAGAGGAAGATGCATGTGAAAAAGAAAAAGGAAAAGGAACTTGTTAATAAGGGGGAAATAAGAATAATAGAGTTTTGGAAATTTTTCCCACTTTCTTATATGACTGTTCTTTTGTACTGAATAAGTGGAAGAAGGAACTATTATTTGAGAACCAAGGTAGAAGTATTTGTAAATTTTTTCTCCAATAAGAGAATGATTGGTGAGTGATTGTTATTTATTTTTCAATGCATATGCTTGTTATTCCTTTTTTTTTTGGATAATTTTATGCTAATTATTCTTAGAACTTGAAGAAAGATTTGAGTTGATAATTTGATTGAATATGATTTATTTTTATTATTTGAATAGATAATTAATAATTGTGATTGTTTATAATGAATTACGGATAAGTTTAGAGAGGTTTTGGTTGAGTAGTGGTGGAAATCTCCTCTTCAAGAGGATTCCGAAGAAGAAGACGAAGATGTCATTTTTTTAGAAAATTGAGTTAATCGCAAAATAGGTCCTTACTATTTAAATGAAGGTTAATCTAGATCCTAATATTTAAAAGGTTACAATTTGGTCATCGCAAGCTTGAGGCTGCTGAAACATATTATTGGGTTACTGACAATTTCAGTCCCTGGAGCTTTTAACACTGATTTAACGAATTCTTAGGTTCCAGAAGTATTCATTTTGGTCACTGTTAAAGAGTAATTTTGGGTTATTTCTTAAATTGGTTGTATTTTGACATAAACATTTGTACAATTATTTTATGTGACTAAGTCATTATTTTAGGAGTTGTAAAGTTGAGTTTTGAGATAAGTGGGGGGCACCATTTGTAAAATTTATACTGTTTTCATATTATGTGTATATTATTTCTACAAAGTATTAAAATTTTCAACTTAATAATTTTTCAAATTTATGATTTAAAATTATTTTCCATAAATTGATTTTCAATCCAAATAAGAGTTTCCAAATACATGTTTTATTCTGAATTTTTTTAGTATTTTATTTATTTTTATTTATTTATCTATTTATTCAAATTATACCTTATTTATGCAACATTTTGTGTTTGATTGATTAAGTTGGAATCATGTACATTTTGATTGTGGTATTTCGCATTGAAATTTTATAACAATAGTAATGATCTAAATTTATTTTCTGACTCTATTTTGGTAAATGTTGATTCCATGCCTATATTACTGGGAAAGTATAACTTTTGACCCTCATCATAGGGTATTATTATGTTTTATTTTTGTTTTGCAATGCATTATTTTTTAGCAAATTGGGTTAATCATGAAATAGCCCAATACAGTCTGGTGGCAGATAACCCTCAATCAATTAAAATATATAGTTCTCTATTATAGCCTTCTCCGTAGGTTACATGTTGTGGATTTAGGCTTTCATAATAGTTAGGGATGGAATATTTCCATATTCAAATAGATATTTCTAAAAGAAATAATTAAACAAATTATTACTCTTTGCCCCTTTCTCCATTCAAAATGAGATGTGTGATTGTTTGGTAAGGGAACTCCAATGGTGCCTATATTACTAAGAATGGTTATTCATAATTAGTAGCCCAAAAGACACCTCATTTACTCCACTCAATAAAGGGCTTGATTGCGTCTACTCCAAACCCGGATTTCTCTAGAAGTAATGAAGGAAATGTAAGGCTTATAAGTACAATAAAAATTTAAGATCTTCTTTGGGAAATGTTTGTTGAATGCCTTTTCTATAAGTAGTAATTTAGCCTCTCATGGTAGCCTCCAAAGTTACTTGTGTCAATGTTATAATGAAGAAGATGAAACAACTCTCCACCTTTTTTTTCGTGCTGCTCTAGTTCTGTATAGATATGGGGCCCCTTCTATTCCTATCCTCCACTGGACAATAATTTTCTGTTCGACACTTCGCTATCTTCACTCCTAGCTTCCTACAGTAAATTGTCCTTTTAATGCATTAGTTTTCTAGTCTTTACTCTTTAGATTATATGGTTGAGAAAAAATGAGTGTATTTTTCATATAATGTATTATTTAACTCTCGGCCTTTGATAACCAAAAAAGAAGCACTTATTCAACAATTATCAATCACTAGAGACTTCTTATCAATTTAAATGGTCTTTTATGCTAACCCTCCCAATAAATTATCTTACAATTTGGGAATTAGAAAATGATAGCTCATGTCTATAATCTCATAGTCTTTGTGGTTGAAGGAGTGTGGCATAGATTATCGAATCTTGGAGCAACTGCCTGGTTATAAACGAGTTCTAATGCTTCTCAATATCAATAAGAAAAGATGTGGCTAAAATACTTATCAACATTAGAAGCAGAACTAACAAGGGGCAGTCCCTACAACAATAGCACTCTCTTTGATATTTTACCATTTTGTCAGATTATTCACAGGTCTTGGATGTTCTCCGATGTCAGAAGTTACTAAACCCAGACTTGGTAAGCATTGTCGATCAAGTTGCTACTAAGACGAAGAAGTTTGATCACTATTTGTTGGTTATTGTTATGCAACAATGTGTTTCTCCTACATATAACCTAGTAGCTTCTTTCATCCCTCAGTTTCTTTCCTTGACTATGAATATTAAAAAAAAACCTTTTTTCTTTTTATCAAAGATTTTTTTTATATTTTTGTGTATAAGTCGTAATATGATTTTTAAGAACATTTTTTTTTATTTTCCTCTATAAGAGAATTTTGTCAAAGTGAAATCACAAATTTGGGTGTAAAAATAATAAATATGCTTATGGTGCCTTCGTGCTAACTAATTACATAAGCGGTTATTACTGTTTTTTTTTTTTAATTTTACTTCTTTTTTTTCTTAAACTAATATTATGTGAAACCTAATGTTCTATTTAGCTATTACTTGACTTATTTTTTTTTTTGTCCAACTCAATTATTTTTTTTGTGATTTTTTCATATCTAGCTTTAAAAAAATTAATAAAATTTTCTCTTTACGCAAAAATTGCTTTGAAAAGTGATTTTTGGACTTCTTAAATTATAAGCTTTCAATTGATGTATAGATTGAGCAAATAATCACTGTCAATAATTTTCCACACATGCATCCTTAAATTACAAAAAAATAAACCCCTGCCAAATATTGCTTCCTTTTATATAAAGCTTGAATTTTCACCATTCCCTGTAAGTTGAGCTCAATTTGGCAAGAGTTCATTTGGATGAGCATTTTACTATAAGATAGATGTGCAAAAGCGACTAAAGAAATAGTCACAGTCAGCCACGTGGAGCTATTAAATGACAACAAAAATATTTAGTTGTGAATATCCTATATGCTAGTTTAGAGTGACTAGGGAGCAAATGTTTGGAGTAACTGAAACATTCAACTGCTTTTATTATTTTTTTATTATGAAATTTCAATTTGTAAGTATTTCAAATGTTGTATTGTTTTGCAATTTTTCCCAATTTTTCCTTTTTGCCTCCAACTCCGCCCCTATATTTGTCTCAAATTTCTCTAGCCATATCTCTCCTAAATCATGTCTCTATTAGCATCAATTTTCTTCTCTGCCAAATCTCAATTGAGCAAATTGCACAAAAAAATCACACAAGAGAGAAACCAAAGTCGAGAGAGGTTGTGAAGCTATAGAAGGTATGGAGTAAAAGTGAAAGAAGGGAGTCATCAATTAAGATGATGAAGTGTACTAGTCATGGTGGCTAGAAAAGAAAAGGCGCTTCACGGGAAAAAAAAATAGAGATGAGAGGGGAAATGGTAGAGGAAAAAGAATGAGATGAAACATGAGAGAATAAGGAAGAATGAGAGACAAAGATGGTATTGTTTTTTTGCAGGGTAACTAATCAGTGGCTGAAATTGAGATAGTCATTAAAGGGCAACTGACTCAAAAATTATTTCTATTGAAAATAACTAAGGAGTGGCTGAATTTGGGTGACTAAAAATTGCAATTGTTATTTAGTTACTTAAAAAGTTAGCCCTACCAAATAGTGACTAAAAAGGAATTGAACATGCTTAGTAACTAAAATTCAATCGCTCATTTCAGTTGCTTTATTTCTTTTCTCATGTAATGCTTGAAATTGACATGATTATGGGCTAAGGAATGAGATAAGGTAGTATTTATAAGGAAAATATCTCAAAATATCTCATTTTAATTATAAGAAACAAAAAATATCTCAAATTTTTCCAAAATATATCAAAATATCTCAGTTTAAGGCATTTGGTGCATTAAAGGTCCATGGTTCTAAGGTTCCTCACATATGCCACTCATAATGGCAAATTGGTAATTTCAAGTAACTCATAAATAGAGATGAATTTAGAAAAATTTTGTGAAATGATAAAATGAGTATTTTCATCGTCTAAATCCATTTACGAAAACAAAAAAAAAAGATATCATGTAAAATTACTAAAATACTCCATCATGGTCCAACTTTGTCAAATTTACCGTTTTACCTATCATAAGCCATTATAACCACTAAAATCAAGACTTGGCTTGTAAGTAATATTCTAGCATAAGATTTCTAATTTAACCTTTAATTACCTTAGTAATCTATGTTTTATAGTTAAAGGGTTATTACAATAAAAATAGTGGTCATCCATCAAACTTTGCCCAACATATGAGGGAGAAAATCCCAAGGATGCATGAAGAAATTAGAGTGAGGAAAACAACTCTCCTTCAAAACTCTACCCACCTAATAATGCGAATTTTGCAACAAACGCCAATCATGCTTTATCAATAAAAGCCTAATTAAAAACATTAAAGTCTCGAAATCTTTGGCCACCATGTTTCTTAAACACACACATTTTTGCCATCAACTTCTATAATACTTTTTGGCCATCTATTGATCCCAAAATGATCTAGTAGTCAGTCGATTAATCTCATCACATATACCTTTAGGAACTAACAAACAAGTCATCACATAGGTTGGCAAAGCTTATACCACTTATTTCAACAACACCTCATGGCTAACTTGTGATAGAAGTTTCAATTTTCACTCTTTTAACTTAGATCTCACCTTTTCCAATAAAAACTCAAAGGGTGCTATACATTGTCTTCCCTACAATATAGGAAAACTTAAAACTTTACTAAACATAGGATGGAGATGATCCCAATGATGCACAAAGAAAATTAGAGTGAGCAAATTAAAGTTCATTCAAAATTCCACCTACCCAAGAATGAGAGTTTTGCAACAAATGCCAACCATGCTTTGCCAATAAAGCCAAATGAAAAATATTGTGGTCTTGAAACCCTTAACCACCATTTTTATTAAACACATACATTCTTGGCCATCCATTCTAATGAAATTTATGACCATCTGTTTGATATATTAAGAAAAAAAATTCTGATAGTTAATTGATTGATTACATCACACATACCTTTAAAAACTAACAAAACAAATCATAACATATGTTGGCAATGCTTAAAGCATTGATTTTAGTAACACCTTCATAGACAACTTGTGATAAAAGTTTCAACTTCCACCATTTTAACTTGAATTTTACCTTTTCCAATAAAAACTTAAACGATGTTATACATTGTCTTCTTAACAATATAGGGAAACCTGAATGTTTATTTTCATGCAAGATATTAAAAATATAAAATAGAGCTTTCAACACCTTCTATCGATCATCATCTATGTTTGAGCTAAAAAATAATGAAGGTTTATGGGAATTAATCTATTGGCCCGAAGCACGCTCATACAACTTTAAAAAAGTAACTAAATTCAACAATCTTAATTCCTTGCTTGAATAAATGACAAGCTATCATCTATAAATAATAAATGACTAATTGATGGAGATTAAAAATGACCAAAAACTTCTTCAATGTATCCATAAGCTTCTACTTAATTAAGCAAATAGATGAATTCCTTCACGAACAATAAAAATTAATAGGGAAATAATGGATATATATGATGAACTCCCTATTGCAAATGAAAATGAGGGAAAAGATTGCCTATCATCAAGGTAGAATAAGAAATTGAGCACACATACTCTATTATATACACCTTAGCAACATCTAACTTTAAAGCTGTTTGACCCAAGTCCAACGTTCAGGTTATGATTCATAAAATGACATGTTTCTAATGCCACAATCACATTATCTCGAATCATATGCCCTCAAATAAAGGCACTTTGCTCATAGGAGACAGTATCCGATAATATCTTAGTCAAGCGTTTTGCAAGTATCTTCAAAAATAACTTTGTAAATAAAATTACAAAAACTTGTAAGCCTATGCTCACTCAAAGCAATAACATTTTTCTCCTTTAAAATAAACGTAAACATATATGTGAAATTTAAGACTTGTAGTAATTGAACATTAATCCAATTCCTTCAAAACAAAACCTATTACCTCTGCTCCAATAATATCTTAATATTTTTGAACAATGAGAGCAGAATTCCATTTAGTCCTAGCAATTTGGTCAAGCCCATTTGAAATAAAGCCTACTTTACCTCATCTAGCTGGAATAATCTTAACAATCTATCATTTACAGACGTAATGACCCAAGCTAATACATTGGAAAAAATCTCTTCCAATAGATAATAACTTGTCAAATCATGCACATTAGTATAAGGTCTAAGAACTTGTAACTGAATAGCTTGAGAATCCTCCAAGTCAACACCACCCTTGTGCAATATGAAGATGGAAAAGAGGTATCAATATGGTATGATAATTAGTTTTTTTTTCTAGCTCCTTTAATTTTATTGAAATTCATTATTGAAGCTCTTAAAAGATTGAAGGATTTATGTGTTAATGATCTTGTTGATAAAAATGCAATAATCTAGAAGATTGATGATTTGTAGGCACTCTTTCATCAACAAGATATATTTCATATTATTCACATACCATTAAGGACTAGGTTCGATAAATTTATTTGGGGGATGACTAATGATGAAGATTCTTCGGTGTCTTCAACATACTAGCTTGATCTTATTTTGACGGGGCGGTTTGTTCAGGCTTTAGAATAGGATTAGAATTTTTTTGAAGTGGTTTTAGCGACCTTTCTCCACCTCCTAAGGTGATGAATTTTGCTTGGAGAGCTTTGTCGAATGCTCTTCCATTTAGGTATAATTTATGAGCTAGGGGCATGAAAGTTAGTCCTACATTTGTTATGTATAGGTGCCATGAAAAATCATTTTCTCATTTCTTTTTTACTTGCCCTATGGCAAGATAGGTATAAGACTTATGACAGATGGTCATACCTTATTCATTGTTGAGGGAGGTAGTCATATGGGCTTTTAGATAAAGTAATAACATAGCAGTATTATTTATTATTGTGTGTTAGAGGCTTTGGTGGAATCATAATCGAGCTCATTTTGATTCTATTTTTGACTTCCCATGTCAACTGGAATGTTTTGTGCAAGAATTTGATACTTGATTTCAAGATGGGCTTGGTCTTGGTGAGCAACATATGACAATTAAGGTTAATAATGGCTTGCTTGTTGGTCACGTGTAGCAAAAAAGGGGAACCTCCTCTAGAAAGTTTTATTAAAATTAATGTTGATGCAACCATTTTTTAAAAAAAAAATTGCTTCAATTGGCATTAGACTTGCGGCCAAAGATCATGTTGGCCAATCTTTGGTACTTTTATGTAAGAAGTTCCTTTTTGTGAGTGTGTCATACAAGTCAAAGCTTTGATAATTTTTCATGCTTTGGCTGAAGCACAAAAAAAAAGATGGTTTTTTGTACAAGTTGAGTCATATTCAGAACTACTTATTGATGTCTATCAATAAGATATTGTTCCAATAAGTTTTCTTTTGGTATCATTTCAGAAGATATTCTATTACAAGCTTCTACCTTTACCTATGTTTGGTTTTTATTTAAACCTCATTCTCATATATCTGAAATCTAAGGTAGATTAGGTAAATCATATGCTTTTCTATGATTGAGTAAACGTGAAGCTCTAGCAAGTCTATGAGCTTTTTTTTTTACAAAAGATACTTCATTTCAATCAAAAGTGATCGAAATGATATTTTACAAACCAATGATATAGGACTTTTAGGAATAATAGGAACATGAAATTGGCTTCTAATAGGATTACTTGTTCCAATGATACCAAATAAAAGGAAGAGAAACAAATTAAAGATAGTTTTTCATGTAAACTAGAACAAATTTAAAATAGATAACTTACAAATAACTAAAATGTAAACCAGATAGAGAATGACCAAATAGTCATAATGAACAATAGATGGTCTAACCAAATACAAAATGAATCAATACCTAATAGTAGATCAACCAATATAAAGTATATTATGATGAATAGAAAAAAAAGTTTCAACACCATCAGTTGATCAATTATTAAAAAATGTTTCATCATCAATGTTTGTCATTTTCCACTCTCTGGACTTTGCCTTACCTACTACCATTGAAAACAGATCAACCAGATCTGTTTGCTTGTAGAGCGTTAGAAAAGCTAGACGATATTTTTACTAATGGTGATAAAAGGGTTTTGTATGACAAAAGAAGAAAAAATAGTGAAAGAAAAAAAAAAGATGAGGGTAGTTGATTATGTGGAATAAAGATGATAAATCAAACAACTATATTTGTATTGGAATCCAAATTCGGCCAAAGATGCAAAGAAAAAAATGAGGAAGGGAATACAAAAAAAAAAATAGGTGGGTGTTGTGAAAATCAAGAGTTTATCAATTTAACTCTTAAAGACCCGCAAGCGAACGGAAACGTCGTGTACTTAGAAGTAAATAAAGGTATCATCCCAAGAGAGTTTAGTGATTCTACCTAGATTCAAAAATCGAATTGCTCAAGCTACTTAACTCTAAAAACACAAGAGAAGTGACTCTAAAGAAGGTGAAAGGTACTAAAGATAGAACTTAGAATAAAGGCGACTACCTCTCTAGGTTTCCACTCCTACCCATTGCTACCCAAGTAAGTTTGTCCTCAAGTGTGATGTTCCATGTGTGGTAGAAAGGATCTCATATCAAGAACCTCTTTCTCAAGATGGGTCCTTGCTCACCCTCAACTAACTTGGGCTTTACTCAAGCTCCAACTTTAACTTAGAGTGGTTGAAGAACTAAACCTCTTTTGACTCCTAGTGTTCACCTAGATTATCTCTAATTTAAGTTAACACTATGCCTCTTCCATTTCTCTTTGTCACCCATAAAACCTTTCTTAAGGATTTAGTGAACTAGCACATTAGTTATGGTGGCCTACCATCAATCAATCAATAAGCACAATGAAAGGGACAACACAAGAGAACTCATCCATAAACACAAGACAACTTCATTAAGTAGCAAGGTAAGGAATGTCACCCTAGAGAGATAAAGTGAACTACTCACAATCCATAACAAATGTCATCAACAAACCCATAACAACAATATCCACGAAAATCACACAAATAAAATAGAGAAGAGAGTAAACCCAAGAAACCCCCTAGAAGATTTAACTCCCAAGATGATCCATCCTTCTTCAAGCTTCCAAAAACGCCTCTTAGATGATCAAAAGGCTTCAAGATGGGTTAAGATCAAAATCAGCCAAAAAACCCCCAAGGACGCTTTTCTCTCTTCTATTTATACTCCCTCTTCATTCCAACCCTAAAGGGATAAGAATCCCTTCTTCCAAGCCAGCTCATCAGGTGGAAAGAGTGGGGGACCATAAAAAATGCGAGCTTTCGGCAAAACAGAGTAGTATTGGCGATGCGTCGTCAATGTGGGTCGAATTCTGGCGACGCGTCGCCAGATGAACAAAATGTACTTAGAATACTGATAACGTGGCGACGCGTCGCCAACTTTCGCGACTTCTGGCAACGCCTCGCCAGCCTTCATCTTGCACTTCTCCTGCTTCTCTTGTCCAAATGCCGTCCCACTCGAGCTTGCTTCTAATGCCCTGTCCGCAACACTTGCCCCAACCTGTAATGAGCCAAAGAAACAAGAAAAACTAAGACAAATAAGGATGAGTTATCAGAATTTGACGGTCAAAGTTGTCAAAAAGTCAACACTTTGACCGTGGCTTTATGCACTTAACAGTGGGGAATGCCAATTAGGGTTAGCATCACTTTTTGATACAAAAAAAAACATCCTTAAACCAAAACTAATACTAGATGATGCATTTGTTCCAAATTGGGCTCGAGTAAGATCAACGATTCGAGGATCGGTGATCAAAGGAATCCTCTAGTACTTTAAATTTTGTAAATTTTTCGTTTCTTTCTCCCTTACAACCACCACCATTATTCTCATCAATTAACAAGGAAGTGCTCAGATGATCACAATACTCATGGATATTTACCGTGTAGAGTCTTGCCTAACAATATCCTTAACCATGATTATTCTAATCGGTAAACACAGACACCACCAATAGATAGAACTAGTTTATATGTTAGGCATTGCGATGACATTTCAAGTTATATCGAGTTTCTAAAAATAATGTATATTTATATATTATAAAAATATTGTTAAGAAAAATCTTTCCATCAAACCAACAATTTAAAAAGTACTAAATTATCTCAACATGGTATTAAGTGTCACCAACAAATTTATCTATTAACCTTAAACCTTGTAGTTTTTAATAACAACAATCCAAGGAGGCGTATCATCATCTTCCACTTGCTATACTTGAGGTTGGTCATGAATTAGTGAATTGCAATTATGATTCATTGTGAATTTTTAAATACAAATAAGAAATTATTTTTAGTAAAAAATCTATTACATGTGTGGTGTCTCAATAAAATAGACATTTAACATTTTGGCATTTGTGAGAGAAGTTTTAAGATGATTATGGTATCCCTTACTGAAAATAATTATGTTTGTAAAAAATGCTAGTAATTCTCTAACAATGAGGGATTGTCTTCTTTATCAATGGAAATGAAATTATTAAATATAATCAAAATTGCGCAATTTAATGAGAGTTATAAAATATCTAAGTGTAAATCACTACTAAAAGTTAGGACTTTACCAACTGCCAGTTACCAACGTGCAGCAGTTGGTAACCTGAATTTACCAACTGTTGCACGTTGGTAACTGGCAGTTGGTATTCGATACGTTGGAAAATTATTTACCAACGCGCAATCAATAACACGTTGGAAAATTCCAACGCATACACGTTGGTAAAATTCACGTTGGTAATTTACCAACGGTCATGCGCCAGGCTTGGTTTCCATCGCGTAATTGTACTTACCAACTGCTCAGCCGTTGGTAACTTACCAACTGCTCAGCAGTTGGTAACTTACCTACTGTTGGCAGTTGGTAGGTAACTTACCAACTGCTACCAGTTGGTAACTTACCAACTTGTGGCAGTTGGTAATTTGGCAGTTGGTAATTACCAACTTACATCAGTTGGTAAGGTAGTGGTTATGAGGCCGTTGATAATTACCAACGCGCGCAAGTTGGTAAGTTCCCCGTTTGCACGTTCGTACTATACATTAAACGGTCCAGGGTTCGGTTTTATCGTATTTTTCGCAGTTTGAATACGTATTTTTCGCATTACACAGGTATGCAAACGTAATTAAAATAAAATATTCTCAAATACAGCATAATTAAAACAACAACATATATGTCTGCAAGAAAGCATTCAACATTCAACGGACAACACATAAGTTTTTTCAATTGAGTCTTAACTACGTCTAAAAATTATTATGTAAGGTCTCTAACATAAGAACTGGTGAATTACGTTGACCTGTTGTTGTCAACACCCATCATGGAGTCCCGACTATCTCCTCATCATCCGAGTCCAAGTCATCAGGATACTGTGGAACTGGTTGACCCGGCGGGCACGGAAGGTTTAGTGAACGACAGATCATCTCCAACTGAGCCCGGTTTGCCTCCAATGCGGCTCTCTGAGCCTCCATCTCTGCTCTTTGTCTCCTCTTAATTCTCTCGAGCTTTCTCTCATACTGCGTATCCCTTCGCGCATTCTCCTCTGCCATCATCTTCTGTACTTGCTCGTTGAATTGCGGTGTCTGCGTGATGTCGATCGGCGAGATGGCACCTGGCTGTCGGCGTCCCGGTATAGCACACTGCTATAAGAAATTTCTGAAAATTAAAAAAAGAAACTTTACTCTAAACGCGTAATTTAAACAAAATTCTAATAATTATTATAATTATTAGTATCCTTGTTATTAGTATTATTATAATTGTAAATAATTATTAGTTTAATTTTAATAATTAGTATTATTATTATTAGTATTATTATAATTATTATTATTTGTATTATTTGGAGGTAATATTATTATGAATATTATTTCAACTATCACTAACCAAAAATTTTTATTATTTTCTAACTTACTACTACCACAATCAACTAGTAATTATTATTATTATTACTATTATTATGTTTATATTATTGGGTACAAAAAATAATAATAATAAATTAGTATTATTATTATCATTATTGCTTTGTTTGTTATTTTATCCATACAGAAATTATCCCGGCATCTAATTTTATCCAAGATAATTACTAAGAAGAAAAAAATTTTAATGACATCACTAAAATTACAATTAATCAAAAATTAATTAACACAAAATAAATGCGAAAGACCGAATTAAATCACCAGAAAAATGTAGAATGAACAGTCATAATACTAAAATTTTAAGTACAACATAAATAAATAAATACATATTCTTTCCAAAAAAAAAAGAATTAATTCGGATAATTAAAAAAATTTAATAACTTACCTCAACCAACTTGCCATACTATTTGAAATTAAACTAAATAATTTCACAGATAAATATACAACATAAATAATTTACTTCCAACCAAATTATTTATTATCCACAAAGTATACAAACTAATTTTACAGAAATATTAAATATACTACCTAATCAATTAACTTACAACTAATTTTTCACAATTTTTAATTAAACTCAATATTTTGACATATACATATATTACCCACACATTTTACTTAAAAGTAATTATTTTCTATTTTTAATTTAATCCCAAAATTCAGAAAAAACTAAGAAAATGTACATAAATGTTAAATTATAATGGGTCACCCAACTAGTTCAAATCCAACCATCAACAACAATACATCACCAATATTTCACAAATTTTACTACAAAATACCATGAAATAATCGGAATATTACCTATTTTTTGGAAAATAAAAAAATTAAAAATATGTTTAAGTAAACAAATAAAAATTTAAGTGATAGTAAATTTAAGTGTAGATTACTTACATAGTAATTTTACACAACAATTAAATAAACTACCTAATCAATTTACTTACAACTTATTATTAACTATTTTAAATTAAACTAAATAATTTCACACATAAATATACAACCTAAATAATTTACTTCCAAAGTACTTATTTATTATATCTAAATATAGAAACTAATTTTACACAAATATTAAATATACCACCTAATCAATTAACTGACAATAAATTTTTCACTATTTTTAATTAAACTCAATATTTTGACATATACATATATTACCCACACATTTTACTTAAAAGTAATTATTTTCTATTTTTTATTTAATCTAAAAATTCAGAAAAAACTAATAAATTGCACATAAATGTTAAATTATAATGGGTCACCGAATAGTTCACATCCAACCATCAACAATAATAAATCACAAATATTTCAAAAATTTTACTCCAAAATACAATGAAATAATCAGAATATTAACTAATTTTCGGAAAATAAAAAAATTAAAAATACGTTCTAAACAAACATACCTCAAATCCGACTTCAGTTGCTTCAAATACCTCCAAATAGCTTCAAATCAGCTACAACAACGAAAATCAAAACCCATTATCAACAAACAACCGATCCAAATTCGATAAAAAAATTTGAAAAATATTCACACTAACCTACAGATCAACGAAATGAAGACCAGATCCACGTTTTACTAAGCTTTACGAACCAATTTCACCCCTTGGTCTTCAAACGAACGTGCTGTGTGTGCGTGTGGGATGGCAATCACGCAGAGGGAGACAGAGGCGAAGAACAGAAGAAGAAGAAGAAGAAGAAGACGAGACTGTTTCGCGTCGCTGGGGGGGGGGGTTTTAAAACCGAAATCAAAACGCAGCGTTTAACTAAAAAAATTTCCAACGGCTCAAGCCGTTGGTAAACTTTTGAAAAAAAAAAAAAAACACCAACTGCTGGAAGTTGGAATTTTACCAACAGCTAAGACCGTTGGTAATTACCAACGGTTTGCACGTTGGAAAAAAAAACTGTCAATTTTTTTTGAAGCCCTCACCAATGCGTGCACGTTAGAAAATATTTACCAACGGCTAGCCGTTGGTAAATCGCCCTTAAAAAAAAAAAATTTACCAACTGCTTGGAAGTTGGAATTTTACCAACGGCTAAGACCGTTAGTAATTACCAACGGTTTGGACGTTGGAAAAATAAAAAAAAACTGTTAAATTTTTTTCAAACCATCACCAACGCGTGCACGTTGGAAAATAATTACCAACGGTTCTACGCGTTGGTAAATACCTACGGCGTAGCCGTTGGTAAATTAGCAGTTGGAAAAGCGTGATATTTTAGTAGTGAATATTGAAGAAACAATACTTGTAAATATTTAAAAGCTAAATTTTTTTTCTAATAAAGCCCTTTTTTTCTGTAAAGGAACCAATGTAAAAGGTATATCCTTAAAAATGATTTGTACATAATAACGTACATAATTGATGCTCTTAAAAGTTTAAATAAACAACTATATGATCCAAAACCAATTGAATAAAAAATGAATTAAAAAATAATTACATGTAACATCAGTACACCTAGGGTTAATTACATTTGCCCTTGAAAGTTTAATCATAATTATATTCAACCTCCTAAAATTTCAAAAGTAATAATGAGCTTTATACTATGTCAATATTCTAAAGTTGTCCTCATCCATTCGGCACAATAGCAAGAGACATAGGTGGAGGTTCAGAGTTTGACTCTGGCTTCTACTATTTTTCCTATAATGCCAATATTATTGATTTGGTAACTTTCTAGGTCCCAAACAAGCATTCACTCCTCTTCCCTCTACTGTGTAATATTCCTACATTTTATAAACTTTTAAAGATGTTTTTGTGTACTAAAAATATAAAAAATAAAAAATAAAAAATCTAAAGCTTGTTGAGCCTGAGCCCAAATGAATGCTTATTGGATGAAGCATGAGCAGGATGTACTTAGACAGGGGCAAAACCAAAATTTTAAGTTAAAGAAAGTCATATTTCATTTTAAAAATATTAAATGCTTAGGAGGGCAGTAGAGATAATTGGGTTTCTTGATCTTTTATCTTTATATATATACATAGGTAAAATAAATACTTTGCAAAAACTTTGGGGGCCCGGACACCCCTTAACCCACGTTATCTCTCACCCCTAATTTAGACGTAGCTTAACTTGAAAGTAGATTTACCTAAAAAAAGTTAGTTACCAATTTGTTCCCTCGACCTGAGATTAGTGGCATAGACGCAATCTTTTACGTAGGGATGGATGTTAAAAGATTAAAAGAAACCTTTTGTTTTTTTTTTTTTTAGTAATTTAGTCACGGACGTTGAGAAAACCTTTCATGCCCCTACCCCACTCTACTCCTTGCATGCCTTTTCATATGTCCTTATCCAGCTATGTTCTTATCCTAACGTAGAATCAAGTTATCAACAATCCACACGCTTCTATTTAAAATATAAATTTGAAACAAAAATGAAATGCAATTTTTAAGAAATTTTCATATACCATTTTGTACTTACATTACTATATTTTATAGCTTTTTAGTGATTATTTGACTTATTTTCTAAGTAACTATACATATTTGGTAAATAACAACCAAATCTAAACTTACAAGTATTATCGAAAGGCCTAAAATTCAATACCCTAACTTTTTATTGACCTCCCTCTTAAGTACCAAAACAATAAATAAATATATGCTTAGTATATAAATATAAGAAAATTAACAATAATGTAATGGTAAATGATCAAATTTGTCGTTAGGTATATTATATAAGCCCATCTACTTAATTATAGGGCAGTTTAACTAAATTCATTCTGAATTCTCCCTTTTACATCGCTAAAGTTACTTATTAAAAGGAAATATTAGTTTCACTTTTCAAAATAATAATGAGAAAAATTATGTCATTTGGTTAACATTAACATGAAAATTTAGAAAATTAGTAGGGATCTGCCAACAAATAAATTATTGGGAAAGGGAAAGAAAAAGATGGATCCATAATTTTCTTTCTTTAGAAGGGTAAAAGATTCCGAAAACCTCCCAATCAAGGTCCCAAATACTTCCCTGGTCTTGAACCGGCTAAAAATTATGGAAAAAAAACTTGTGTGAGCCGGGACACGCAAACTACTTATAACTGTTTCTATTCCCTTTAGACAAACCACCGGTTTTGGCGGTATGGTTGTTATGTTGATAGCTAATTGAGAGGAGTATGTTCGAGTCACGTGTGTAACCCTCTCCCAGTCTCACTACTCTTCTGCTTTCTTTTTCTTGTAATTGAAACACCTTTTATTCTCTTCCTCCAGTTCGTTCTTTGTTTTGCCTTCAAATTTTTTTGGTTTTTGTTTTCTCATCTTTTTCCATTTATTCCTTTTTTAAATTTTTTTTATATTGTTACCAGTTTTTTCTGTTATTTTGTTTTCAATTTTATTCCTTTTCTTTTGTTTTCTAATTTACTTACTTTTGTTTTCTAATTTACTTACATTTTTCTAGTCAGTTCCATTTCATTTTTTATTCTTATATTGTTTTTTTTTCAAATCTATCTATTTTTTACTCATTTGTTTTTGTTTCAAGATTTTTAACTAATGAATGAATAAACAACTATATAGTTGAGCTAATAGAACAAACACTTACTGGTAAAAGAACAGATGATTCCTAAAACATAGTAAATAGATACAATTACTAGTAAAAAAAATTAGATACTGACATAAGAATAATTTATCTACTTTTTCCTCTCAATTCTTTTTTGCCATCTGTCAACTTTTTTTTTTCATTTTTTATTCTTTATTTTTCACTATTGTTGTCTTTTTTTAGATGAATTCATGATCTAAATACTCTCTTACATTAAATTTGAAATAAGACTATGTAAACTCTTTTTTTCCTTATTTAAGCAGGAATTTAAAAATAAACTGAAAAGAGCATATATTGCTATTGATAACAATACAAATAACTACTAATAAATGAACAAATAACTAGTTCATCTAGAATAACAAATATGAACTGATAAAAGAACAAATACATACAAATAAAAGAACAAATGGATATTAATAAAAGAACAAACATCAAGTTCATATAAAGAAACAAATATGAGCTAACAACAGAATAAACACCTACTAATAAAAGAACAAACAATTAGTAATAAGAGAACAAAAAAATAATTTATCTAAATGAACAAGTGGAAACTTATAAAAGAATAAATTGTTACTAATAAAAATAAAAATAGAAACTTACAAAAGAACAAATAACATGCTCATCTAAAAAATAAATATAAACAAATAAAAGAACAAATATATACTGATAAAAGAACAAAGAAATGCTAATAGAAGAGCAAACATCAAATTCATTTAAAGGAACATCTATGAACTGGCAAAAGAACAGACATCTACTAATAAAAGAACAAATAGCTACAAATAAAAAAATAAACAACTAGTAATAAGAGAACAAAAAAATAAATTATCTAAAAGAATAAATTGTTGCTAATAAAAATAAAGATAACTAGTGAAATGAACTGGCAAAAGAACAGACATCTACTAATAAAAGAACAGACATCTACTAATAAAAGAACAAATAGCTATAAATAAAAAAAATAAACAATTAGTAATAAGAGAACAAAAAAATAATTTATCTAAAAGAATAAATTGTTGCTAATAAAAATAAAGATAACTAGTGAAGAAGAACAACTAATTTATCTATAAAAACAAACATGAACAAATAAAAAAATAAACACATGTTAATAAAAAAAATGGAACAAACACGACTAAAAATACTACAAACAAATGAAAAAGAGAAGGAAAATATGAAAAAAAAAAAAAGATGAGAGAACGAAAATAAAAAAATAAAAATTGAAAAAAATAAATAAAAATGAAGGGGTGCAAGGTAATTGAAAAAAAAATTGATGAAAATGTAGGAAAAAAAACTGAGAAAGAGCAAAAAATAAAAACAAAAAAAATGGGTTGAGAAGGCTGTGAGGCCTACTAGGGTCCACCCATCCATAAAGCTTGTTTGAATTGTGCAGAAAACTTATAGGTACATTACATGCGGGCAGAGTCAAAATGATAATTCCTAAATTTTTCAGGAATGACACACGGAGTATGTTAAGTGCATGCAATACTTACTAAAAAATTATTCATTAAATCCATAATGCATGAGATTTTATCCATTAAAACTTGAGACCTTTTCTTTCCCCTAATGTATGAGATTTTATCTCAAATAAAATGTCCTAATGCATGAGATTTTATTTCCTTTTCAACATGATCAGAAGTTCCAAAACATTAAAACGATAATATTGTGTTTGTTTGACTTTTGCATTTAAGGGAAATTGTGACCACTTTGTCTAAAGCAATTCCAATTTTGCTGGCTCCGTCAAATTTCAAGAAATAATGAGAAATTTTAAAAGTTGAATTTTGTGGGAAAATGAGGTGGCGGCAATGCTTGGATATTTTCGTGCATGAAAGGGCAATTATGGTGCATGAAGTGGCAAAGCAAGACGATGTGCATGGCCAGGCTTGGTGCACAAGCCATTTGTGTGGTGACAAAAGTAAAAATAAAATGGTGATATCGGTGGCAAGTAATTGTGCATAAATGCATAAGAAGTACGTACATGGCATCATGATGAGTAAAATGGCTAGGTGGCTAGTTCTTGAGCAAAGGAAGACAAGGTGGCGGCATATAAGTGTATGAAGGAGAAAAACAAGTTATTGTGCATGAAATGATAAATTGTGCATGTGGCGGCAAAAGAACATATAAGATTGAAACAAAAGCTTGGCGCGTGTTTGTTTTTGTGCATGAAATGATAAATTGTGCATGTGGCGGCTTCTTGCGCAAGGAGAGCACTAGATGGCAAATTGAGTGAGTTATGCAGCAAACTATAAGCATGCTACGGGGGAAACAAGATAAACAAAAGCTAGGTGGCGGCATGGAAGCAAAAGAAAATTAAGAAGAGGTGTACTTGTTCATAACTTGTGTCTCGCGAACACGTGTGTTTGGCCAAATATTATCTGATTATTGTATTCTTTGAGCTCTTTAATTGATTTTCTTCTTATTGTGCACATAATTTATTTATGTTTACTTACAGCCTACTTATTGATTCTTTTAATGCATTTTCTTATTGAGTTTCACTCGAGACTCATTTTTCACTTATCAATATAGAGAAATCAAATCAAGCTAATTAGAGATC
Source organism: Aquilaria sinensis (assembly GCA_005392925.1). Taxonomy (NCBI): domain Eukaryota; kingdom Viridiplantae; phylum Streptophyta; class Magnoliopsida; order Malvales; family Thymelaeaceae; genus Aquilaria; species Aquilaria sinensis. The sequence continues at coordinate 769,754 of SMDT01001567.1, read as the reverse complement.
TACTAGTTGTTTGTATCTTCTGGTATTTTACCATGCAAGTGGGCTCTGAACTTTGGACTATTAGTCAGTATATTTACTAAGTTTATTAAGCTTTTGATAGCTCATTTTGATAATATTTGTTGAATTGAGTGTTTTGCAGGCCATTGTGGACCAGGGGCGAAGCTACGTTATGCTGGGGGGGGGCTGTTGCCCCCCCGGAAATTTTGAAAAAACGTAAATATGGGGCAGTTATTTGATGATTTTATCAAAATTTAAGGATTGTGTGTGCATTTTGCCCCCCAAATATTGTGGAAAAATATAAAGATGGGGGGCAATAAGGTAGGTGCTGAATAAAGTAGGGACCCAGTGAGTAGTTATTCCCTCTACATTAAAGGAATATTCTAACCTGGCCTAAATGCACTATTAGTACTCAAACGTTTCCAACTCGTACGATTTGATCCTTGATCTTTGAATTAGTGTGAATTAGTCCCAATTTACAGTTTTACCTAACCGCGACGTCGTCTCTCTCCTCCGGGCTCCGCCAACTCTCCTCCGGGCTTGCCCCCCCGAACCAAAAATCCTGGGTTCGCCACTGTTGTGGACATTGGCAGAGTAAAAGAGTGTCTCAGGGATTTTTTTTTGAAACTGCCAAATATACACCAATTTAAATAAGAATTTTGTTTATATAGTTCTCGTGATAAGCTTCCTAGCCTTGTAGTTCATATTTCTGTGTATCTTGGATTGATTTCTCAATAACAGCATCTTGTTTTTGACAAAGTTGTAAATATTCTGTGATCAATGGTTTTAAATACGAAGCTGTGTAATTCTGGCACAAGACTTTCCATGTAAGATTTCTATTTCCTGTAATTTTGTTGAATTTGTGGGATTTAATATTTAAAAAATAATTCCTATTTTTTTTCTATGTATCGAGACAAAATTTATGAGATAAATTTTTTTTGAACTTTTAAATGCAGAATCTTTAGTGTTTGACACGTATTCAGCTTATTAACCTGTTTACCCTAGCCAAGATTTATTTGTAAAGAGCCACAAGCCTTCTAGTTCTAGGTGCTTGTTTGGGTTAGAAAAACAATTTGACTTATTCATTTTTGTTTTTAAATCATCTTTTTGTGTGTCAGAAATGGTAGGAGTAACATCATATGATTGAATATAATTGTAAAATCTGCAGCTTTTGGTATGTTCAATTTAAAAGTTGAAAATGTCACTTTATTCTTCTCTTTGGTGAAAAAATCTTGTGTTGATTTTCTATCGAAACAAATTCAAAAAGGCATTAAAATGTTAATCTTTCCATTTATATGCGCCATTTTCAAATGTAAAATTGTAAATCAAATTTATAAATTAATATCCTCAATTTATTGCAGGTTGACTTTGAATAGAGGGTTCACGCAATTAGTTTAGGAAATTATGCATTAAGGCCGATTGGTTTAGTATGAATTAGTTTATAAATGAAGATTCAGGCGGATTCAAAATGTTACCCAAAAATGCTATTCTGGTTTAATTACGAATTCTTTTTATTCCTTAATGTAAAAATAGTAAAATTGGGTCAAATATATTGTAGACAAATTATAATTTTGGAAACTGGTGTAAATAATTTTGAAAGCTGCTTGCTCGTGTTTTTTCCTTAACAAGGGTAGTTGTAAATCTTTATTGCTTAATAAGGGTAGTTTTCATTTTATTTACTAATGTGGGGTTCTTTTTGCCATCTCAACACACTCGCCCCAGATCTGAAATCCATGTCATGATTTGAAATTCAAATCATCAGTAAAAGAAAAGCGTTCATGCCTTAAAAGTGAAAAAAAGAAATTGTGCTTCATGATAAAAAAAAATACCATTTTTTCTTTTAACAATTCAAAAATTGCTATACGTACTAACAAATTTTTTTTAAATTGAATATAAAAAGTATGTAGTAGAATTGATTAGATGCTGAAAATTAACATGTCTAACTTATGTTCTCGAGTAGCAATTAAATTGTGTCACCTACAATTTTGTAGAATTTCACTACATTAGTATTACTCAAAATGAAAATGTGGTTCTCAAAAAACTACATATAGAAATCAGGTTTACAAAAATGTGGAAAGTCATGATCGATGCAAAATAATTTAGATATAGTTTATTTGGTTTTAAATCAACTAAACAAACAAGTTTTTGTGAAAAGGGTCCAACCCATATGATGTCCAAATTATTTTTGCCACCTAAATTAGTTGGAAATATGGCCAATACTATCTTCTAAAATCTTGAGAAACTTGAACCTCTATTGACCACCATCCCCCCATCGTCGAGCTGCCACCTTTGGACAACAACGGGCTTCTAAATAAACTGTTAGTTTGCCTAAGGCCATCGTGCCATCAACAGTCGAAGCCACAAGTACATTATATTTGGGGTAAAACTTGATCCAGAATTAATAAAGTTTAGGAAAACTCTCTCAACAGCACCCAACAAAACATATATGAAATTATGAGTTTTAGATGAAAGGCGCCTCATCCAAATCAGGAAGTGGTGCAGTTGGGTGGTCGATCAAGGTGACATGAAGGGTGTGGGATGCATAAGGGGTCACGGAACAAGGGAAGCCTTTCTCCCAATGCATAGGCAGGGAAGGAAATGAATAGGTGGTCATGAGTGGGCTAGGTTGGAGATGTGGTGGAGGAAGAGTCAAAGACGTGTGATCGAAAGTTTTAATTTAAATCAATTGGTTATAAAATAATTTATTTTTATTCTTAAATTTTTTTTTACTTGGAAATAATTTTAATTAAAATTTAATATTATATAGTTGCAATAATCCATTAAAAATATAATTTTTATAATCTTACTAAATTTTTATGAATTTTTCTAATTCAAAGCCTTAATAAAAATTAATTAAAAATTTAACAACATCATGAAAATTTACTTTCAAATGAATTATTGCATATAAATAATATTGGCTTTCAAATTAAATTTGTTTGAAATAAAAAATATATAAAAATAAAAATAAGTCAATTGACTTAAGTTAAAATAAATTGTTTCTAAGATTAAGGTAACCATGTAAATTAAAACAACGTCGAGGACAAAGAAAATCTAAAAAGTTTGACCCTATATCAAATCTTTTGCTTGACACGAGAAAACACATTAATGAATATCATTTAAATTGAAACGATGAGACCAAGTTGTTAAAATCGCTGTCTAGATTGTAGGATCATGCGATCCTACAATCTGGATCCACAAAACCTATCCAAATTGTAGTGGGATCGATACCTAATAAATGTTAATTTTGTGGTCAAACATGTTGACTTTTTGTCAACTTTGACCATAATTTTCTACCTTACCACTCAATATTTTTTGCCGATTCTTGCTTTGATCCTTCATTTTATAGGTTGAAAAAGCGGACCATAGCATTAGAATGGCACCGGGACGAGCGGAACAAAAAACGGGAATGCAAAAGTCAACAGAAATTATAACTGTGAGGCCTAGGCCTCAGGAGCGAAGCCTAGGCGCCACAGTACAAAAGTTCTCTGCCTAAAAAACGCACCCTGGAGGCCTAGGCGCCACAATACAAAAGTTCTCTGCCTAAAAAACGTAACCTGGAGGCCTAAGCGCCACCTGAGGCCTAGGCCCCAGGCACCAGCGAGCCTGGAAGCCTAAGCGCCCAAGCACCCCCTTCTGGGGCTTAGGCGCCAGAATACCTGCGAGCCTAGAAGCCTAGGCGCCCAGGCACCCCCTCCTAAGGCCTAGGCGCCAGTCACCCGAGAAAGTGGTCCCCTATCTCAAATTTGAACTCAAGCTTGCTATTGCCCAAGGATTTCTATCCAATTGATTTGGTGAGTGAAAGGGACACCTCCAAATGGTAGAAGGATCTGGAACTAAGCAAAAGAAGGGAGCTTCATCTTCATTTTCTCTTCTTGGAACTAGTTCTTCTATATCCACCATAGTTAGTATTCTTAGCTTTTCTTAGTTTTTCAAGGTCACCATTGGAGCTAGCTTGGAGATTGCTTGGAGTGCTCAAGGAGACTAGCTTGGAGACTTTGGATTCAAGATCTTCTAGCTATCTTGGGTTTATTCTTTTATCTTCCTTGTAGTTCCTCATGGATGTTATTATGTTTACTTTTATGATTATGTTTTATTTAGTTATGGAGTAGTCTTCTTTTGCACTTTCTATGGATGTAGTTATTTGGATTGATTATGTTGGATGAATTCATGGTTATGTGATTTTAGTTTTCTACTAAATGTATGTTTATTCTTCTCTTGAGCTCAATGTTGTATTAGCTAGTTGATGGCCACAATTGGTTGCACTATAAATTGTCTCTAAACTCTTGGAAAATATTCGAAGTAATTGGACCTAAGAGAAGAATTTAATGACTATGGACTTGTTGGAAAATTAGTCTAAGTCATCAGGTAAAGGTAAATTGAGCTCTAATGCCTTTTTTAAGCTTGTAATCGGATGAAAATCCTTATTAAGTTTAGATTAGAGAGATTAATTCTTTCACTTGGAAAAGTAAGAATTTAGTTGAATAACTTTATCAACATACATTGAAAATTAACTCACTCACCTAAGTTCACCAACAAATCAAGACAAGTAGTGAACCCATAGGAAGTGTTTTTTCATGATTTGAAAAAAACTACAATTTTTACATTGCATACTTGCATTCTAGGTTAACAGTATTCCAATTAGCTAAGTTTAGTCATTTGTTTAAGTTGTCTACATTCCCATCCAACTTTGATTGTTTTGCTAAAGTTTACTTTGAGCAGTGGTACTTGGCAATCAATTTAATCAATCCTCGTGGAAACGATACTCACTCATCCTATCTACACGTCCACCGTGCACTTGCAGAATAGTGGTTTCAAAATTTCACTACAATACCGCAGTAGGATCGCCATGGGATCGTATTTAAAATCGTAAGATCATAGGAAACTAGGATCTCACCTATCCTAGCTGGTAACCGCAACCGGGCCGAGGTTGCTTGTTTGAGATGAAAGGCTGGGATAGGGAAAAAGTTGAGAGAAGGGGGGGAGGGAGAAAGGTTGCTTTTAACCTCAATGAACGGTGTCGGGCCGAGACAAATTTCACTAGAATGATGTCGAAGACGAAGAGATAAAGGAAAGGAGGAGTGGGAAGGAGGCACAAAGAGACATATTTGACTTGGGGAGCCGGATCGCACATGGAGGTGGCCGGTGAAAAAACTGGTGTTGGGGTAAAAATATAGTACAAGCTTTGGAGCTTTGGTGCATACAGGTGGGCTTTAATTTTTTTGAGACTTGTGGGTGATGGTGGGCAGCTCACTCGTATTTTCTCCAACTCGGTGAGCGTCTGTTCTGAGTAGAAGAAAGAAAGGCAAAGGAAAAGACGGACCACAGTTTGCAAGTTTAAAGGTTGTGTCTTTAATTTTTTTTTTTTTTAATTTCATTTAGCATGAATTATGTGTGTGGCTTTGTTCGAAAGACTAAAGACAAATATAGCTCCCTAGTAATTCTTACCGAAAAAGTAGACCTTTTGCTTTTGCCCATCCCACCTTATAACTTCTTGTTAATCGGATAAAAAAGTTGACCAACTAATCCCTAGACAATACTAGCCCAATTACTTATTTATTTTTATCAAGTTCTAAGATATCTAGATATAGGAAGAAAATAGGGCAAGTCAAGAGTCAAACAAAAAAAAGGAAAAAAAAATTAATTAATGAGAATAATTTTTTTAAGACTTCAACTAGATAGAAATAAAATAAATAAATAAAGAGAAGTAAAATGGGGTAAGAATTTTTAAATGAGGATTTTTACATTATTATGGCACTTAAGATTAACATGGGTGTCCAATATAATTGATCTTTTACATGAATTATATTATTTAGATAAAAAAATTTAGGTTTTGGTAAGATCTTACGATCTATGATCAGATCTTGCAATTCTGATCTTACATGACAAAAAATGTTCCAAAATAAGATTCCAATTTTGACAACTTTGGATGAGACTACTAGAGGATATCTTGATGAGATTTTTAGTCAATAAGATGAAGGCCTCGTTTGGGAACAACTTTTGTAATCAACATCAGAGTTTTGGATAATTTATTTAACGGTTGTGATGAAAAATGCTAAAGTTAAAAACTAAAAACTACCATTCAATAGCTTTTTCAAAACTCTAATACTAACTGCTGACACTAATGCCAAATGGGGAAGAGTAAGTATTACGTTTACGTGACTTATTTTGTGCATCATTCTTGAAGAATTTAAGAATTGTCCTTTTGTTGCCGGCACCGCGTATAAATAATATATTCATACCTTTCCTGCACAGCTGGAACAGGCTACTGGGCTGGGTGGAGTGGCTAATGAGTAAATGATAAAGTGAAGGCCTGACGGGTGCCTGGGTTTGAGTCCCCAAAGGCCACATCATCCTCTCCAACTATCTTTATTTTTCCTTTTTTTTTTTTTTTAATCTTCTCAGTTTTGTTTTTCTCATTTTCGTTTTTTTCTTCTTAGTTTTTTTTCCTCAATTTCCGTCAGTTTTTCTTCTCATTTTTTCATTTCTTATTTAATCTTTCCAGTTTTATTTTTATTTTTCGTTTTCTCATTTTTTTTTTCCAATTTTTCCTTTTCTTTTTCAATTTTTGCATTACTTCCAGTTTTGTCTCTTGTTTTATTTCCAGTTTTATTTATTTTCTATTTTTAATTTATCTACGTTTTCTTCTTGGTTCTATTTCTATTAATTATATTATTTTATTTTATTAAACAAGCTATTTTTCCTTCATTTTTTTGTTTCAAAAATTTTCAACTAATAAAAGAACAAACACCAAATTCATTTAAAAGAAACAAATATGAACAAATAAAAATACAAGCACCTACCAACAAAAGAGCAAAGAGATACTTACTAAAAAAAATAAAAAACTAGTAATAAGAGAACAAAAAAATTAGTTTCTCTAAAAGTACAAGCAGAAGCTTATAAAAGAACAAATACATCCTGATAAAAGAATAAAAAGCTACAAATAAAAAATTAAATATTAAGTTCATCAAAAGAAACAAATACGAACTAACAAAATAATAAACACCTACTTATAAAATAACAAAATGCTACTAATTAAAGAACAAATGACTAGTAATAAGAAAACAAAAAAATAATTTCTCTAAAAGAACAAATACAAAGTAATAAAATTACAAAGAGCAACAAACAAAAAAACAAACATCAAGTTCATCTATAGAAATAAGATAAACTAATGAAATAAACATGACCTAACAAAAGAATAATCATAAACTAAGAAAAAAATAAAGAGCTACTAATAAAAGAACAAAGAATTAATGATAAGAGAAAAAAAATTAAAAAAACAAACAAAAACTTATAAAATAACAAACACACACTAATAAAAGAATAAAGAACTACTAAAAAAAGAACAAATATAAAATTCATTTAAAGAAACAAACAAGAATTTTAGAAATGAACAAAGCTAGAAAAGGAAAAGTAAAAAAAAATAGCTAAAATGAAAATGGAAGATAAGATCGAAAAAAGGAAAAGCAAAAAGAAAAAAGGAACCGTAAGAAAAAAAAAAAAAAAAAAAGACAAACTAACGAAGCAAAATTGTGAAAAAAAAACTAAAATGGCAAAGGGAATAAACAATCGGAAAAACGAATAGTGATTAAAACAAAAAGAGGAATGATATAGGGAAAAAAAAAAAGACAAAAGAAAGAAGGGAAAAAAACCTTTAGGATAGCAACTGGAAGGATTCGAACCAACCACTTGGTGCCACTAAACAAATGCTTTGCCAATTCAACAACGGCTCCGTGTAGTGCAACTTGTTACCAAAAATATATAAATAACAAATTTGTGTCTGGGCTCACACATAAGCCCTGCTCACACAAAGTTTGATCGATAATTGTAATGGCCAATATTCTCTCTTCTAAGGATGCTAAATGATACTAATACTATTTCCAAATAGATCTGATCGTATATCTTACACTAGTGATATATTATAGTTTGAGGTCTTGAAGTACTTGTAAATGTAAACCAACTGTAAGATTACTTCATGAGATTTTACGGACAAATACACATGTAAATTCAGTCATATAACCTTCGTGCTCTTACTCTTAGTTGTCACTCCTATCCTCATTTTCATAACACTATCATTTTTTAGTATTTTGAAAAATGATGTTTTCATATTCTCGTTTCCACTCCTTACCTCTCCTTTCAGGACTATTTGGGTTACTTATTTAGTCTCACTAAACAACATTAGACTTACATTCATGGAACACCGTGCATTTCTATGCCGAAATATAATAATGTTGTAACCAAAGTTGCTGTCGAAAATCAAATTTGGCATAGAACAAAGTTGCTCACCATCTCGCACGAAAAACCTGCTAACCCCTTACCACTACAGCCGCCTTTGACAAATACCTCACTACTAGAACACATTGAGTTAACACCTAAGAATAAATTATATCACATCTAAATTTCCTGTTAAATCAGATGCTTTAAAGGTTTTGGAATTTTTATGTTTTTAACAATAATTTTCAATAGTTTATGGTACTTTTTAAATTATTATTTTAAAGATCATAATTTCTAATATTTGTACAACGTTTAAATACACACTAATAATACTCGATATAACTTAAAATCACAAGGTAATGTCGGATATGTAAGCTAGTTGAAAATTATAGTGATTCAAAAATTTCCTTCTTACATTTAAATTTTTGAATTTGAATTCATTTTTAGCCTGCTAAATTAAGCCATGAGCATTATTAGAATATTGATATAAATAATACTAGATTTCTTTTCTAAAATAACAAATCTGCCAAATGTCACCTACATATTGCATCTATTAAGTAAAAAATCTCTTTACTCCTTAAGTATTATGTTTATATATATATATATATATATATCAAGAAGCGGAACTTCAGAAGCAAGATTTTCCCCCACACTGAATCATCATTTATTGATAGACAATAATATGAGGATCAAGGCAAAGGTTACGTGAGGTTCAAGTATGTATGCTACCATTTCAATATAGTACAAGAGCAGAGATCAGAAGCCCTTTCCTAAACTTTCAGTCCAGAACATCCTCTGTATCTCAGATTGGTGGAGACCCATTTCCCTTCAAATGCTTGGTCTCACATTGAGACGGCTTGCTAGCTTCTGACCAAGAGATTTATCAGCCTGCATCCATACATACCCCCAGCAGCAACAATGCATAAATACATATAATGTTTTAGTCAGATCACTCACGTCACTTGAAACCTCTTGACATAAGATTGATAGGATCGAAATCAGAACCAAGTAAACACGTGACTTACCTGAGACCAGTATGATATCCAGATGCAGCGAATTTCATGGGTCACCCGTGGATCAGACAATGCATCAACCCATCGGCAAATGAACCGCTCTTGCCTGTGATAATTAGATGGATAACAAAAAAAGTTAGCAATCACCACCAGTTGGCCACTTTTTTCCTCCATGAATTAAGTAAATACTACTTTCAGATCAGTTGACTCTAAAGAATTAAGCAAGGATCAATTCTCAAAGTACCTGTCAGGTGCCCAGGATCGGTATCTCTCTCCAGGTTGCTTGAAGTTGTTCTCCTTTGCAATTATGCACTGCATCAACAAGATAAAAGCATTAGAGAGACCTCTTATGCGATCAGTTCGAGTATAAAGTAAACAAATGAACGAGGCACATTTCAGTGCTTCAAAACCTTAATTATAGTCCTCCTAGTTACTACCGAAAGTGAACTTCAAGATCGTTATTGCTTTTCCTTTCACATGCATGTAAAGACAAAGTAAAATATAGACAAAAAGACCCCAACTTTTTTTTTTGTCAAACTAAAAACAACATGCAACTTGAACACACACAAAGTTCTGGTTAACTTTGTCGATCCATAAACTAATAGCCCCGGCATCAGACAGAAGACATGGTGACTTACCTTCTCACGCCTTCCAGTGAGAACAGGAGAAGGTATGGGGAACCTCTCAGCATGACGGACAGGGTCATATCTTGAAGGGAAATAATTGACCTGAACCATAAACAATGGCTTCAGATTAGAGTGAAACCGAAACCAACGATAAGAAACAACAGGAGATTATTATGCAGGCAAGAGGGAAGCATTATCTCTCTATCACAGACAATTAGGAAAAACCAAAAAAACACGAACAAAATATAATTATAGGTCAGAGAAGATAGAGAGTACCTCCTCATCTCTGTGCAGGAAATTCATGAAACCTTCATGGTGATTGTTGTGATGGGAGCACTTGGGAGCATTGGCAGGAAGTAGCAGATAGTTTGGTCCAAGTCTATGCCTTTGAGTGTCAGCATAGGAGAAGATTCGAGTCTGGAGCAATTTATCATCAGAGTAGTAGATGCCAGGAACAACAATAGCGGGGCAGAAAGCAAGTTGTTCATTTTCAGCAAAGAAGTTATCGATGTTTTTATTCAAAACCAAGCGGCCAACCGGCTGGAGAGGCAAGATGTCCTCTGGCCAGGTTTTGGTAACATCAAGTGGGTCAAAGTCAAACTTGTCCTCATGGTCAGGATCTATTGTCTGGATGTAAAGTGTCCACTCCGGATAGTTTCCAGCTGCAATCGAGTCATTCAGATCCTGGGTGGCATGGCTGTGATTAGATCCTCCAACCTTGATTGCCTCTTCCTCAAGCAAGCACTTGACCCCACAAGTTGGTTTCCAGTGGAATTTCACATAGTGTGCTTTTCCAGCCTTGTTGATCAGAGTGTAAGTGTTAACACCAGAACCCGCCATATGCCTGTAGTCTTGTGGAACACCCACATCATCAAAGAGGAACGTGAACATGTGCAGACTCTCAGGATGGTGGGAGAAGAAATCAACAATCCTCCAGTTCTCCTGAATGTGAGTCTTTGGGTTTGGTTTAAGGGAATGAACCATATCAGGGAATTTCATTCCATCGCGGATAAAGAAGACAGGAAAATTGTTCCCCACAAGATCAAAATTACCCTGCATTGGCAGACAGAAGATTAGCAATTCTTTCAAGCTACTCCAAAAACAATCATTTCTACGTACTAGCGGCCTATACTGAACTTTTCTCTAAACCCCAAACTCATACGGTGGGTGGGTGGGTATGGTGTACAGAAGACAAACCTTCAGAATCAAATATGAATAATGCTCTCATTTAATGTGTAAACATCAATAAATATGTCTATTGTATTATCGGAAATAAGTCAAATAACAACAGAAAGGAAACATGAGATTACACTTCACCTCTCTAGTATAAAACTTCACTGCAAAACCACGGGGATCCCTAAGGGTTTCGGGGCTGCCACGCTCATGGATGACAGTGGAGAAGCGGACAATAACAGGAGTCTGGACCCCAGGGGCACGAAGAAAATCAGCACATGTGAGTTGAGAGACGTCATGTGTCACCTCAAAGAAACCCTTTGCACTGGCTCCCCTGGCATGGACAACTCGCTCTGGAATTCTCTCCCTGTCAAAGTTGGCAAGCTTTTCCACGAAATGGTAATCCTCAAGGAGGATGGGACCTTCAATATGGCAGCAAATTAAGAATACATGCTTAGGCATACACAAATACATGAATACATCTGATATTTATTAAATGAAACCGCTATATTCTTAACTATATCTTTCCATAACAAAAACAAAAAAAAAAGCATGCTTTCTCTCAATAAGCCTTTAGAATATAAGCACAGCCAAAGAATGACAAAGAAGCAAAAAATGCGGTTCCAGGAGTAAGTGAACATTTTTCAGTTACATGAGGTATTACTGTTCCTAGTCTACATCTGCAAAAAAGAGCGTACAAAATCTCCATTTTATTGTAATTCAAAACCGTGTGACCTAGCATAAGTGAACATGATCCAGGCAACAAAAACTGACATGGGATGATGAGGCTTCTGTTAAATCAAGCAGAGTTGACTTCGCATAACAAGACAGGGCAGTGTTATTAAAAGCGCGCGACGCAAAGCGCCGAGCGCTGGAACTTTGGGGCATTTTTACCCCTAAGCGAGGCGGCTTCTACAAAGCGCATAGGAAGCGCACAGAGCCCACGCTTTCAAGGCTCTTTCTTGCTTCGCTTTGTGCGCTTCTACACTTTTACATCTGATAACTTGCAAAGAGAAAAGAAACAGAGGCGAAATGTCAGTTTGATAAAACTATTCAAGTAGCTTTTTGGTTATTCATACTCTCTCTCTTATTTTCTTTATGTTTATTTATTCTTTTCCATGTGGGATACTGTATTCTTTCTCAGTTTTGCTTGTACGAGTCTCTCATAGACCATATTCTTTGTCTTAATTTTCTTCACTTTTCTTTTAGATTGCATATGTAAAGCTTTTGTCTGTTCCTGTGGAACCTAGCAGCGCTGTAGCAAAACAGTAGTATTAAAGTTGTCATTTCCTCTTCTTTTCACTTACAAAACTATTGTTGGCGCAAAAGTTCCGAGGATTATATATATATATACATCCTAATAACCTCCATATTTATATCGGGCTTCAATTTGTTAAAGCCCACGCTTTTCCTTTGAGCTTTGCGGCTTAATACCCTTTGCGCATGAGTACGCTTTACAGTGTTCAAGACCTTGAGTCAAGGACCATATTTACATAGTTGACAGGCATAATTAACCTAATATGTACCTCGAGACCCAACAGTGAGAGATGAGTTATTGTTCCAAACCGGAGCACCGGAATTGGTGGTCCAAAACGGGGAGTCGAAAGCACTTGATGGGCGGTGCTGCACCGTCAAACAGATGCCAAAAATGTTAACCAAAACGGAGTGAAGAATAAATAATAAGGTAGTAGATAGATAAAAATCATGAGAAACGAAGCCGACAAATAACTCGGATTCTTATTTTTATCAATTGATACGAGGAACACAGAAACGGGTGCCTAGGGCTACAAAGCACGAACATTTAAAATTTCCCAGGAATCCAAATGCTCTGATTACAACCACAGAACAAAAGGCAGAAAACAGAGGTTAAACGGAAAGAACCTTGTAGGGATCCATGGATGAGGGAGGAGACGAATCTGCTCTGTGCGAGCGAGAAGCACAGGGTGACGAGGCAAGGAAACGCCAAAGTTATTTATAAAGGCTAACTGTAATTGTGGCCTTGTGGCTCGCGTCGCGCTTCTGATGATCTTATCTTCAAGGGCGCCAGAAACAAACTCTTCTCAGACAAATTAATTTGGCTGTTTTTTATTTTAAACGATATCTTCACGTTCACGCAATTTTAGGTGCTGCGTGTCTGAACTCTCAGCATAATCTACAACTATTCCTCCCCCACATATATATTAATATTAACATTCATAGCATAAACTGCAATAGCATCATTTAAGAGAACGATAAAAATTGCGGACGTAAGTTCCTCAGATTTCATATAATAAAACAAGCAAAAACCATACAAATGTTTTCATGATACATTGAAGTGAGTGGCGATAATTTGCGGTCCAACTATATGCTAGCATCTTTTCGTTTGTGATGCGAGAAAGCGATGGTTAAACTGGAAATTTCAAATAATGCGTACAAAAATTTTGAGAACGCGGAGCCTTGTTGGTTCCCTATCCAAGTTTTGGTACTTTGCTATGTCAATTTGCAGCCACTTGTGGCAGTGTGGTGGAAGAGACGGACAATTGCCACGGTGACACGTTTACGACACAGCCCCCAGTTCTAAGGTAGTGCATGGAACCGCCCGATGGGAGAGGCATAATCCAATACAAATTAATATTATATACTCAATAAGCTATTTTTTTTTATGATTTCTAATTATATCATTTAAAATTAATTTTTTAAAATTAAAATTAAAATTCAATACTTAAAGAAAGGCTTAATCTATATTAATACTTATGATTATTTTATTGATATCATTTATTTTTTACTGTCATAGAGTTTTTTTTGCAAAACCACCTAAGTCCTCTTTTACTCCCAATGACTATGGTAACTGAAATGTTATTCTTATATTTCTCTTCTAGGTAATGATTCATATTTTTTTACTTTTGTCTTCCTAGCTCAATCAAATATGATAGATTGATGTTATTATGTTTGATTGTGGATGATATTTTTGATGTCATTGTGCATGCATTGAGATTTGAGGAATGACCATTTACTTTGATGGTCTATGGTGATGAAATATTGCAAACAAAGAGTTTCTTATTTATGTGCTTTGATGATAGAAAACAGACAATAAGTTTTTTATGTATGTAGGATTTATGATGATAAATTTGGCTTATTTGAGATTTGTATTTCTTATGTGTGTTGATTTTATGGACTAGATTATATTTTTATTTTGTTGTCTATATTATGTGTTTATATTAATTATTTTGATATAGTAAGATAGATTTGTAACGTGAAAAAATCATAATCGAACCACATTCATGTTATGCGGTTTTTTTTTATTTGTATACAAAGCAGCGCGGTTACAATTTCTAAATTGTAAAACCATTTACTATGCAATACAGTTACAGGTTTGGCCTTAAACCGCATTAAACTGCACCATGAACACCTCTACTCAATTGATTTATTGTTGTGTGCTCTGCACAAAACTGTCTTAATTTTACTCCTAAAGCTGTTTGGAGTTCTATGTTACAGGTGTTGCAAAGCTACTAAAAGAATAGTGTCAAAATGAGCCAATTAGGGTGATATTTTGTTAATACTACCAAACTTTGATGACTAAATAAAGGTAAAAGGGTAAATTTGTCATTAAATTATAGGGGTAAACTAATTTTATCACTAAACTTTTTTTGTAGATAAATTTGTCATCAACATTTTCATTATAGAAATTTTATCACTGGTCGTTAAATGGTAGGAATATTATGTTTATTCAAAAAATATTTTATGTCACAACTCTTAAAATGGTTATTGAAAGTTTTCTCTTTAACCTCTAGCTACCCAAACCTTTCACAATATTTAAATAAATCAAAACTCTGTGTTTGACTACATATCCCTATTGTTGAGCCTTATTGTTTTTACTTTTCTCATTGTCACCAAGCAACACTCAACTATTGCTATCACCGTTCCTTTATTCTAGAATTACAGCGCCTTTGGATTTAATCCCACATACATCAATTGAACCTTGTTTTATAAATATTTGTTCTAAGGAGCATTTCTGATAACATTATTGGGATGTGTGAAAAAGTGAAGGTAACATTAATTGGTAGCAAAAAGAGTGGAAGGCCATAAAGGTTACAGGGGTTTGTTGGAGCGAAGATGATTGTGAAAATAATAGATTCAAAAACTTGTAGCCAAGGTATTAGGTAAGGGAAACATGGAATTGAAATTTGTATTTTTCTTATTTCACATTTACTTTGTTAAGTAATTTTAACAACTGACGGCAAATTTGCTCATATCACAAAATATTGATGACAAATTTACACTTTAAAAAGAATTTTAATTACAAATTCACCCAAAAAAAAAAGATTTGAAAGCAAAATTACACCATCCCCTATAATTTAGTGGCAAATTTTTCTCTTTTGGTGTTAAATAAATCTCAAAAGGATAATGTTGGAAAAAAAATTCTCCAATCACCTATCATGCACAGTAGAATAATAAATACAATCAAACAAGCATAAATGAATTTAACATGATTTGATTTTTAACTAACTTACATCCACGAATGAGAGAAATCTACTTTATAAAAATATAGAGATTACAGTAGATATATACTCTTAGTGTTCACGCTAATCCTTCATATACCACTGATAATTTCAATATATTACTCTCACACAATTACAAGATATGATAATCAGAAAAATGCTTCTTATCTTAGCCCTCTTTGGCATTCGGACATCCCCTCCCTTTTGAAACCTTCACATGTTGTCTCTTCACCACATTGACTTTTCTTTTATACCTAAATTTCTACCACAACATGCTTTGTTATAGGCCACATATAAACCCAAATCATATCAAAATAGGAAAATTAAATCCCAAATAAATTAGAAAAACTAAAATCAAATCCTAAACAAAATCAAATTCCTTAACCTTATTGGATTTGAGCTAACAAACCCAACAATCTCTACCTTGGCTCAAATCCTCCTAAACACGAGCACATGTGACAGCAACCACAAACAAATGACCTTGACTACAAACAATAAATACTGCCAAGACACAAACACAACAATGAACAGAAATAACCATAAACATCATGAACATTAATATCACCAGTATCAACACACACAAACAAAATCTTTAATTTTCAAACTTGTACTGAGTCATTGGTACCATGCCGCAACCAAGTGTCAAATATCTTTAGGACGATTTCCTAAGGCTTCACCAAACGATCCAAACACTTCACCTTGTTAAACATCGAACTATACACTCCACCATGCTAGGAATACGCCACAAGCTCCATCATATTATGACCAAGCCATAAAGCTCTAATATCACTTGTTGGGAAAAGAAATTATCTAATCATCCATCAATCGTAGTAGAATAACAAACATAATCAAACAAGTACAACCAAATTTAATCACGGATAAGAAAAATCCACTTAAACAAAATATAGAGATTATAGTAGATTTATGCTCTTAATATTTATGCTGGCCTATGGACCCCTACACACCACTAATAATCTCAATATATTACCCTCATATAATTACATGAAATGAGAATCACAAAAAGCTTTCTGTCCTAGCCCTCTCCAGCCTTCGGTCTTCTCATTCCTCTTAAAACTCTCACATTTTGCCACTTCACCATATTAGTTTTTCTCTCATACATAAAATCATACCATAACATGCCTTTTTATATGCCACACATAAACCCAAATCATATCAAAATAGGAAAACTAAATCCCAAATAAATTAGAAAAACTAAAACCAAATCCTAAACAAAATTAAATTCCTTAAACTTATTGGATTTAAGCCAACAAACCCAATAGATAAAACAATCTTTTTTTGCTATACAAATCACGACAATTGAAGAATTTTAAAAAGTTGTTGTGACAGGTCCAATTTGTTTAACATTGAATTAAAATAACCCAAAATGTTGTCATGACTTTTTAAAAAAAAAAAACTAATGTCATTTAAAAATTAATACAGTATATGTATAATAATTTATTGAACAACATTTTTTTTTATAATGTAATTGATTTTACCAACCAGTAACTAGCAACCAAACACCCTATTATCATATTCTAGGTGTGCAATAAACTATGCTTGGTGGTGAAGCTAGGTTGACAGGGAAAAGATTTCCTTGGCTTGTGATAGGGGAAAAGTCTAAACCTTTCTTTGGGTTAAGGGCTGTTTACAGGTCTAAAGCCTTTCTTTAGGTTAAGGGCTGCTTGCTTTACCGAAGTATCGAAGGCTTTCACATCCAGCACAAATGAACATAAATTGCTTACTGGATCCAAGGAAATGATGCATTCTTCTTTCATTATCTATCCCTATTTCAATTGAAGTAACCTCGCTTGTTCTTTCTATCAATAGTTTATCCCTTAAGTTTAAAACACTCACTTGAAACCTAGATTTTGCAGGTATAGAGAAAGTGTGAGTACTTTGCTTGTTTATTTCTTATTTTTTAGGTTGAATAAGTAAAAAAAATATAAAAATTTATGCAATATAAAAATATTTTTTAAAGGATTTTTATAGCTAGTAGGAAACCTTCTAATTAGATCAGTTGAACTAAACCTCTGAGTTTAGGCCCTAGCGAACTGGGATCCAAACACCTACAACCAAACATAATGTCAGAGCCTTTGAATGTATCTTTTGCAAAAACTCTTTAATGATCAAGTTAGCTTTACAAAACTGAATGAAATAATTATAATCAAAATTACCTGCAATTTGTTGTATGTGTCTCCTTTTATTAACTAGGGTGTCAATAATGGCCCTCTAGTAGCACAATTATTGATGAATTTTGTTCTTTGTATGAATCTTTTATTACTAAATCTCATAATTGATTCAGATTGCAAGCAGATTATTCTTTTATGCAAACTTGGTCCAATCAATGGGCTCAAACCACTTAGGTCCAACATAGTACCAATATGTCCCTCCATTAAAAAAATGTGGGATATAAGCTCCTACACTCTTTGATGCCCATTAATGAAATAATGACTTCTGTAAGGCAAAATGACATCTACTTAATACAAGTCTCATTATGTTGGCACACTGTGAACTTCATGGCAGTTGAGGGCCATTTGACCCTTTTCTATTGGATCATTTTACTTTACCATCATGATAGTGAGCTGGCGGTTACTAAGACTTGGGAGGTGAAGAAACCTTGTTAGGCTTATAAATATACTTTTCTGTTACTTGTATGTTTTCTTTCCCATTTTACCATTCTTACTAAAACACTCCCAAAACTCTTGATTCTCATTTTCATTTTTTTCACCATCTGTTTGCCACTTGTGGGTGCTCCGTGCATCTATCTTCATCATCAAAGTCTTAATCAAAACTTCTATTATCAAGGTAATTGTTTTTCTTTTAACTATTGTTGACCTTTTAGTTCATTATATGACCCACAAACCTATTAGGGGAAGACGGCTATCAATGCCAAGCCACAACTAGGTGATAAGCTCGTAATGAAAACCACCATGGGAGGTTAAAAAAAGTTAGGTGGCTATGCTATAACTAGAGGAAGTAGCATCGATTGCCAATGCTTTAAGCATAGAGCCCATGGTCATTGCCACAAAAAACAATCATTGGTTAGCAGGGGTGTGAGCCTACATATCCACCTCTAATTGTTAAGCCCACACCCCTGAAGAGAACTACATCACCTTCTACTTAGTTCAACTTTAAGCTGACATTTGTTTTTCTCTCAACCTTCTCATTTCGCTGGTTGTGTAAATTTTACCAATTCCTTCAATTCCAACTTGCCCTTGATTCTTTATCCACATTAATGCATTCATTTCCATGGGCCATATAGCAGGTGTTACTTACAAAGTGAATATTGGCAAATTCTCATTCTTTACTACTCTATTTTGTTGTGCTTATTTACCTTAATCCTAACCTAATTGTTAGGTTTTTTTTTTGGTGTTGTAAGTTAAGACCAAATATCAAGATAAGAAAAGAAATCAGAGGAAAAAAAGAAAAGAAAAATAAGGTATACAATAATGGAAATAAGTAACAAAGTCAAATATATAAAATTAAGTCCATAGGATTTAAGTGTAGTACTAGTGATGGCCAAGCTAAGGCTATACCTCCTATTGATATTTAAGACAAGAAACACTTCAAAGTTCAACCAATGCATTGTTGTCATTGAACCATAATATTAAAAAGCCTATAATTTTTTTCTATGAATTACAACATTTCTCTTGAAATGTTCACTTCTACCAAGGGAAGCACTCTCTCTGTAAAATGGGCACCCAAGTTGTTACATGGTGACAAAGGTATTTAGTACAAATTCATAGCTTGATGACAAAGTTGGTGATTAGATTCAATAAATAGTGTGTATAAAAACGTAGAAGAGTGGCTGCAAGCATTTGAAAGTGTAATAACTCAAGCCAATCTGGTTAATGAAATACAAGTTGACACCATATGGGTTATTCTTTGAAAAGAGATATATATTTATATAGGGGTTCTTATATTTTTCCAATATGTTCCATGTTTTTGTTGGCAGTTTTCAAATGACTGCCTCCTAGACTAGTAACCCAATATGTCACACCATCACTATCGTGGGTCACCTCTAATATCATCTGTAATGACGTAAGTCCAAAATTGATCAATAAAATACCTGCTCATACTACATGGGTTATTCTTTGGAAGAAAAATTTTAGTTGGTTATGTTCTCGAACTTGCGTCTATATATTCATATAAGGTTTCTTATATTTCTCTAAGGTGGGATATGAGAGTGTTACAAAAAATATCACATTTTCTTGTTATTTATTACAAACAATAACACATATAAGTAAAAGATAGTTTTCTAATGTGATGTTCATGTTGTCTTCCACTTGACTTGTTTCTTGTGTTCTTGTTTTGCCGTTCTTTTATTCACGTGATGGTTCGGCAAAATTTATAATGAAGAGGAAAAAGTTAAGTAATTATGAGAGTGGAAATGAATAAATGTTTGTGAATGATGGGGGGTTTAAGTGAAGTGAGACTTATATTTCATTTAATGGCCAAAGTAGTAAGATGATAAATAAAATTAAAAAAAACATTAATTACATGGCACAGCAAAATAATGACCTCTCCCATACAATTATTACAATCGGCTCTCTATGAATCAAATGCTCAAAATTGGTAGCCTAAGATCAGGAGGATTCCAAGATTACCTTAAAGAAAAAAGACAAATTGTAATCAGTACTTGAGGCAGTTATATGTATAATGGAAATAGAATACTATAATCAAGACAAAAGAATTAACCAAATTCACATTACATGTTTACCTTTTTCAGGAGAGTAAAAAATACCACCAAATATTCCCCCATTATTGTTTTGGTTAGAAACAGGAGAGCCTAACTTTACTCATTTGTCGTAACAACTGAAGCTATACATACACACATACATACGTATATATGTATGTACAAGCAAATGGTTAGCTATTCCAAACATAGGCTGAATTCAATGAATCATTTAGGCACTTAAGAAACACATCATTAGGATGAAACCCTCATCTTATCTGCAACTCATCCTTTTTCCTCCACATGCTATTGGAAATTAGCCTCTGGCAGCCACATCATGTTATGCACATTCAAGAAGCTGAAACATATACCTTAAGAAGAAGAATGGAATAAAGCAAAAGGCATCTAAGATAATGATGATGATGAAGTTGCAATAATTATGTCTCAATGGCATATTAATTGCCGTTTCATCTCATCTTCTTGGCAACCTAAGCTGACGGTCTCCATGTACTAGACTAAGCACTTTGTAGATAAAGCACTCAAATTACAATGGGATAAATTTATTAATACCTTCATAAGAATTAACTCAATAAAGGCATTTCAAAAAGTGCATCACCCCAAGTTTTCCTCATAACAATTACATCCATATTAAATCACACTATACATACACCATAACCATGTTTTTTTTCAGATTTGTTAGAAAATATAACACTTTAAATAAGTAAATAAATTGAAAAAGAATTATCACATACATAAAAATAAGCACATTTAATAAACTATTAATAATTCCAACGGACAAGAAAAAATTAGCTTTGTGTTTTGGAGCTACTATGCTTTATGGTTTGGGGACGTACATTAACATTAGCAATTAATATTAGTGTTTTGAAAAAAAAATCTAAGAATAACTTTTAGTATTTAGTTTCAATAATGATTTCATCTTTATCATTAATAAATTATACAAAACTTTAATGTTAATTACAAAAACTATTCCAAAGAGTGACTGTGATATGTGCAGTAATAAAGTAGTGTTTAGCGTTCAAAACACTATTCCCAAAGGAATTCATGCACATTCTTTGATTTTTTCGGTATAAATTTTGGTTTCTTAGTTGATTATGAAAACGCCAATATACCATAGCTCTATTTGGAATTAGCGTAATAGTTTTGAAAAAATTATCTATTTGTGGGTTTTGGCCCCGTTTAATATTAATGTTAGAATTTTTTTTTAAAAATAATTAAATGATAGCTTTTATTTTTTAGTTATAGTGGTTTCATTTTAATCGTTAAATGAATTATTTAAAACTCTGACACTGCTACAGGAATAGTTTCCGAACAAAGTTTTTTTAGCTTTTATATATTTTCAACGATTTCATATCTACTGGTAGAAAATTACCAAAAACTGTTTATTTATTTTTATATAAAGTGGCCCGAAACTTCAAGGTCATGTTGATTTTGGAAAATAAAATAACTTTATTTAATTTGTACATGAAATTTAAGGATATCCGTAAAAAATCATCGTCGAGTAGTATTTTCCTTGTTCTCTCTATTTTCACCCTCCAAAGTTCCAACAAACAAAATACTACTTGTAAAAAAGAAAAAAAAATTAGTCGTAGCTACAATTAATAATTGCCAAATGGGCGCCAGTCCACGGCGCACGAGAAATCTGCAGGACAAAAAGGAAAAAGACTAAGGCGCACAAAATTTCACTCACCTCTTCAAAAATTTGTCTTCCCGCCCATTGCGTAGTTAAAATTTGAAATTCCTTTTTTATTGATAAAAATGAGAACCCGTCTTTTCCTTTCCACTGCCCATAAACCCTCCCATTCCCTCGCTTCAGAACTTATCCGAATTCTCTGAATTGTCTCTGCCATTGCCGTTGGCGTCGGCTCCCCGATCGAATCTTTCGGAACTTGTTTCCTCACCCCCGTTTTGTTCGGCGGTAGCTCTCCGGTCTAAGCGCCTCGGCGGATCCCCTACATTCGCCCAGTTTTCGTGATGGCTAGAAAGCGAACCGTTGATTCCCCAAAGGAGGCGTGTCCGCCGAAGAGGCGCTCTGCGCGGAAGTCCAGAACTAAAGATTTGGCGGAAGAGGAGCCACCAACTGTGTTGGCTGATTCCAACGAGGAGGAAGAGTTTCCACCTGTTGAAGACGAAGATGTTATAAGTAGCAGCACAGTTGATCCGACAATGGCAAGAGCCAAGCTGCAAGCGCCCAAGTCCAAGGCCAATGAAATGGCCGCCGGTGCATGCGCCGACGATCAGGAACCAGAGCCGAGGTTTATCAGCGACCCGGTTCCAGAGGCAGCTGCCAGGTCACGGTGGCCTCACCGCTACGTGGAAGCGGTAATAAATGCCCACAAGATTTTTCAATGAAAGATGACCTGTTATCCGCGCGACTTGTTTTATCTGTCCTGTAATCAGTTTGTGGTAGTTCTCTTCGCTGATTTCTTTCATTTCTATTTACTCTGCTTAGGGCAAAAAGACAAATGTTGCTTCTGGAGACCCCCAAGTGTAAGTACCCCCTCAAGTCCGCAGCAGCCAATTAATCGTGTCGTTACATAAATTTATTTCGTTCATTTATTTGCTTGCTTGGAACAGTGATGATGAGTCTGGCCAGATTATTCTTGCTAAGAGGCACTACACACGAGCCGAGGTTGATGGGAGTGACATATATGAACTCCACGATGATGCTCATGTATATGTAAGAAACTTCTCTTACATAGAAATTTATGCTAATGTGCTGTGTAATGTTATCGTCATGCCATTATGAAGATCTTCGTTGAAAACATATAGCTCAAATTACTACATACTCGAAATAGAGAACATATGGAAATTGTTAAAGAACATCTCTTTTTATTTTCTTTGGGATATTGTTCACTAACTGATTTTTGTAGGCAGTGGTAGTGCCAAAGCAGTTATTGTTCAAAACATAGACAATAGGATAGGATTGGGATCAGCTCAATCCTTTTAGTAAAGGATTGGGCCGAGTTGAATTGCAGTTCAACTAAGAAATGGAATTATAATCAAGGGATTATCCAAAGTATCCACTGCTTGTAATTCAAATTTGATCTCTTTGCATTGATGAGTTAGTTTTATGTTTGTAATGTGTTTATCTGGATGATATTGACATTTATTTTGTTCCTTTGAAGGCTGGAGACGGTAAAGATCCTTACATTTGTCGAATTACAGAAATGTTTGAAGGAGTTGACGGGGAGCCTTATTTCACAGCTCAATGGTATTACCGGGCAAGGGACACTGTAAGTGTTCCAATTATTATTATTATTTTTTGTGTGTGTGCCCCCGCGTGCGAGCTTGCGCTCTTGGGATATTTAAATTAGTTTTGTGCTCAATTGAAATGTCACTCACTTATATATATATGTATTGTTTTTTTCCCTTTTTCAGGAAATAAAAAATGTTGACAATCTTATTGACGAAAAGCGCGTGTTCTTTTCAGAAGTTCGTAATGATAACCCATTAGGTTGTCTTGTAAAAAAAGTTCAAATTGCAAGAGTAACGCTGAACGTATGAATGCTGTCTATTTGTAATTTATTCCATTTCTTTTTTCTCTATATATCCCTAATGTTTAGTATTCCTTTGTCTAGGCGGATTCACAGGGACAAAAGGTTGGTCTAGCAGACCATGATTATTATTGTGACATGTTGTATCTTGTTCCATTCTCCACGTTCATCAAGTTGCCACAAGGTTTTTGTCCTCTGTATGCTTCGTTCTGTTCCTGTTCATGTTGGGTAACCTATGTGGTTGCATTTCATACTTACATTTTCTTTTTTCCCTGGATAATGCAGATGACAATGAAAACAGTAGTGATGCATCTTCTACTATTTCCAGTGAGAATGATGGGAGTTCATTAGATGCCGGTAAAAAGCAAATGACACTGCTGGATTTATATTCTGGCTGTGGAGCAATGTCAACTGGCCTATGTCTTGGTGCTAGCGTAGCTGGTTTGG
The DNA here is from genome assembly GCA_005392925.1 of Aquilaria sinensis. NCBI lineage: Eukaryota > Viridiplantae > Streptophyta > Magnoliopsida > Malvales > Thymelaeaceae > Aquilaria > Aquilaria sinensis. The sequence continues at coordinate 745,619 of SMDT01001567.1, read as the reverse complement.
AACTTGTTACTGTAAGTCTCATTATCACTTTATAGTTATACGTATATGATGTTATATTTTAATTCATGTAGTGTTATGTGTTGCTTTGTAGAAATGGGCAGTTGATTTGAATAAGCATGCATGTGAAAGTCTTCGTTGGAATCATACTGAAACACAGGTAAAAATTGTGTGAAAGTTGAATAATCATTTTATATATTTGAACAAGTTCATTCAGAGACCTAACTTGTGACATAGGTGAGAAATGAGGCTGCTGAAGACTTCTTGTCATTGCTAAAAGAGTGGAAGAAACTGTGCTTGTACTTCTCAGTTATTGAGAGTAATAGCAATGAGAAAGAGCAACTTCATCTTTTTGGCCCTGAAGATGAAGTGGAAGATGATGATAGTGGTGAAGATGATGACAGCAATCAGGACGAGGAGATATTTGAAGTTGAAGAGGTCCTGGATATATGTTTTGGTGACCCTAATGGGATTGGGGAACGAGGGTTATATTTCAAGGTATATAACTTGTATTCGTTTTCCAGTTTGATGAGGTTAAGCATCTAAAACAGTGGTGAATTCTTTGCTAATCTGTCTATGCTGGTAAACATAGGTCCACTGGAAAAACTATGGTCCCAAATATGATACATGGGAGCCCATTGGTGGTTTAAGGTATATGATAGGTTTGCATTCTTCGAACACTAGGCATTGTCTTTGAAACTTGTACTGATTTTCAAAATTCTTTTGAATAGCAACTGTAAAGAACGTGTAAAGGACTTCGTAGCCAAAGGTTACAAGGATTCTAAGCTACCCCTGCCTGTGAGTTATAATTCTACTATAACCATTTTTTTTTTCTACTATGTGTTCCAAATCTATTCATATTTGCTTATTCTTTATTTGCTTGCTAGGGAAGCGTTGATGTTGTTTGTGGTGGACCTCCTTGTCAAGGAATTAGTGGATTCAATCGTTTCAGGGACAAGGATGATCCCTTGAGGGATGAAAAGAACAAACAGCTCATAGTTTTTATGGACATTGTGGAATTTCTTAAGCCAAAGTTTTGTTTGATGGAGAATGTTGTTGATTTGTTGAAGTTTGCTGGGGGGTTTTTGGGAAGATATGCATTATCTCGGCTTATCAGGATGAATTATCAGGCTCGTATTGGAATAATGGCTGCTGGTAGATATGGGCTTCCACAGTTTCGGCTTCGTGTCTTCTTATGGGGTGCTTGTCCAACTCAGGTAAGTTCTTTAACTTGCACTTGGGAAAACAGTAAATTAGACCGTTGACTAATAAAACTTATTGTTATATTATGCAGAATTTGCCTCAGTATCCACTTCCAACACATGAAGTTGTCAATAGGGGTGTCACGCCTACAGAATTTGGGGTATGCTGATAGTTTATGCTCTAATTTTTCCTATAGATTAGGGCTTTCATATTGATTTAGTATTCAATTTGATGAATGCAGATGAACTGTGTAATTTTCAAGGAAGGGGATGTGAAGCTGGAAACAGGTCTTCTATTGGAGGATGCAATTTCTGACTTACCAGATGTAAGTTTTTCTTAGTTCTAAACCTGTTCTTGATTTTTTGAGATGGGTTTGTCTTCATTTTGGTTGACATCTGTACGTTTCTGTTTGTTGGTCTTAGGTTGGGAATAATGAGCTACGTGATGAAATGACTTACGACAAAGAGCCTAAGACTGATTTTCAGCGATTCATTAGGAAGAGGAAAAACGGTTAGTGGAATATCAAAAAGGTCTTTAGGCTAATTTCTTCTTCCTTTTTTAAGAATAATTGCTATTGCACATGTGTCTTTGAATTGCCATGATTGTGAAAATAAATAGTAAGACCTGTTTTCTTTTTGTTTCCTTAATTTTTTTCCTTTACATTTCTTAGCTTTTCAAGGCGATGGAATGTTAGCCACTAATGGACGGTTGTGCTTTTACTCCTGCCAGATCCTTCACTGAGAGGCACGTTGAATCAGCATTTGCTATATGATCATCGTCCGTTACCATTGAACCAAGATGATTATGACCGAGTTTGTCAAATACCCAAAGTGAAGGTTTGTATGCTAAAGAGGCTCTTAAATGTTGGTCCAGCTGTCTACACTTATTCTTCTGACAATCTTCCTTTCGTTCTGTCTGGGTTTAGGGTGCAAATTTTAGAGATCTTAGAGGAGTTTGTGTCAATGCCGATAACAAGGTTGAGTGGGATCCTGATATCGAGAGGGTTTATCTAGCGTCAGGCAAACCATTGGTACTTTTGAAAACGTTTTTATATTTAATTTATGCTAGTCTGCTTCATCACATGTATATGCTTCCAAAAACTGGGAAAGGTTTCTAAACGTGTATTTTTTAGTGTTTCAGGTGCCAGATTACGCAATGTCATTTGTCGGAGGCAAGTCAACCAAGTGAGCACATACCTTATAGGTGTTCTTGGTCATCTGCTTTTCCTTCTGTATAGGCTCTGACTTGTCAAGTGTTGTAGGCCATTTGGTCGTTTGTGGTGGGATGAGACTGTTGCTACTGTTGTGACGAGGGCAGAACCCCATAACCAGGTGATATGCTGCTGGAATACGACACTTAATGCTCTTGATTATAAACATTGATTAAGATTTTAGAGGTGACAGTTTTTCTTTTTTCTGCAGGTCATTTTGCACCCACAACAGGATCGCGTGCTGACAGTTCGGGAGAACGCGAGATTGCAGGGGTTCCCAGACCACTACAAGCTATTTGGTCCCATCAAAGAAAGGTATATGCTCTGCATATGAACGTTTTAATGTGTTTGTATCCTTGCTCCTGTATGCAACATGATAGGACAGTTGGCACATGCTTTTGCTGTCTGGTTCTGCTCTTGCTTAAGAAGAAAAGAAATCTAGGGAGTAAACAAGACTTGGCTGTATCAATTTAGACATGCAATAACGTGAACAGAATGGCCTAGCATGTCATTTAACGTTGGAAATAGGTACATACAAGTTGGCAATGCAGTTGCAGTTCCCGTTGCCAAGGCTTTGGGGTACGCCTGGGGTTTAGCTTTTAAAGGGAAGGCCGCTGAAGGGCCATTACTCAAACTGCCTAAAGGATTTGCATGTATGTTGGAGCCCCATGAGCCGTGTTCTGATTCGTGTGAAGATTGAAAGGTAAATTAGGTTAAAGTTCACACGATGTTCAGTTATGTGATGCGACTTCAGTCTTTATTCCTCTTTTTGCTTTACGCCTTAAGGTGTTTTTCCCTTGTGTTTTCTTTTTGTGTGTGGCGGTGCAGAAGTCGGAATTGCCTGCTAATTGTAATTGGAGAGCAGTTACTTCAGAGATTTCTGGAGTATTTACAAATGCTGACCCTGTCAGTCATTTTCTACGTGATTGGAAATGTACGCACCTAGTCGGTAATGTTGGTAAACAATGAATTGATTCTAATATTTAGCCTATATGCTGATTTGTTCGCATCTTTTTGCGCTTGTTGAAAGACTGCAAGCGGGTAAGTATGATTATTTACACTCCATTCATCCTAAACCGTTGATATTATTTTTACTTTGATAAAAACTAAGGATGTGGTTTGGTATGTACATACAGTTTTCTTAAATTACCTTGATCTAGTCACATAACTGCTCCTATGATAAGCTTAAAAATTATTCTAAACTAAGTTGTTATTTTGAATTTACTTGTTCAGAAGGTGTCACCTGGTTTTTGGAGTAGAAGCTCTTTTAAAGAATTATTGTATTTATGAGATGGAGTGTAAATTTATGTTTTGTAAGTTAGGGTTATAGGTGAAGTTATAAGATGTGTTGAGAAATCGTTACACGTAAGCACATGGATTTGATAATAAAAAAAGTGGTTTATTATGTACTGGAACGGATGTTGGTTATGCAACAAAAGGAGCTAATTCGTCTGAGTAGGTATCAACATTCAGTGGGCTTTCAGGGGAAATATTTAGGCCAGTTTGCTTTTTACATGCATTCAGGTCATTATTTGACGTTTTTTTGGTTGCGTGTGTTTTTTTGCGGCATGTTGCTAAATGAGAGTGTTAATGGCTTTAATGGAAGCTACACCCTTGTTAACTCTGCTAACCATAACCATTATCTTGGTTGCTACCTCTAGCCCCGTTTGGTTGAGAGAAGAAAGGCGGAGTGAGAAAAATTAGTTTGGTGCACTTATTTGGGTAGGATGAAGTACGAATCTCCAACTTTCTTTATTAATATTGGTGAGCCCTTCATTTGTATGACTATTTTGCAATCCCTGGTTTAGAGTCCAGAATCTCGCAGCCCTCCTACTCCTAATCCTTTTACCCTACCTTGCTACTCTTTTGGTGCCCATGAGCTAGATCTGCCCAATTCGTGCTTTGGTGAGGCTTGTGTACCAGTGGTTCAAAGTCCCATATGAAGGTTGTACAAGATGGATCTGCTTGGAGTGTTGTGGGCGGCGGGTAGGAGTAATGTAGGGATATGCATTTTAGGTTTTTTTGCTTTAACTTGAATCTGGGTCAAATTCGACCCAAGAACTTGACCTTACGTTAAGTCAAGGAAAGTGTGTTTTTTTCAAATAACTTTGTTATTGGCATTAAGTATGGTCGGAAAGAACAGTAGACAACTGTTTCGAATGGGAATGGGCATGGTAAACACTCCTACTCGGCTTACGCAAAAAAATTAGCAAGTTTATGGGTTATCAAATTACACCGTCTGTTGCAATAAGAAAAAACAAGTTAATGAAATAAATATATTAAGGATTGTCTTTTAAAGTAACTCCAAAAGGAAGCATAATACCTGTCTGGTTAGGATGAAGTATAAAGTGAGAATTTGGGGGTCTTATTCCAGGATAATTGATCTCTATCCATTCTTTGTTGTCTCAAGCAGAGCATAAAATATCATAGGTGCTTTCATCTGTAGAACACGTTCATAAAAAAGCATCTCTTGGGGCATTATCTCTTGGGTTACATCCGCAATACTAGTAAATGCCAGATCCCAAAAAATTTCCAGATCAATGTTGAGTTTTACTCTTAGCTTAAGTTATTACTCAATTCGTTATCTCTAGTTGAAGGAGCATTTGAAGGGATTCTTGTAAAAAAAATACTGTTCCTGCATGACCAAAGATATGCCGTGAGTGGAAAAGAATTAATGGAACAATAATTACGATTGCACCTCAACTTCCACCAGACAATCACCATAAGCTATCCCTATTGAACATCTTAAGTAAAGGTATCCACCAAGACAGCACAAAGTAGAACCCTCGGGGGAAACTAAAGCCAAGAGAGATCGATACTTGTTGAGAAAGAGGACACTGAAAAAGCAAATGATGCAAAGTCTACTGCTGACCACCATAAACTACACACTCATAAGGAACATGCATACCTCGTTAGCACATATTTGATGATGGTAATGCGTTGGTTAATGTCTGTGACAAAAAATTCAAAATTTTAGAAGGCAAGGATAATTTCCGCAGTAAAGACTAGAATTTCTGATCTTCACCTGAAGCTTTAGAATGCAACCATACAAGAACCAGCGCAAGATGATAAGCGATTTTGACAAAAACTTCACTAGTGTCAAACATGCCCAAATGGGGTGATCTGGACGTGCAGTACGACCCAGTGATATCTAAGTAATATGGAACACATCTTACAGAAGAAAAAGATCTCCCAAGTCATCCTCTCTCGAGACTTGACGGTCTGCATCAATAAGGTAACACTAATTTATTTCCATGCATACTTCCTAAGCTTTTTCAGAATATAATCTCAAACCACGACCTTACACTAACTTTTTCTAATCTCTAATTACAAGGGGTGATGAGGGCTGTAAACGAACAAAGCATTTAGTGAACGGTTTTGCGATGTTCTGTTATTAAGCTTAAATAAATGAATATGCACACAGTTTTTTGTTTGTTTATTTAAATGAATGAATATGAATAAGCTTCTGGTCATCCATTTATATTTATGAACAGTTTGATTATTGTTCATTTATATTCATTTATTAGTTTGTTGTTCGTTCATTTATTTATTAATTTATTATTTGTATGAATATATGTACACATTTATGTCTATATAGATCATCCACATATGATCCCCATATTCTTTGAAGTTTAGGCTGTCGTTGATCGTTGAAAGTGAGGTTTATTTGTGTTTATGTATATGTTCATTTGTTTAAGTTTGTTATTTTATATTCGTTTACATTTGTTTAAATTTTCATGTAAATCGTTCATGAATGCGTTCATTTGTTTTTGTTCACGAACTAGTTCGTTTGTTAGGTTTGTTTATTATTGTTCATGAATAAACATAAACATGGCTTGTTTATATTCATATTCCATTAAAATCTAAACAAATGAATATGAACATTGCTCGTTCATGTTTCTTTACTTCCTTTATAGCCCTAGGGGTACTTGCTTCGCACTTTGGTCAATATATAACTATTGGGTGAAATTGATCACATAGATATTTTATGGGGAATTTCATTCAATTTTCTAATTATTGCAGAGTATCAACAAACCGCTGTACAAACTTATGATTTTGTTAAATCACTAAAGTGTTTTAGACTCAAACCAAACATGTTGATGAATCACCAAGGATTGTAGCAAGGAATTAGGAATGAGGGTGAGAGAAAATTATGGATGAAGGAGCCACAAAGGACTTGAAAAGGAGTGAAGTATTAAGTTGAGTAGGTAATTTTCATGAACAAATTTTTTTTTGCTACTTTGCTACAAATTTATAAAAAAATACTACCAACTTCTGCGTTTTTAATTGTGTACTATAATTCCAGTTTTAAAAAGTAAAAAAAGGAAAGACGGGGGAGACTGCAATAAAGATATGCTTAATCAAGTTATTACTAAGAACAATTTTGTGATAAACTATTTTACAGATGTACACAAAATTTTACTTTACTATTTTCAATTATAAGAAACAACTATCAGTTCTAAGAAAGGAGTTTTTTCATCATGGTAGCCCCAAAACTACAGTAACTTGTGGTAGCCCAAAAGACAAGAAAACCAAAGTATAAATGGTCACTAACTTGTTAGAGAAAGTGATAAGGCTTCAACAAAAAGCGATTAGGCTACAATAAAAGTGAACGTCTTTCTATGTCCCCCAATGCTTCTGTAGAAAGATGAACACCGTTATTCGTTGTTTTTCATTTTTATGTAAAACACTAATTTTCCAGCCTAAAGATGCTGGAAAGGTCATTGGAAAATATTAATTGGTACAAAAAAAACCTTCAAAAGTACCAATTAGTATCATGAAGGCTTTTGAAGGTACCAATTGATTTCCGTAATGCCCCTAAAGGTACCAAGTAGTACCTAGAAAGGCCATCAGAGGTGTTAATTGGAAATTGGTGGCCCTTAAAATATCAGCTAGCATCTTTAAGGGCCTTCAAAGTTACTAATCAGTACTTTGTAGGCCCTCAAGACACCAATTAATATCTAGTAGGCCCTTGAAGTATTGGTTGGTACTTTTAAGAGCTTTTGGAAGTACCAACTGGTACCTAGTAGGCCTTCAAGGTATTTGTTAAAACCTATGAAGGCTCTTAGATGTATCAGTTGGTACCTGGTAGGTCATACCAGAAATCAATTGGTACCTATGAGAGTTCTCAAATGTACCAATTGATACCTGGTAGGCCATCAAGGTATCAATTGGAACTTGAGAAGACAATCAGATATACCAGTTTGTGCCTATTAGACTTTACTATGAATCAGTTGGTACCTTTGAAAGCCCTGAGATGTACCAGTTGGTACTTAGTCAGAGATACCGACTAGTACCTGGTAAGCCCTCAAGGTAACTGTTGGTACTTCTATGGGCCCTTATAGGTAACAAGTGGCAGTTGGTACTTTGAAAGTGCTTATAGGTACCAACTGATACCTAGTATGCCCTATCAGCTATCAATTGGTACTTATAAGGACTCGTAGAGGTACTAACTACCAACTGGCATCTAGTAGGGCATACTAGGCACTAATTGGAATCTTTAAAGGCCCTTATAGGTACAAACTGGTACCTTAAGGGCCTATCAGCTACCAATTGGTTCCACTAACGGTTCTGATAGGTAGCAACTTATACGTTAAGGGTATATCAGGTACCAAATGATACATCTGAGGCCTTTCAAAGGTACCAACTAGGAGCTTAAGAGTCTATCAGGTACCAACTAGTTTCTCGGAGTGCTCTTACAAGTATTAACTAGCACCTCGATGGCCTACTTGGTGTCAATTGGTATCTATGAGAGCTTTTATAGGTACCAAGTAAAACTTTGAGGGCCTATAAGGTACCAATTAGTACCTCGGAAGGCCTTCATAGGTACTAATTGATACCTTGAGGGCATACCATGTACCATTTAGTGCTAGTTGAAATGGCGCTGTTTTGGTGTCACTCTAATTTAAACTTTCAAGGCTGTGCCTTTAACCACACAACTCGAATGACACGCTTCCCCCTATTTTGATTCTCCCTCCCACTTTCCAAATTAGTCCTAGTGAGTGTAAGCTTCATCAAAGACATACCTTGCAACAAGAATGAAGGTAAAATCATGCTAAGCATTTTGAGAGAGAAGTTCTAACCAATAACGACTTTATACCTTGATTATGCCTTAAATTTTTATTATTGGTTAGTTATTTGTGTAATTTAAATAAAAATCTAACAATTTAATCGTCATCCTCAACTTACCATCTTTGTTTTTCATCTAAATTTTTATTGCCTGCATCAAAATTTTCAGCAGTAGTTTGTAGACTCCTGGTGGCGTACCTGATATGCACCAAGATCATCAGTAGTCGACCAGTGAGTTTCCAAATTCAAAGGCTTGCAAGCCCATTGCTTTATTTGCTCATTTTATCTAGTTTGTCTGCCTAGAGCCAATCATTATGACTTTGAGGATTCTAACAGCTTTATCAGCGCAGGGCTTCACCATTGTAGCCTAAGTTCTATAGGTTGGTTCAAAATGCTTGTTGGCTACATCAATAGGTGAAACATCCTCACTAGGAAGAACAAGTAAACCCTTTTTACTAGACAGGCTCTTTGTAACATGTTCCCTAGAGGAGTGTATAAGATGCGTTTTTTCTCTTATAGGCCCAAAATCTTCAAGGACATTAAGCTAATATCACTTATTTCTTGTGCAAAAAGTTGCTTCAGTTTCTCGTCTTCCCCTAAAAAATGGTCAGTATTCCCTTTTACTTTTTATGTGCAAGCTCAAAAAGGCAACAAAGGGCAGCTTCTTGCACATCAGCATTTTCACTAGAGGCATGGTGTATCATTTGGGGAAAGTGCATTTTCAGTCATATAACTTTTTTTTGTTTAATTTTACCAAGTGAGTCTTAAAATGACAGTGCGATCCAGAGGTAAGGCAACAATTGGTGGAAGAAGTTTCAATTTGGAGGCAATGTTCGACTGAACATAAGGAATGATGATGGGAGGTGGCAATGGTGGCTGGATAAGACTTTTGGAAGGAGAGGAAGAGATTCCATTATGAGTAATTTGGTCAAAATTTGAGCTATGCGGTGACTTATACAGCTATACATTGTGTTTCTAAAAAGATATAAATATGTTATAATAGTGGATTATTTAAGGGAGAATTGCGCACATAATATTTGTAGATCTAAGCTACTGAACCACACTATTCGTATGATTGTAGAATTTATTTATGTAAAATAATTTTATTAAGTGTATTTGAACTTTTATTTAAAATTTGTATAAAGTTCAGTGGGGCTATAATTGATTAGACGTTGAAAAGTTAACAAATCTCACTTATTTCCAGTTTTACCAAAAAATTGTCCCAAAATTAACCGAAACTTTTAAAAAGAATATTGTCCCCAAATCAACAACTTTTAAAACTTTTATGTACTTTTTCCAATTTTACTAAAAGATAAGTTTTGTTCATTTAAAATAACTCATGACTATATTTTAACCATTTTTCACTAAACTCCTGAGAGTCAAAGATGCAATTACAAAACAAGCTCCCTAAAACACATATGCACTTCTTAAAATGTGCTACATTTTTCTAGTATCAAAATTTAAGTCAAGTGTCATAGTTAGCCAAGATAGCAAACATGAGCTTGTTTTTTTTTTCATTTTTATGTTTTTTTATTAAGAATACTTATATTTTTTATGATAGCAATTCAGAGAATGCGATTGGTTGGGAATTTTAAAAAAGAAAAAAGAAAAGCAACTTTTTGGTTGGTCAAAGAGAGTAAATATATATACAAATAAAGTCAAAAATGAAGTTACAACACATAAGCGTTACAAAAACATCATAGGGCGGCTTGTGATCCACCCGATAAACTTAGTGTCATGCTTGTGCAAGGTTACAAAAGGGGAGAGAGAATAAGGAACATGATCATGGATTACAAAAGATTTTTTTTATAGAGCTCCCAGCATCACCAGATCAATGATCTGCTCCTTGGTTCATTTCCATGTAAATTGCCCTGATTTCCTGGACTTGAATATATGTAAGCAACCACTTGTAATCTAATAGTAAAAATATAGGTGTAGATTTTGATTTAGAGCTGGAAGATAGTTCCTAGATAGCCACTAAGCTATATAAGTTTTTACTTCCAGCTTAATAACACCTATAAGAGAAGCTAGTTCAAGACCATTCTCAATGGCACACAACTCAATCTCCAACAAATTGTAGTCCCTATGTTCCTTGTACAAGCAATAACCATACAAGTATTTTGATCCCTAATAATGGCAGTTGCACCACCATTCCCATGAGAATCAACCGAAGCAACACAGTTCAATTTGAAAACACCAGGTAGAAGGGTTAAAAGAAAAAACAATCTCTATTATACAAAAACGATTGTTCTTGTTTGAAACTACTGTATGAGACAATAAAAGTCCCTTAAAATATGGGCTTTACAGGCTATACGCGCAGCAGAGAGTTTGAAAGCACATGCTCAAGTAACCGTTGAAGCGCACCCTATAAACGCGACTTTTCAATCAGGGTGATCATCCAACGGCTGTAATTTACTAGCCGTTATTTTCAAATAAAATGAAGAAGGGCTTCGGGGGGGGACACATATCCGCTCTTTGCGATTCATTTCTCCTTCGCAAATCCTCGTTTCAAATAAACCCCCAAGAAACCTAGACAACCAATTAGCAGGATAGAGAGCGAGAGAGAGATCGATTCTTCTGGACGTTAATGGAGTCTTTTTGAAGTCTCTCTCTCTATTCGATTTGGGTTTCTATGATTTTAAAATTGGGGTTCTAGACCGGTTCTGTCACTCGGATTCTTATTCCTTCCATTGGTTCTTGCTTCCGGACAGGTGGATTTCGACTTGGTGATCGTGGATCGTTATTGGGTCTTTTCGTATTTCGTTGATTCGAAATATCATAGTGGCAATAAATGTTTATATATCTTCGATCCGTCTGTCTTGAGTCTTGACGTTCTTTATTTCCGGGTTTGCCGTAATCTTTTGTCATTAAGGTGCCGTCTTTGTTTCTATAGATTCAAGTAAGATGCCTGGATCAGACGAGAACAATCCAGGAGTGATGGGTCCGGTAAACCTTCAAGGTAGGAGGATAAAATCCGGTTTTTCTTCTTCTTCCTAATTTGGATCTCTGTATCTTTCGAAATCGGCTGAAGAAAAGTAAAGACTTCTAACTTCTAATTTTCTTTTGCAATGTAATCTAAATAGGGGGTTTACCTGCCGGAGGAGGAGCAAAGTTCGTGGCGGCGGCTGGCCACAACCGAAGAGCGTTGAGCAACATTAACCCCAACATAAACGCTGCTCCTCCCTACCCGTGCGCGGTCAACAAGAGGGCTTTATCAGAGTACTTCCTTCAAACTTGATGCATTACCTGTTTCGCATCTTTGAAAAGGATTTTATTCGTGGGAAGTTTTAAGGTCCCAGAGAAGAGAAGTTGTTGAATGTCGTCTGATGATTTTTATCTCCTAATCATATGATCGAAACAATAGCTAGTTTAACCATGGAGAAATAGGATTTTCTGAGTTGAATACATCTTCACCTTCATCTTCTCCAGTGGACTTTTTGTTCTATGTTCTCATTGTTGTCAATCTTCCATTTCAGAAAACGTGCAGATTGTGACAGGAATCCACCACCAATACCTGTGCATCGACCAATCACTAGGTGAGCTGGATATATTTCTATCCATCAAAGGATGCTTATGATTATATGAAATTCGCGTATGATGTTCCTCTGGTCTTGCTTTATGTGCAGAAAGTTTGCGGCTCAGATGGCTAATAAGCAATTAAAAGCCAAGGTATGTGCCATATAAGAGTCCGAGGCTCAATTATAGATGAGTATCATGTAACGAAATTAATCATGATTACGGGTGACAATTTTAGGAGTCCAAGACAACTGTGAGTACAGTTCCAGTTTTAAACAAGTCAGGAGATTGCACAATCATAGATGTCGAGGACTATAAGCCTAGTAGTGACTCTGGTGTGCCAATGTTTGTGCATCATACAGAAGCAATGATGGAGGAGATTGACAGGATGGTACTAGTTAACATTCACTCAGCAAACCAATCCCACCCCCACGCCCCCAAACAAAAAAAAACTTTTTGTATGGCTTAATGTTTTGTTTCATCTTTCTAGGAGGTTGAAATGGAAGATGCAGTTCAAGAGGCAGTTACGGACATAGACACCTGTGATAAAAAGAATCCACTTGCAGTCACTGAGTATATCAATGATGTATACAACTTCTACAAGAAAGCAGAGGTAACTTTCTAATTTGCTGCTTTCACATGATTGGCACCTCCAATTAGTTGGCTTGTGCGTTATTTCTGCTGAAGTTGTTCCTGTGTGTTGCTAGTAAACTGACACAAGTTAGAGGCCCAAGGTTACTTACATTAGTTTATCTTGCAGTGTGTTGGTTGTGTTTCCCCCAATTATATGTCACAGCAACATGATATCAACGAAAGGATGAGAGGCATTCTAATTGACTGGCTAATAGAGGTACATAAGCAAATAATTTGGCTTGCTTGATCTTGGTTTGGAAAACACTAACACACAGACATATTTGAACAGGTTCACTACAAGTTTGAACTGACGGATGAGACTCTGTACCTCACTATCAATCTTATTGATAGATTTTTAGCGATTCAGCAAGTGGTAAGGAAAAAACTCCAGCTAGTTGGAGTCACAGCTTTGCTGCTTGCATGCAAGTATGAAGAAGTATCTGTCCCTGTTGTTGAGGACCTCATACTGATATCTGACAAAGCCTATAACAGGAAAGAAGTGCTTGACATGGTAGGTTTCTTGTCATCCTTGTTCTTTCAACTTCCCCATGTAATTCTAGAACTGGTCTGCAATGCATTGAATTTTAACCTGCAGGAGAAGCTGATGATCAACACCCTGCAGTTCAATCTCTCTATTCCCACACCGTATGTGTTCATGAGGAGATTTCTGAAAGCTGCTCAATCTGACAAGAAGGTTTGTTATGATATTTGACCATTTGGGTTGATCATGGTTTATATGAGATATACTCTAATATCTTTTACCGTTGCATTCTAAAATTTCTTTTGTTATGGCCTTGGAACCAGCTTGAGCTTCTGTCATTCTTCCTGATCGAGCTTTGCCTGGTTGAGTATGAAATGATTAAGTTTCCGCCTTCTTTATTAGCTGCTGCAGCCGTTTTTACTGCTCAGTGTACATTCTGTGGGACTAAGCAATGGAGCAAGACCAACGAGTGGTACGCAAGCTACTCAGAAGAGCAGCTTCTGTAAGTCTCTATCTCACCGCCTACACCAAAGAGATATAGTATTTATTACTGAGATTCCTGAGAGGTTATTCATTGGATTTTCACTGTGCAGGGAGTGCTCACGATTGATGGTTACTTTCCATCAGAAGGCAGGGACAGGGAAACTAACTGGCGTGCACCGCAAATACTCTACATCAAAATATGGCTATGCTGCAAAAACTGAACCAGCTAACTTTCTATTGGAGTCTAGATTCTAGTGATGCTGGTTATACTTGTAAAGGCAACCAACTTCAAGCAAGGGCAGGAATGCAGCTAAGCAACAAAACTTGCCCCCGGGGAGCATTTGACAGTTACTACTGATCTTGATGTCACTGCTGGAGTCCCTTTCTCCGTTGTTTATTTTTCAGTCTGAACATAATATAGACCATGTTTTTCTATTTCCCATCCTCTAGCTGGGGATAATCAATAACTGACTGTAAAAGTTTGAACCCGAGTACTGAATCTGCACAGAGGTTCTTTTTTCGGCTTCTAGTTTTTTTATAACAGATCTGCTCCTTTTAGCTTCTGCCATAAATGGATCCAATCCGTTGTCCTCAAGACGTAACTTTGCTCCTTTTACCAGCAGTGCATTTCTTATTTCGGTTGCCCTCAAACGCTAGGATTGTAGGAAAAATGCAGAAACAATTTCTTGCAAGCACTGGTGTTTAAGCATGGCAATTGGATGAATTAGATTAGGTTTTGGTCCAGATTATTTAGGTCCAGATTTAATTAGGATATTATGACTTCAAGTCCAGATTAAGTTATTTGAGTTATAATTGATTTCGGGTTAAGCGTTTTCTTGCTTCGGGTTGGGTTGTGTCTCATTTTTTCACCTTCAGGATTAATATAGATCAAGTCAATTTTAATCTTAGACTCTCAAGTGTTTTAAGATTTGGTTATTTAGGTTTCGTGTCAGATTCAGGTTGACTCATTAGATTTAATCAAGTTGCTAGTCTATAAACCAAAATAACTAAATTGATTCGGTTTTTTATTTAGTTTTTTTAAAAATTTAAATCAAAGAATTTGGTTCTCAGTGCAGTTTAATTTAGGTTAATTTTCTTTTCTTCATATGTTCAATTATAAAATTCTTAAAAGTACATATTTAGCTTATTCAATATTGTTATTAATACTTTATATTGATTGCTATTCAAGAAAAAGTTAAAAGTTAAAACCGAAGTAAAATTGTTGCAATTTTATCGTTCAATTTGATTCAATTCCATTTATTAGTTTTGTTTGGTTTGTTTTGAATGTGTGAAACTATTTAGTTAAGAAACAAATAAAAAAATGAACAAAAATTGATTCATAAACTAAATGTAAAACTTCGTTGGCTGAGAATCTCTTAAATTACAAAATCCATGAATTATATAACAGGAGAAGTATAAAAAGTAATGCATTCTGGAATGCATTAATTTAACAGTTTTATGAGTGTAAAAAGTGCAGTAAGTTTTTTAATTAATACATTTTACAATGCATTTTTTGGGAAAAAGAACTCCTGTTAAATTAATTTATTTTAAAAAAATTTAGTAATTATTAAAAAAATAATAAAGCTAAGAAACAAATACAATCTAACAAGTAAAAACGTATTAAGAAATAAATTCAGATATTCTTTTAAGTAAACTAATTTTTTCAGTATTTCCTCATTTTATGAGCAAGTCTAAATGTATCATTTTCACAAGAATTCATGGATTGATATCAAGAAAGTCAAGTGATTTCGCTTCATTGTTACGTAAACATGGGAACATCAACTTAAATTCATGGATTGATATCGAAGAAATCAAGAAATTTGCCTTACATTCTTTCGTAACATGGAAAAATCATCATGGTTTCATGAAAGATAAGAATTCTCTCTCTAGTGTCTAAATTGGGAAAATTACCAGACGCCCGCCCCTGAGGTTTAAACAAACCTATACTTGCATCCTCCTGATTCAAATGCCTACACTTAACCCCTTATTTGCCATTAGAAAATAAAAGAGCAAGTGTCTAACTTTATCCTCCTGCCTTATTCCTTATAGTTTTTTCCCCCTAACTTTTGCATCAACACAAGCCACTCCTATGAACAAATTAAAGGCTTAAATTTAAACGTTGGGAAAAAACAAATTCAAAGCATCACTCATCAACACTCTTCAATCTACCTTCTTAATCCATTTCTTCGAATTCCTCATCCATGGAGGCGTTGACCCCCTCCTCCACAAACTTGCCGATGTTGACCGACATAATCAGGTCGGCTGCCGTTTCCAGGCGGCAATTCGGCGGAAATAGCAGGTCGAAGCCGAAGGGGTGATGCTGCAATTTGGAACCCCTCCTCCACGAACTCCTCAACATACACCTTCTCCACTCTCCGATCGACAAGAACAAGCCATCGCACTCCTTATCAGATACCCCCAATTTTTCTCTGATTTTCTCATTGAAATCGAATTATCTGCGTCGACTATAGCATCACCTATGCTGAGAATGGCGGAATCAACAGTATCCACCTTCAGTTCCTTCAATTTGGAAGCCCGTATCAGGAAAGCACACCTCCGGCGCAGAATCGGATGAATCAATCCTCCGACTTGGATTGTCGTCGATGGAAACCATACCTCCGGTGGCGGAATCGGATGAATCATCAACGGAAACCAGAATCGTTAGACTGAAATTATTGCTTGACTGGTTGGGAAACGGAATCGGAGGAGGCAACGGTGCGAATCGGGTAGATAATCAATTTTCTTTTGTGCGTCGTTTTGAGCAAAGCCCATATCAGAAGTCTGGGGGGCCTCGACGGGAGCGTGGCAGCCTATGTCGTCGGCGACCCAAGTGCCATGGAGGCTCAGAAAGAGAGATACAAGGAGCCCTGGATCTGTTCGATGAGGAGAAACTGCAGAAGCTAGCTAGCATTATCGTCTTCGGCCGCTCATGGAGGGAGGGTTCATAGACACGAGTGGTCACGGCCAGATGATGATGGGTGGTGGTTTTGTGGCTGGCAATGTAAGCGAAGCTAGCTGGCCCGTCTGGGTTTAAGTTCTGGTGTTTTGAGTATCTTAAATTTGGGTTTGAGTTATTGGTGTTTTGAATCTCTTAAATTTTATTTTTTGTTTTTGGGTTTTCGTTTTTATTAAATTGGAGGTAAAGTTCTGTGAATGAATGCTTGGAGGGCAAAATCTGTTATTTTTGTTTTTCTTTGATAACAGTGAATAATGGAATTAAGTTTTGAAAGGGATAAATGTACGTATTTGAAACAAAAAAGATATAAATGTAGGTTTACCTATATCTCAATGGATCTAGGTAATTTTCCATATTTAAATTTACCAAGAAATCCTATAAGACTCTTAAACCAACCAAAAATAAATTCTTCATATCTAATAAGACCCTAAATAACAAATTTTTTTGGCTAAAGTGCACTAGCAACCCTCCAACTTGTCTAACTCGCTTGAATTAGTCCCTTAGCTCCAACTTAGTATATTTAAGTCCTCAAACTTTGAGAAAAGGTACAAGTTAGTCTAATACACCTCATGGTGTTAGAAGCAAAGTTCACACATGATCCTTAATCTCTCTTTTGTCCAAGTAGTTCATTTAACTTGTTTTATTCCATGTTAGTTTAAATTTATTTAGTCTGATGACTGTTTGTTATTTGCGTAAGTATTATATAATTAATAATATTTTATAGAAGCACTTACATATTTATTACAATTAAATAGTTACTCCCTCAATTTCACAAAAGTTGGCCCTTTTATCCTTTATGACTAAAGTTTGACTTAAATATATTCATATTAATTTGTATTGTAATTTTTTTTAAAAAAATATATTTATAAACTAGAGTCTTTAAGGTACTGTTTTCACATAAAAAATTTATATTTGTATAAGAAATTTTAAAAAAATAAAATTATAAATTAATTACTGTGAATAGTAAAGATATCAAGTTTTGTGAGACAAATGTAGTATAAACTAAGAAAAATTATTATCATTAATTGGGCAATTAAAAAAAGTAAACCAATTGATTTCTAAACATAATTAGTTGATCAATTTTATACTCATTATGTTGTTATTATAAAAACTATTATTTAATGTCTATTGTTTTAGTAATTTTTATATTATTGGTAATATTTCACAAAATTTTAAAGGCTAATTGTATAGTGAAAAGTTATAAATTTTAAAATAAATTGCTATTAGTTGACAAAAAAGACAGAAAAATTAAATCCCAAACAGACATATATTTTATGTTAATTTGTTCAAATTTTATCGGGTCTAGATATCAAGTTATTTCAAGTAAGAATTATTTTAAAATTGTGCTAATTTGGGTTTAGCTATTTCAAGTTCAAGTAATTCAAATTTGAATCGTTTAAATTCAAGGTTTCACAAATTTGAACTTAAATCAGGTTTTAATTTAGATTGAACTCAGGTTGTCAACTTTTCTAATAAAATCGAGTTAGATCAAACTTCAGTTACAATTGGTCAAGCTAGGATATTGGGTCAAATCCCTACTGGTGCTCCCCAGCACTACATTTATGCTAAATTTAAAGAACTTGGAATTTTCATCTTCAGTGGATTTAAACGTAGAGAGCTAACAGTTAACACTTGATAAATAAAGCGATTTATGGAAAGCAATTGGCTCACCAAAACGAGTGCCTAGAAGATCAATTCCAAGTCTTGGCTTACCCTTCTGATGCGGAAATTTTGCACCAGATTGTTTCGGCGTGGCAGTAAAATTGCTATATCTCAGAGAGACTCGTTGATTTTCAGTCTTCATATAACAAAAGCATAAGCTTGACAACAAAGCATCACAAATAGAACCCATGTTATAAGACAAAGCCTGACATTTTAAGTTCAAACAAGGCATACCCTTGTCTATGTTTTTTCATGGAGCAAAAACAAGGTCGAACCATCAACATCTAATGTGAAAGTAATACACAGATCCTTGATCAAATCTCCGGTCACTCCATCTGGTTAAAATATAGTGCTCCTGAAATCCTGATTGAAGAGGGATGCTCACGTTGGCAAAACCACATCATCTACGAACAGGTGCAGTGCCTCTACCTGTCCCACGCCCTGCAGCCTGTGCCTACAGATTATAGGAAGGACTAGATCAGATACTGATAAACTGGATATGGAAGCACAGCGAGTCAATCAGAAAGATTGAAGCATATTTTGCAACTCATAGCTTACCTTTGCACGCATTGCAACGGCTCTCCCCCTCCCAACTCCAATGGATGAGCTCTTACCCTTCAAAGGAAATACAGGTAAGGACCAAAACAAATTTTACAAATCAAAGTCATGAAATAAAAACTAATGATAGCAAGTAGAAAGCACACCTTGATCCTAGCATCAAGACGCTTGAACATCGGAGCATTCTTTAGCATGTCGGGTATGACCATGAACCTGTTGTATATTTTCCCAAGATAAATACAATCAGACTAGTCCTCACAATCCAACACCATATATATAAGCAGATGTTAAAAGTACAGGTCATTCACTATAAATTATTCCACAATAGAAGGAAACAAGAAGAATATGGGCCTAATACCTGACTTTGCTGCCTCGGATGAAAACATGCTCAAGCTGAGAAACCTTCCCATCCTGTTCAATTCAACAGAAGCCAGAATGTCAAGATCCACGGCAAATATGAAAGCATGAGTTTATCAAATCGTCAAATAACCTGTGGCAACATATGCTACAAAACGTCTCTACTTCTACCGAACGACATCATGAAGATGGAACCACACTAACCAATTCTATTAACAAAGACATTGTCTACCCACTTCAAAGACTTAACATTCTTGTGTTGCGTATTTTCTCTGACAGGGAATCCAACAACAAGCCACGTTCTAAGGTTAACCCTAAGTTGCCCTGCATTAGACTGATTCACGGGGTTCCAATTCAAAGCATTAAACATTAAAATACACTAAATTTAAAAACAACCCTTTAGTAACCAATATTGTCAAATTACGAGAAGCACGGAACATATAGATAGAACGAGCTTTAATTAACTCCAAGGACAGCGAGAGAGAGCAGAATCAACGGCAAGTCCGCAAGATCGAAAAGACAAACCCGAAACCCTACAGATCACAGACGAAGAAATAGAAAAAAGGGAGGTTGAGAAAAAAAAAACCTTGGCGGTGAAGGTGATGTTCTCAAGCTGGCAATTCCAGTTGTCCTCGCACTCCACCATGCTTCCTCGGTAGAGCTCGCCGCTCTTGAGCTCCACCGTCACCACGTGGCCCGACGCCTCGTGAAGCAGCTTCACCGGTATTCCCAGGCTCCTGCTCATTCTAGCTTCCTCGCTTCGCTTGCTCACTCGCTCGCACTCTGCAATTGCCCGGCGTAAACCCTAGCACTCTCCTCCGCAGTTTCTGCACGGCGCCTTGTAGAGCTTTTTATTTATTTTGGGCCTATTTCCCAACACTACCCAAAGAGACACGCATATCAAGGACGGACGAATACGGAGATGAAGTTTATGTTAAACAGCTGGCAAAATTTCACTCTTGGTCCCTAAGCTATATCATTGACTGTAAATAGGTTACTAACCTAATAAATATTTCAAAATGGTCAATCAACATTGACTGCGGGAATGAAGCTTCCCTCCCCTTCTCCTTCCTTTTATTGACCCGAGGGAAGCAAATTTAAATAGTCAAAATGGAGTACAAATATGTAAGAAAACAAAATGAACAAATTTACATGGATAATTTTTTACATAATTGACTTATTTATTAAATCCTCAAAGTAATTTATTAAATTTTCAAAGTATAAATATTGTTATACTAACTATTCAATATACCAGTATTTAGCTTAGTTCTAGAAATCGTTTTATATAAAATATTCTTTTAAATAAAGTCATTTCCACTTAATATTGCTAAGAAAAGTATCTGACAAATATCGAATATGAACTCTTAGTTGTCAGTTTGATACCTAACGGAGAGGAGATAAAAAAAATACGTGTGCAACAGATAGATAGTTTAAGGACTCTTTTGTAATATTTTGGTATAGTTTAGGGACCTGCATGCACTTTGACCTAATCTGTAATATAACCTGCAATTAGAAGGCATAGTTAAATAAAAAACAAACAACTTTTTTAAGATGGGATTGAATTGAAAACGGACTGATGGAAAGAAGATTTTTTTCATAGTGGTGCTATATATACTGGTAAAAGATTTATCTGACAACTATATAAAACTTTGTATTGATAGTTTAAAAAAATAAGTGATACTTATTAATTTTTGTGCATTCAATCAATTCCTATCATATAAATTTTTGTACAAATTTTTGTATGAATTTGAAGTATATTTAGTTAATTTCATTTTTTTTATCAATGAAAAAACTATATGTATATTTTTTGTGGTACAGAAAAGCTGGATATTACAAGCAAAAAGGAGATATTAATTGATCATATGCAAGCACTTATGACCATCCAACTTTGCATTTGTGCACTTGAAGTCTTGATCTGAGAGCCAAAATTCAAGTCTTCATGAACGCAAAATGCTCATCAAATTCCTTAAATGAGTTATTTCCTCTTTCCTTCCTCTCAACTTATAACTTGTAATGTATTTTGAGTATAAAAAATAAAAGAAACTTCCCATTTATAGTCTTAGGGTCTTAAAATATCTTCTATGTGTAGGTTGAACAAGAAAGGGGTCAAATTTATCCTAACGGTAGCATGTTTAGTAGTGACTCTTCCAGTATTTTGAAATAAGTTTGATGGTGTACTTAAAAAGCATATCATTCGTATGCTTTTCAATATTAAGTAAATAGTACTATCATAAGAAGGGATAGATTGCATCAAAAGTCCCAAATCTTTAATTTTCATTGTAAATTAGTCCTAAACCTACATTTCATTGCATATTGGTCCCAAACTTTTACAATTCATTGCACATGAGTCCCTAATCCTAAAAAAACTGAATTGGCATGGAAACCTAATTTACAAAGAGAAAAAACTAATAAGTTAAATGATCAATTAACTATAAAAAAATTATGATACATATTAAATTTATGAGAAGGAAACTATCACACAATTTGAAGGAAACTATCACTCAATTTGAATTCTAACTCTCACTAAACTGTCTGATATCAATTTTTTAAATTCTAATTTAAATTATTTACTAACCATCTTCCTATAAATTCAATATTTGCCATAATTTTTTTAATTAATTGACCAATTAAACTATCAATTTTTTTGCTTTATAAATTGAGTTTCTTTGTTAATCTAACCTTGATTAAGGCCAGCAACTAATATGTAACAAATTATAAAACTTTTGGACCAATATGTAATGAAACAGAGGTTGAGGACCAATTCGCAATAAAAATTAAAGATTTGAGACTTTTTGTGAAGTTTGCCCAAATGAGAAGCCTTAACATAGTACTTTCTCTCTCGCACTTTCTTTGTAACATTTACTATTTTAGGTCATTACAAAATTTTGTATCATTTATGTATTTAGTAAATTACTTTATCATATTACCTTTCAAACTATCATTTTAATATTCATTTAAAAAAATAATTTATGTGCAAAAAGTGAAAAAAAAATCAAAATTTTCCCTCTTTCTTGATCTATGTGATAAACCTAAACATTTTAATAGAAATGATATCAAAGGTAATATTCCTAGTTAGAAAATTCAAGTTGTAAGGTTGAACTTGGATTAGAACCCAAATTTTTAAGACTATTTAGAACTTGAAAAACCTAACCTAAACTGACTCTACTTGCAGGCCTAATCCCAAATAACCTTAATCGGAAAAATTTAAAGTTGAGATCATTCTGAATCGAGTTTGGGCTGACCGGCTCAACACATGAAAAATATCAGGACCAACAATATAAAACCCACATCCAATACACATCCTATAACTAATTTAACTTATTATTCCACGTAATTCAATACTAGCAATCCCATTCTCATTACCAGAAAAAAATAATACTAACAAACCTTCAATCATACATGCTAAATGAAAACTTTGAATAACCTAGATGACATTATAGGTAATCAAATTCATAATTGAAATTCCGACACACAGGTACAAATATACTAGCCAACACATCTAATATTATAATGTCTCAAATCCACATGGCCATATATGTCATGCTCGTAAGTCATAAGTCATAACATCGTCATCAATCATTACACACTTGAATAGACTTCTCAGTACATACCTAAATTCACTTAAATTGAGATAATAAACATGAAATCTAACATGTGTGAATGTCCACAACCCTAACAGACTTAAAAGGAAGTCTTACACAAGAAACTAAAAAAACAAGGCAACATAGCAATTAGCAACAGAAGAAAAGAGGATAGTGACATTAACTAAATTTTAAGAGCGCCAATGTTAAGATTCTCTATAGCAGGCATGCACCTTTAATTGGTTGAATTAAAGATAAAAAAAATGACCAAGTAAATTATGAAATGAAGTAATGAACTAAAGTAAAATTCAACTCATAACTCACTAATGCAATACATTGGCAATATCAATAATAAGAGGTGAAAAACAGAAGGATACACCAAATGTGAAAAAAAAGAAAAAAGAAAAAAAAATAAATCATAAATTCAATGGAACAAAATTTCATATATTAATATAGCATCATCAACAAAATTAAGCTCATTTCAATCAAACTTTTCAATTTCTTGCAATCATTCTTCAACATTGATAAGCTCATTCTTCATTACAGTTCTCAACTAATCTTATGCACAAATAAATGCCTCAATGATCTTTGGAGGCAATGAACTCCTAAATAGATCAAAGGGACGACCTTTGTTACCAAATGTCGACTTTAAATAAATGGTAAACACCGGAATAGCCAACACATTACGAGCAATCAAAGAAAGTATAGAAAATCTAAAGCTATTAATCATCCACCATCCACGAATATTGAAGTCCTTATCACCATCTTCAAAATTCTTATCTAGATTCTTATCCAACTTACTTTTAGCTTCAAAACTGCTTAACACATTGAGTTGCTTTAATTAACTCTTTAAGATTATTTTTAACTTTAATGATGCTTGATCCTCTAAGTCTCTCACCTTGATCATTTTTGCAATGCTGGTTATTTGGAGCAAAGTACTTTGGTTTGTATTCATCAGATAATATCTTAAGTGTGAGCTTCGCTTTTACAGTAAGTTTATCTCCCAAGTTCTTTCCATACATTTTTGTTATTGCAAACTCCAGATACTCCACTCTACTTAGTGCATCAAGTACAAAAGTAATAAAAATTATCAAGTTCATTTTTTTAAGGTCTTTCTTTATATTACTCACATTTTTCTTCCATTTAATTTCAAATATATATAAGCAAAACACATATCTGAACGTAGATTCCATTCTCACAATAACACATCAACATTGCTTACTTCACTGAATCAAGTATTTACAATAAAATAAAGAGACCCAAAGACACGCAATGCAAGATTGTAAAAAGCATTAACCAACATCATAATTGATCTAAAATTGTCCTAATCTTCCCTTCCATGTTTTCCCAACCCTCTCCAAAAAGTTTACTCACACAAAAAGGACCTTAATCCTCAATTGCAATAAAACCCTTCAAAATTTTAAAGCTATTTCAAGCATTATATATGTTGAATGTCACATACAATGGACGTTAAGACATAATGAATTCTCTGTCTGAATTTTCTCATCACCAATACATGCCTTAAACATAATAGTTATGTAGGAGATTATGTTGTTCCTGCACCGTAAAACCATTAGAAAAGTTATAAATAATAAAATATAGAATTTAGGCCCAAATTTTTTATCTCACCAATGGCACAAAAATAGACAGTTAAGTAATATAAAATTAGTAGATAATAAAGAATAAAATTTCTAGAGAATAGGAAAAATATCACCTATATATCAAGAATGATTGGGATGAGTCATGAGTTTACCCACTCTCTTTTGGAGGTTTCGTGCCATACCGGTGCAGCGGTCTCGGTCACGCCGCCCTTAGGATAAAACTGCCCAACCATCTTGTTGTAACTTCACATACACATGCACTGTTGTGAAGTGAAGCTCTCCCCACACATTTCTTTACCCAATATAATTTAGAGATATATAGAAAATAATTTTTATGAAATAATCTAAAAAATTGGAGAGGTGGGGAGGCCAAGAATGTGTATATAAAATGAAGATAAAACAAAGCATATATATATACATCCATGTTTAAGAGCCATAATCACACCATTAAACTCCTAGCCGTTTGGACTCTTAATTTCTACATTTATAAGCTTTAAAAGGTAAGTAAATAAGAGTTAAAAAGCACTAATGAAACAAACAGCTAGTGTCTTAAAAATATTTATTATTAATAAATGTTATTATTTTTTATTGAAATAAAAATCTCCAACAGATTGTCTAACGTATCTCACAGCATTGTGCACATGAATAATAGAATCTAAAACAAATTTAACATCATCACTCACCACGAAGTTCATTATATAAGTCACATACTTCATATAAATATAGCCCCTATTAGAACATTTGTCAACCTAGGATTATTACTCATTTTTCTCTTCAGGCAACATTATCTATGGTGATGGTTACCAAAATTTTTATTCCTTAAACACTCAATGCTTTTTCAATTGCTTATCAATTACTTTACCTTTATGACAAAAAACTGAACAAAAGTTCAATATTCTCTTTGCCCTAATTGTTATCAATGAAATAAACTGTCATACACATTTAGTTAATTTTTTTTAACAAAAGTCTATGTTTTAGTAGTTATTGAAATTCTTTTACCTTTGAACTTCAAGAAATTTTTTTTAGCTTCTTTTTTTCAGCAATGAACAACTCATAATCAATGGTAACAGTAGCCGTAGATGGCAACTAAAGCTTAGGTTCTATAATATTGCAAAATTTTTTAAAGTCTTAACTTTCAAATAATAAAAAAAAAAAGTAGCTCATCAACAATGAGAATATGACCTAAGGCCATTTTACAGGCCTTCATATCAAACCTCCAATTATTAAGACAATCTCCATCAATTTCTTTATTAAATTAATCCAAAGTGATTTCAATAGCAAGTACAATTCCTCCCCCCCCCCCTTTTTTTTGTGCTCTTGCTCCCTAGACTAAAATCTACTCCTTCTTAGTAATTGTTGGTGTTTGCCCTATATGTGAGTTCTTGAGTTCTCCACAATAACTCCACCACCAATAACTTCACTATCAAATATTTTTGGTCCTCCAAAAAATTGTAAAGGTATTGATCATTAAAATAAAACAACATTTTTTTACTAATTTAAAACCAGACAAGCATGTTCAATCAATCAACCAACAAAATTTTTAGAAACAAACTTGATGTGTTTGGCTTTTGTGATTAATTTCATAAGCTACAAATTAATTTGGCCATGCTTCAATATTAAATTCATTAACTAATGTGATCGAATTACACATCTTTCCGGGTTTAGAGAAGCATGAATCGGCCAACAAAGCTAAAAAATAATACATTAACATATATAAGTTCAAATATCATTAACTTGTACTTGAACTTGATGATTTCAAATTATCTACTTGTTTTTCCCTTGCTAAGTTTGCAAAGTTGAGAAGAGTGGCGAAGTGATTTACTGAGTTTGATAAAAGGTAATGCCAAATTACAATGGGATAATGAGGGAAGCAAGAAAAATGTGTCTGAAAGGTGAGAAAAATAGGTGATCGAGTGAGTGGGTTGTTGCAGCCTGCTGATGCTCAATTGGCTTTGTTAGGATGGAGGCTTGATAAATGTGAACCAAAGATATGCGAGGCCACCACAAGGGATGACAATCGCGGCCACTGATTGAAGGCTAGGGAACAAGTCAATATTGAGGTTTAAGAATGAGGGTGCTATTTAACTACCTCTGTTTATCCGTTTGTGGATGAAGAAATTAAAGTTAAGGGTATGGGAATCTGGAAACTAAGGACTTAGGAGGACTGGGTTGGGTTAGTCAATAAGTAAAACTCGAAGGTGGATGGTGGGTTGATTTATGACATATGACATATGAAATAGGCAAAAAAACTTGTAAGAAATTGGTTAATTTTTTATTAATTCGGCATCACTCTAGACTTGTAATATTGATTCGATCGGGTTGGCTTAAATTCTCATACTTTTATTTTATAAATAATAATTAATGGTAAAATTCATTTGTTATTTATAATTTTTTTTCATTTTCCTAAACAGTGTTTCTAATTTCATTTTGTCTTCTTAAATTTCCATAACATGTCGGATCGTGTCCCAGTTGTTATTCTTCTGGTAATTTCATAGTTAAATTAGATAGAATCTTAGGAAAAAATCAACTTTGATCTTTATGTTTTTTCACTCCCACACAAAGTACTCTCAAGTTAATAAATTTAATGCTTTGACCACCATCTCACCCTTCAGCCTTCCTTACCATCCCTACTGCCACCATCCAGTCATTAGAAAATTAACCGTTTGCTTGGTTCTTCGCTGCCCACACTCAGACTACTGTAACATTCCTTGCACACGTCGACTAATTTTAATGAACATTGGCAAAAACCCATGGCTTTTCTTCTTTTCATCTAGAATTGTGCTCATGCTTCATTGGTGTCATTGTCTGCTCATCCACCTTCTCTACATATTCCCTCAAAATCCACACATCTCATAATTGTTTGCCTTTAATCCTAAAACCGTTTTACCCGTAACATAATATATAATTTGTAGAGGTAACTAAACTTTTGCAATTAAGAGCAAGAGCTTAATTAGTTGATCTGACAATCTTAAAATCATCCCAATATCTTCAATCTTTACTTCGATCACCATATAATCTAGATCAAACCACTGGTGAACACTTGAAATAGATAATAACCAACAAGCCCTTCCCTCCACCTATCTACCACCACCATCATTCATCACAGCCCTCACTACGGCCATAGCTCCCTCTCACCCGAATTAAGAAGATCATGAAGGCTAATGTAGATGTCCGCATGATTTTGGCCGAGGAGGCCATCCTCTTCGTAAAAGCCTACGAGTTTTTTATCCTTGAGCTTACCATCTGCTCCTGGTTCCACAAGAAGGAGAACAAGTAAAAGACATTACAAAAAAAACAACATCGCATATGGCCACAAACCGACATTTTTCAATTTCTTAGTGGATATTATGCCAAGGGATGAGATCAAGGATGAGGCTTAGCTTAAGGCAATTTGTGGGGGTGATAGTGAACAGAGTTTCATACTTTTATCCCGTAATGGGCCAACCTATCGATGCTTCGATTGGACTTGGATAGGTGATAACTGGAAGGCCAGACTCGACAATGGAGCGGAAAGAGAATAAGAAAAATAGAGGATGAGGACTGTGAAGGTTAACGGATAAATGAGAGGCAATATAGCAGAAGATCTTGGAAGTGGTATAGATGTGAGTGAAGCGGAGAAGATTGGCCATGGCAGTCGTGAATAAGGTCAAATCTAAGAGCGAAAGTGATGAAAGGACTATGATTGAGACATGATATAGCACTCTGGGGACTTTAAGAGGACAAAAATGAAGGTTAGAGACAATTAATGAATTTTATCCAATAATTAGCCTAAATCTCATAATTTTAAGTCAAGTTCGGGTTCTAGTTACATGTTACAACTTAGACTTCTATTTGCTATAAAAAAGTTTAAGGAAATCTTTAGGTGGCAGGCAACAGATATTATGGGTGTGTTTATGTCATCCATTGCCATAAACTCCATATAGGATCCCAATAACAGATAACACAGATGCTTTAGTCGTACAGTGATGGAACCAGAATTTTTGGTTTGAAAGGCGAGAGCTGGTGGCCACTAAAAAGGTAAGGTTGAGCATGAGCGGTGTTGTGGGGACGTGGAGGTAAAGATATCAATGGGTAGGGCTTGGGACAAGTAGAGTTATTGAAAATGAAACATCCATTAAATTAATTTTTTGACCAAATCATAGTAGAGTAATTATGCTTAAAAAACAAAAGAAAAATAGTAAATCAATTGTTAGACACACAAAATCCTTATCTATTTCATGCTTGTCATTCTCTGCTATCACAGCCATTAAACACACAATTAGACAAATCAAACAATGGTATTTGGTAAGATGAAATAAAATAGAATTTGATAAACAAAGCTAAATCATTTAGACATTGACTTATCGAGGAAAATTGATGTCGCGTGAAAGTTCGGATGGAGTCACAACCTCATAGGGTTGGGAGTCAAAGAAAGGATAGACGGAGAACACTCGGTGTCGGTAAGATGCAAATGGCGAATTGTGATGAAGGTTATGGTATGTTGTTTGTGAAGTCATGAGGTAAGGGACGAAAGTCAAGATAAGAGCACTCACAAGTTACTAAGGATGAAGAGTGAGAGAGGACGTGAAGAGTGGACGAAAGAATGGGACAATGAGACAATGTAAGGTCATCATCGTTTTGTTGAACAGATCTATAGATTTAGGAATTAGGGACCATTAGAAAGTGAGAATTTGATAGAGGAAATAGAGAAATGACTTCGTTGCTATTAGAATAGTTCATTAGATGAGAGAATTACACATTCAGTTCCTATTGTTTTTAGTCCACGCCTCACTATCTCCCATTTTTATATTTTTCCATCATTTTCAAGAGGGCGAGAATACATATTCAATCCTTAATTTCTACCAAATTAACCAACTTAGTATCCCATATCTAAGGCTTTTCAACCCTTCTTTTTGTTTAGTCCACTACTACCATCACATCTGTCATTAGTCACCTAAACATAACAAAAAAAAAATTAGGCCAAAGTACACTAAAGGCCTTTGAACTTTCCCAACTTGCATAGTTGGTCCTGAAACTTTAACTCAATCTGTATAAACCCTTTAACTTTGAATTTGGTACATTTTAGTCAAACTTATTGAGTTGACACTTTTTTTTAATGGCTTAAAAATATTAAGAGCCCACAAACTTTTACAACTCAATTATGTTGGTCATTAAACTAGAACTTGGTCTGCATTAAACACAAAACTTTATGATAAACAATGATATTTATAAAAATTAATTAAAATTTAATATAAATTAATTAAAATTAATTTTTTTAATTGAGTAAAAAAATCATTAAAATTAATTCATTCATAAAAACTACCCCCTCTGTCTTATATTCTTTGCACCATTCACTTTTTAGTAATTAATATATGATTTTTTATTTTCAACATTTTAGTATATAAATGAAGAACTTTTATATAAGAATGATAAATCAACACATATAGTTTCTAAATATATTTTTTAAAATTTTTTTCTAACAAATACTAATATGAATAAATTCAAGTCAAATTATGTGAAAAAGTCAAATGGTGCAAAAAATATAGGACAGAGGTAGTATTATTTAAGTGCTTCTCTAGTAAATATAGAAATAGTTATAAAAATGATCTTGGTCCTCAATAAAAAAGGTTAAAAAAATGTATTATCTATAATGAGAAAATAACATAACACAAAAAATAACATGTGTCTAATAAAAAATATGAAACAACTAATTTGCAACAAAATTTTACTAACAACCACCTTTTATTTTAACCATAATGGTGTACCTAGAAAAATTCCAATGACCACATATAGTATAAAATGTTTTTTTATTTTTTTTATTTTTAGTTTTACTTTATTTTTATTTTCTGGCTCTCTTTTCATTGTTTTGATGGCTCTTTTTTTATGTGAAATAATTTTCTACTTCTCCCTATTTTTATTTTTCTATGTATTAAAAACACTCTCAAAATTATTAATAAATATAGAATAACTAAAACAATCTATAAATAAAAATAGCCCATGAATACAAATAGAATAAAATAGCCTATGAACAAAGTTTCTATTCACACATGTATTACTAGTTGCTTATTATTACAAGTCATGCAAACTATGCTAGTAATTTTTTTCTTTTTATTTTTTCTTTGTTGCCCTGATATTAAGCCAATTCATCCTCAATTTTGATCTACAATGGGGCATAAATCAAATAGATGGTATTTTTATTCATGATGTATTTTAGTTATTTTGTATTTATTTATGATACGAGAATTTAACAGACAACAAAATAAAAATATGGAGGAGAAGTAGAAACTTGTTCCACATGAAAAGAAAGCCTAAAAAAACTAAATAGAGAGATGGAAATAAAAGTAAAGTAAAGCTAAATAGAACTAAAAATAAAAAATATGTTTTATGCTATAGGTGGTTGTTTGCATTTTTTAGGTATACCATTATGGTAGATGGAATAAAAGGTGGTTATTAGTGGAACTTTGTTGCAAATTAGTCATTCCATATTTTTGTTAAATATATGTTATTTTTACATTATGTTATTTTCTCATTATAGGTAATACATTTTTTATTTTTTATTTTTTTATCTAGGACCAAGATCATTTTATAGCTAATCTTGTATTTATCTGACAAGCACTTGGATAATATTTTTTATGAAATCATTAAATTTTATGAATTTTTTATTTATATAACCTAAAAAAATCAATTTTAATTAATTTATAATGAATTTTTATAATGCTCATTGTTTATTCTAAAGTTCCAAGTTCTAGTTTGATGACTAACTTAAATAAGTTGTAAAATTTTAATGGATCCTTATGTATTTAAACCATTAGAAAAATAGTCATGTTAATCAGTTGGACTAAAATGTACCGAGTTGCAAAGTTAGAGGGCTTCTTCCAACTGAATTAAAGTTTGAGGACCAACTCATGTGAGTTGGGAAGGTTCAGAGGCCTTTAGTGTCATTGATGAAATATTTAGGCCTAACTACAGAATTAGCCCTCGAACTTGCCCAGCTCGAGTGAGTTGGTCCAAAACTTACTACTTACTAAAACTTGACCCCTGAACTTTGAAAAATTATGCACTTTAGTCCATTCTTTACAGTAATAAACGAATGACGTTAGGTTAAGACAAACCAACTCAGGCTCGCTGCCGACTACATCATCATCACCCAAAACGCTGACACCCTGTACACCAAGGTTTTAAATCTCATGCTGGATAGTGTACCATTTTTCTAACGATACGGTACAGTATCAGTACCATACCTTATCATCTCAGATGTATTGGTTTTAAATATTTTAGCTATATAAATATATATAAAAATAAATATATATAAGTATAGCATATCAATTCATAAAAGATACCAAAATTTGATATTGTAAGAGTGTAAAATGTATGTTATATTGTATAGATTAATTAAAAGTTTCTTATATAAATATTCCACTACATATATTAAAACGATAATTTTAAGATATGAAAAAAATAAGAGTACAAATTTTCTTTCAAATAATAATAAATGTTTGTCATTAAAACTTATCAATTACACATACTTATAATATATTTTGTCTAAAATATCAAAAATTAAAAAATTATTTATAATTAATTTCTTAAAAAAGTAGTAACCATTGATTAGTTAAAAAAGTAGTGAAATTTTGAAAAAAAAAATACAAATTAGAAGTTGGATGGGTAGCTTGGTTGTTGGAGAGTGGCTGTAGGCATTTCAAATTAAAATGAAAGTGAAAGAAGGCAAAAAGCTATGTAGTGCTGAAGGTGGGTGGGTTACTTGTAAAAGTAATTATAAAATTATTAGTCATCTACCATAAAACAAAGGCGAAGATGTGGCATAGTGGCTGTGACTACTAGCTTTTAGTTATGCAGTTGGGGGATCGATTCTCTCCAACCCCATTTGATAGCATTTTTATGCAGATTTCTCTAGTGGAGACTGAAGAGCGTACAGCTTGAGAAGCAAGATCACCGAAAATGAGTGTACTAGCAGTACACTTCAGTATAAAGTCTGAGACAGAATTGGCTAATTTGGTATCATTTAGGCGACGGTACCGAGATGTTTTTGTTGTACCGGCCGGTACAGTATGAAATTAAATACTATGCCACACACTTTGCCTTGTGTCTTCTACCTCTATAAGCTCCGTCTGCCAGATTTCAGTAACTAACCTACAACGAAATTGAGTTTAGAAGGAGATGGAGAAATAAAAATTGCCGTTGATTTCACTGATTATGGCATCATTTAAGAGTCAATTGACCATGAGGCGGAATTTGAATAGGGGTTTGAAAATCAACGACCGATCCTATTTTTCTGCCAAGACGAGTCGCGGTTGACGAGTTCTTCCATGTATGGGGATAAGGAGCTGCAGTGGCAGGGTACCAGTGTTTGCTTCTTCCACATCCAATTTTCAAGACGGATTTTTGAGAAGGCGGCAGTGAGCAGCCACGAATCGCTCTGTCACTCGTACCTCATGGTGGCAATTCATGTCCTAGGCGGATCGAGCTTCCCAGTCGAACTGTGGTGGCGAGGAGAAGACAACAATGCGGTGGTAAGAGGGATGATGGCACGCCAACGAAATCATGATGAAATCAATCACGATAAATTGAATCAAACGAATAGATAAGAAAAGGGCGACGGAGCTGGTGGATTTTAACCCCGGCCTAGTTCAAACAGTAGATAACTGACTAAAGTCCATAGCTTCCCAAAGTTAAGGGGGCAAGTTTTAGTGAGTTCGGAGTTTTGGACCAATTCATTCGAGTTGGGCAAATTTGGGGGCTATTCCCGTAGTTAGGTAAAAAATTTAGGAGTTTGTGTGACTGAAAGGGTAATTTGCATCTATGGTCTCTAACATTTTATTATTGTCCTATTTTGGAACTCAACATCAAAACTTTACATAGAAGGTCCTTAACCTCATTTTTTTTTGTTTCATTTTAGATCTTTTGCAAATGGAAAAAGTTAAAAAAGGCAGAACTGGTCACGTGGCACATCATGTGGAATGATTTGTTACAATGACACAATAATCAACTATTGGTGATGATGTGGAAATAATAATAATAACAATAATAAAAGAAAAATAAAAAAGGAAAATAATAAAAGGAAAACAGCCTTCCACTTCCTTTGCTCGTGAATCTCCGCCAACCTTCCACCTCCTCTATTTGTGAATCTCAAGTCGTCGCTCCTCCGCTACCAAGTTGCCCTACTGGCCTTCCTTCGTTTGTACCCAAGCTTATGCCCTAGACTCAAAATCGCAAAATTGGAGTGGGGAAACAAATCAACGAATGGTGAAGTTGCCCTAAACTCGAAATCGTGAACAAATTGATGGGCACCAAGATTGGGGTGGGGGGAAATGAATCGGGGAGGGGGAACAAATCAACTGATGGTAGGAGGGTGGAAAAAGGGGGACAGATTGTGGCGGATTTAACGGTGCAAACAAACCAACGAATGGTGATGGATTCGATGGGGGATGATGGTGCGACTTGCCGCAAAGCAGTGACGGTGGGTTGGGATCGTTAGTGACGTTAGGGCTAGTGGCTGGAATGGTGTCGGGCAGGGGGAGTGGTAGTTCAAGGGTGACAGTAGCAATCGAGGAAAAATTAGGGTTTTGAGGAAGAAAAGTGAAAAATTAGGGACCTAGGCTGATATTTTTTTTTCTTCCTTTTCCAAATCAGTGCCACTGTGACAAATAATCCATGCTGGCATGCCACCATCATGTTTTCCATTTGCCAAAGGTCTAAAATAGAACAAAAACAAATGAGGCTGAGTACCTCCCATGCAAGGTTTTAAGGTTAGGGTCCAAAATAGGACAATAATAAAAGGTTAGGGGCTACAGATGCAATTTACCCGTGACTGAAGTGTTACGTGGACGGATGTGCTTTGATTTGCCCCCATGGCAGCAACAAACTCAAACATCATACGCCCATCAACTGACGGTTAAGATTCGAGATCTTCTTCGTCGGTGACATTAGATGGAGCCATCCGGTACCTTTCAGATCGCACAACTGTAATTCCTTCTCACTTCTCCCTTCTCCCTTCTCAGCTACAACGTTATTACTGCTCTCTCTGCTCTCTCATTGTTCCTACTTTCTTGCTTGCTACATAGACGATGTGAAGAAGAACAAGAGTGGCTGATTTGGAGAAGATGTTTGCTTCTCCCGCTCTTCTTTCCCTGCCTTTTGCTTCTGGTTCTTCTTTAAGATCCTGCAACAAGGTCCCTGTAGCTGTAATTCCAATTCGGTTTCCAATATCTCCTTCAATAATGTTCGTTTTGTGCTTCCAACCCTTTTTGTTGTATGTTTACCCCCCAGCGAGGATATTAATTGAGTATTATTGGGTCTAATCAGCAGAAGCACTAAGATGATTTATTCGATTCATAGTATTTTGATCTTAAGGAGACAAGGAGCCATATTGGTGTGGGGAAGGGACTGTATTGATTAAATCAAGATTGTTTTCCTTTTCATTTGTTTTTGTTTAGTGCTTATGGAATTTATGTATCTGACTTGCAGGCTTCGAGAAACAGCCATCGCCTTACCAAGCTATCATCGTATGAATTAAGGTCTCGATCCCGAAAATCGCTTAGTCATCAGGTATCTTCGTTATCATTTGCTACGGCAGTTACTGGAAGGGTGGGTTGGTTGGACAACTTTAATCAAATGTATGGTTTCTAGGTTTAGGTGGGTGAAAATTTTCTTTAGCATTGTTTCCACATGTCCTTTTCTCGTGCATAACTTCTGACATTGCTCAACAATCCTGAAATCATTTAGGCATCAGTTATATTTAGTATCATTTGCTAGTGCGGTTGCTGGAAGGGTAGGTTGGTTGGATCCTTAGTCATGGTTTGGAGGAATAAAATCTACGGTCTCTATGTTTAGTTGTGTGCAAGTTTTCCTTAGCATAACTTCTGACACTGCTCTACTTGAGGGGATGATTGGCATATATCTCCATAGACACATAAATGAGCACACATCACACAGGAGCACACACCACAAGTAGATTATATTGGTATTTAAATGACAAGTATCTGGGGATGATGGTTTCTGTGTATTCTATGGAAATAAATTTCATCCTGGTCTCTTTCTTCTGACAGATTAGTCATGGTGACACTATCTCAGCAGTAATGAGTGATGATAATTCAACACTGATGGCCTTTGATGGAGACACTGAAAGGATTGGTATTCTAGGTGTTGATTCTGGCCTAGAACCATTTAAAGAACACTTCAAAAATAGGGTGAAGAAATTTCTGGATCAGAAAAAGTTGTTTGAAAGTTATGAAGGAGATCTGGAGGAATTTGCACAAGGTGGCTTATAACCTCTACCTTCTTGTCCGTGATGTTTCTTGCAAATTGTGAACAACCTCAAAGAAATCAGTACTTCTTTATCTGTAAACAACTGTATGGGTCTACTATGGTGAAGAGCGTTTTATCCCTTTCTATTTGCTGTCAGTGGCATATTAGAATTTCAAACTCACTGTTTTCTTATAAGAAAACCACCTGGATGAGAGTCCACTCTTTAGTGACATTCATCCACTTTTTGTAGGTTATCTGAAATTTGGATTTAACTGGGAAGATGGCTGCATTGTCTACCGAGAGTGGGCCCCAGCAGCACAGTGAGTATGTTAGATCTAAAAATATATCAGTGAATTTGTTCATCTAGAAAATAAATTTATAGAGAAGCTTGCATTTGTACATAATTTTGGCTGTTTAGCGCTTTTGCTCTTTTTTTGCACCAAGACAGGGAAGCACAAGTTATTGGAGACTTTAATGGATGGGATGGTTCCAACCACAAGATGGAAAAAAATCAATTTGGCGTTTGGAGTATCAAAATTCCAGATTCAAAGGGAAATCCTGCTATTTCTCATAACTCAAGAGTCAAATTCAGATTCAAGCATGGTGATGGAGTTTGGGTGGACAGGATCCCTGCGTGGATTAAATATGCTATTGTAGATCCTGAAAAATTTGCAGCACCATATGATGGTGTATATTGGGACCCCCCATCTTCAGAGAGGTAGAATGAGCTTATCTAAATTTGGTTGATTTGGGATGCATTGTATAAGCAAGAAAAAGATGTCATATATTGAAACATTAGAATATCTTATCAATTCCAAAATAAGTTTGGCACTGCATGATAGTTTTCCCTCACTATTAAGGAATGTCTTGGTGGCATCTATCACTTTTCACTAAAGTATCTGGAACAGTGTGATTTCTTTTAATTTCACCTTTTTCCGGTAAAAGGGTGGTTTTGACAGGATTTTTGATTAATTGTGCAGTTAAAAACTTAAGTTCCTGCATGCTTCCTTCCTGAACACCTAAATATATGGCAATGATATTTGAATGAGCAGGAAGCAATGTTATATTGTTCTGGTTGTAATTTTTGGTGTCAGGAGATGATGTTCCTTGGTTCATTCTTTTATGCGTTGTGCAGGTATGAGTTTAGGTTTGCTCGTCCTCCAAGACCCAAGGCACCAAGAATATACGAAGCACATGTTGGAATGAGTAGTTCTGAACCTCGTATTAATTCATACAGGGAGTTTGCTGATTATGTTTTGCCTCGTATTCGGGCAAATCATTACAATACCGTACAACTGATGGCTGTGATGGAACATTCTTATTATGCTTCCTTTGGATATCATGTGACAAACTTTTTTGCGGTGAGCAGTAGATCTGGAACACCAGAAGACCTCAAATATCTAATTGATAAAGCACACAGCTTAGGTTTAAGGGTCTTGATGGATGTCGTTCATAGCCATGCCAGTAACAATGTGACCGATGGGCTAAATGGCTTTGATGTTGGACAAGGCTCTCAAGACTCATATTTTCACACTGGAGACCAAGGGTACCACATGTTATGGGATAGCAGACTGTTTAACTATGGTAACTGGGAAGTTCTACGTTTCCTCCTCTCAAACTTGAGGTGGTGGCTTGAAGAGTTCAAATTTGATGGATTTCGATTTGATGGTGTAACTTCAATGTTGTATCATCATCATGGGATCAACATGACATTTACAGGGAATTATAGTGAGTATTTTGGTGAGGCAACGGATATTGAAGCTGTTAATTATTTGATGCTGGCCAACAGTCTGATCCATAGCATCTTGCCTGATGCAACTGTAATTGCTGAAGATGTTTCTGGAATGCCTGGACTCTGTAGGCCTGTCAGTGAGGCAGGGCTTGGTTTTGATTATCGCTTGGCTATGGCCATTCCTGATAAGTGGATTGATTACCTAAAGAACAAGAAAGATGAGGATTGGCCTATGAATGAACTATCCACTTGCTTGACAAATAGGAGATACACTGAAAAATGTATATCATATGCTGAGAGTCATGACCAGGTATGTTCAATAAATTGTGAGCCAACAATCTTCCTGTGCTGATGCAATTTCATCCATTTCTCTCTGGGTGACATTTTCCTAGCTAGAGAGGTGGAAAACTTGAATTCCTGAAACACCTAAACCCTAGAAACTCTCCTGAAAAAAAGCATAAAAAGCTTATGCTTACTTAATTCTTTAACACCCAGAAAAAGAAATCCATTTGAAATCTTAGGACATCATATCTATGGATTTCATGTCCTCAATTTCGTTTAATTTGATTACTTGTGCTTTTGTTTATCAATATGTCAATTCTTACACTTCTGACTTTTAAACACCGTTGTCTTTGCTATAGGCTATTGTCGGTGATAAGACGATTGCTTTTTTTCTGATGGATAAAGAAATGTATTCTGGCATGTCCTCTCTAACTGATGCTTCCCCTACCATTGATCGTGGGATTGCACTTCACAAGGTTTGTCTACAAGGCTATATCATACAAATGTATCCACTCGCATAGACTCATGCGCACACGCACACACACACACACATACACACATGCATTTGTGTGTGTATTTTCAGAGAGACCCCGTAGCCTTTGTTACTTTATTTTATTTTATTTTTTTCGTAACAGGCGGAGTTACCTTCTATTTCTTAATGAAGCATCTGCTCAAATTTCCACGAGAACAATAAAACTTAATCCTTAGAGGCTGACAATAATAAATGATGTACCTTATGGAACTCTTGAAATTTATGCTTTAGTTTAGAATTCAGGTTACATAGGATTTTGATCTTATTTTCTTCTCAGTTATTGACTTATGTTCTGTAATGTACTTATATTTGGTTTTGTTGAGTCTCACTGTTGGCTTACTCCCTCCTGCATCCCCCGGGGGGGGGGGACCCCCCCCCCCCCCCTCTTTTTTCTCTTTTTCTATTTTTCTCATTTTTTTCCTATTTCTGCAGATGATACATTTTATCACATTTGCATTAGGAGGAGAGGGCTATCTTAATTTTATGGGAAATGAGGTACTCGTATGGAGTTGCTGTGGAGCCTCCCAGTTCTTTTCTTTCTCTTCTGTTCCTTTTCATTTCATGCACGCAGTGGAGTGAAGATATTTTGCTTGAATGATTAGCCCTTGATTCTCTTAGAGAAAGAAGGCTTTAACTGATGTGGAATGGTCAGTATGAATATGATAACTGGATTATTAGCCATAAACCTAATTCTTTTAGAGAAAGAGAGATTTTAATTCAGTTGAAATTGATTAGTATAACGATATGTATCATATTCATGTTGTCTAAATAGATGAAGTGACACTATAAACAATTGGAAATTTGGAACTTAAATATCTCAAAAAATCTCCCTGTCTAGTGTCTTATATATTGTATTTGAGAAAGGAGCCACTCTGCAAGATTATTTTAGAGTGGTTTCTTCTTCTGCAGCAAAGTTTTTTTGAAATAAATAAATGGGCAAAAAGGATTTTTGAACCACCATCCAAACGTGTTAAGCTCCAGGAGCTTCACACCTTTAGGTTCTGGCACTAAGGTGTATGCCTGGGTAGTTCGCTTGTTTCAATTTTTAACGTTTACATTTTTTAAAACAATTTCTCCTGTCTTATTTGAATTGTAAATGTCTTCTTTTGAGAAAGGAAGTGATCTCCTATTTCTCCTCTGACCAAAGCATGCAGCAAAAGGTCTTTGTAAAATGAATACTTGTTTTGTTTAAATATTTTGTGGCTTCCTCTTCATTTCACTTTTACACCTATTCATATTGATTATAAAAAACTTCACCTCTTTGTTCTGGAGTGTGCCTACGGCATTTGGACCTTCTGATCTAGATGTGCCTCATTCCTGGAGATTAGCTTGCCTTCTTTTTTGTCTTTTTCTTTTTGTGATATTTTAATTGGTAGCTTCTTAGATTGTTTTTATGTTTCTCCTGCATGCTTGTATAGTTTGGACATCCTGAATGGATTGATTTTCCAAGGGAAGGCAATGGTTGGAGTTATGAAAAGTGCAGACGGCAATGGAACTTGGTGGATAGTGATCACTTGAGATACAAGGTCTGAAACAGTTTTGACAATTATTGTTATCATCTTTTTCATCATCTCACTGCGTTCTCAATCTGACAAAAACCTGGTATACTTTTTCGGGTTAACATTAATATTAGGTGAGATGAAAGACCTTTTCAGCACCCAAAACAGCAAGTATAATAATGGTTAAAATGATTTCCCTAACCAGTGGCCATAATAAGCTTAAGAATAAGTCATAAATGTACCTGGAAAGGAAGCATCCCTTTTACGAAAGACCAAGTCAAGAGTTGATTCTGGAGCAATCAGCGCCACCTGGCTACAAAGATCCTCAAGGAACTTTAGAAACTTAATTTATTGTCTTTCTGGTCCAACTTAATAATGTCTTTTACATTGCTTGTACCTTCAAATTGTAGCTTCAATGCCACCCGTTTATTGATTTTTTGCCACTGTTTCAGTCATGAATTGTCTTGCTTCATCATCATTCCAGCGTGTCATTTCTCTCTTTTGCTGAATATTTGGCTACAATAGTCAATAACCTAACTTTCTCTCTCCTTGTTCTTTGATTTGTGCAGTTCATGAATGCATTTGACACAGCAATGAATGGGCTTGAAGATAAATTTTCTTTCCTTTCATCTGCAAAACAGATTGTGAGCTGTGCAGATGAGAAAGGCAAGGTATGTGTGAGGCTGTTTTGTACTTTGCTTCAAATTAC
The DNA here is from genome assembly GCA_005392925.1 of Aquilaria sinensis. Taxonomy (NCBI): domain Eukaryota; kingdom Viridiplantae; phylum Streptophyta; class Magnoliopsida; order Malvales; family Thymelaeaceae; genus Aquilaria; species Aquilaria sinensis. Next base: position 705,317 of record SMDT01001567.1, on the reverse strand, counting down.
CCAATCTCTGTCTTCTTTGATGAAAGTGATGTCCTATATATACGTAATGCCCTTATAATCTGCCCCAACACTGATTAGCTCTATGATGCTTTTAGTTTCAAAAATCTTTTACTACAAGCAATAACAAGTCTACTGATGGTGTCACATTACAGGTCATTGTCTTTGAACGTGGAGATCTGGTTTTTGTGTTCAATTTCCATCCAGAGAATACATATGAGGGGTATGTATGCTTTCAGCAAATGCTGATATACCCGTGTATTTGGGGATCATGTTGCAGACTGTATGTTCAGATGGCATTATTAATAAGTGAAGTTTGCTGTCTTCAGCTCCCCTGAATCCAGAATAATTCATTGATTATTATGTCACAACATACAGGTATAAAGTTGGATGTGACCTGCCAGGGAAGTATAGAGTTGCCCTAGATAGTGATGCTTGGGAGTTTGGCGGCCATGGAAGAGTAAGGCCTGCATTCTTTTGTTAGTTTTGCTTAACTCATCATATTGAACCTTAATCTTAATTACATTGGATGGTGGTATGGGCTTTATGATTTTAGTTTACTGTTAGAAGTCCTCTCGATTATCTATCTTTGTAAATAACTGCAAGTAACCGAAGTGATAATTATGAGACCTGATTGTCAAGGAATGACAGAAAATTTTAGAACTCCTACCATCATGAAAATTGAGATATTTACGTCACTGTGCACCACAAGATTATTTTTCATTTACCCTTTCAATCCCAGCAAGAAAAGTACTGAGATCCCTTTCCTAGCCTTAGAGAAGTGGAAACCCTTGTAGGCTTAAGAGATTGCCGGCTAGATAATACCAGTTTGTATGAAATGGACCATTTTCTTCTGGAGAATTAGCTTGTAGTTGTTCTTACATGCACTAGTAATGAAAATATGGACGCTAGAGTTATATTTTCTCAAGCTAAAGTGTCAAGTTAATTTATTATTTTCTCTGGGATGTGCTGTCTTTGGACAACGATGTATTTCAAACTCTTGGTACTATATTTTGGTAGGTGGGCCATGATGTTGACCATTTCACAACTCCAGAAGGAATACCAGGTGTGCCTGAAACAAATTTCAATAATCGTCCCAATTCCTTCAAACTGTTGTCACCACCTCGAACATGTGTGGTATGTTTCTCTCCACATTTTCTGCTGTCATCTCTTTTTTTCCCTATTGCCCAGGTTTTCTCAAGTCGATGCATTTCTCAGTGTGGTCACTCATTTCCTATCTTGATGTCTTACAAATGGTGTAGTTCAGTGGGTTCAATCTTAGGGTTCATTAGTCTGACCGTTTAAGAGTACAGAATTTTGGGTGCTTGCCTAATGCATAGAGGGGGAACTTGTTGCTAGAAACTAGTCCCTTGCAACTAATGTAGCTCAATATAGCAGTCTGATGAATATTCAGAAAAATCTCTCCAGGTTTATTATAGGGTGGAAGAGCCTCCAGAAGAAACTAGGGAGCACAATTCTCCTGGCAACGAGGAGACACGAGGAGCAGATGCAGAGAGCCTTGAAGTATTAGCTTCTGTGCAGAATGATGAGGTTGATCGGAAACCAAAAAGCGTGGAGGAATGGACACCAGAGAACTAGAACAAAAGACTTTCTGCAAATGCGGCACGCAACTTTTTCAAGTGCATGATATCTGCTCGTAGGATGACATGATCGTGTAATTATAAAGCACTTGTGCTAGCATAAGCATGTTTGTCTTAACAGAGTAATGAGTCTTCCATAATCGAAAAAACTCGTGTATAAAGTAAGTCTCTTGGGGGTCATTCATCCCAGGTTCTTTCTACCCCAGGGATGCTTGTTGTGGATGGTGCATGTAATTCACCCTCGAGGAAAACAGAGTTATGGCTCATCCAGAGTTTTGCTGTCTCATCTTTTCGGTTGCATTCGGTGCAGCATGCAGATTCGTGCTATGGCGGAGGCTCTGGTAAATGTCATGAGACTCAAGTTCTGCGATTTGTTACCATGAGGGCTGGGGTCAAACTTTCCTCTCCATTTTTGCCTAAGACCATCGTAGTCATGGGCATCATCCAGATGATCTATGATTTTGATTGCTCCTCTTGTTGTACCTTGTAAGGTCGTGGCGGCCGAGGGTGGGTGTGCTTCTGGCGGCATCCTCGCGCCTCTCCTTCAAACTATAACACACACACACACACTCACTCACTCTCTCTCTCTCTCTCTCTCTCTCTCTCTCTCTCTCTCTCTCTCTGATTAGGGAAAAGGTAACCGATATAAGCCGCCTCAACTATGACTTATGTTACTTATTCATCCCAAAATTGCTAATTACTGTTTAATGTTGATCGTTGATGACAAGATAACATTACAATAAAACAATAGTTTGAGGAAGGACAGTATAAAAATTGATAGTTTCTAAAAAATAAGCAACATAATTTATAATTTTAGGAATGATTGATCTCATTTACCCGTTGGGAAAACAAAAAGCTGCTTGCGAGAAAGCCGCCGAACGAGATAAGTGGAGCTTTACCATTCGGCAAAATTCAATACAAGCAATTTAATATTGCAACAGTGCCATACAACCAAGAAAACTCGACTTAGATACTATGCCGCAATGTTGTGATGTGAATGGTTGTGTTGTCAAGCACAACACAGCCTGAGAGGTGCGAATTCTGATGTTCTTTGTCCCATAAACATCGGCATTTTCGTTTTTGTTTTTATCAAGAAACCTTGTATCATTTAAAAGTGGATTACTTAATTGCCAACCATTCAGGAAATAGATGGAGCCAATGGTAATTCAATGGTTCTCGTATAGTCCTCACAACTTTGGCTCAATGGTTAAGGTATTGGGGATATTATGAGAAGATAAAAAAATATCATATAAAACTGGTTCAGTTGTCCTTCAAGTTCAAAAAAAAAAACTGACATTACTTCCCTTATTTAAAATATTGATACTTTTTACATTGTATACCTGTAAGTATGCTTCTAAATTAAAAATAAAAATGGGTCTCAAATAGTCATATTTTAGGGTCTCCAAATAATAATCTTTCATTTCAAAGTTAACATTCATTACAATTAAATAACACTTCACATGTTGTAGCACTCGGCCCAACAACTGAAAGCTTGGACACCTCTGGCCCTAACTGGGAATGAATCCCACTGGATGCATTGTGCATCCAAGACTGCTATTTGCAGCTTAACATCATCCGAGTTTCAAGAAGTAAGTAGATTTTCCCCTAACTTTACACCGAACACTGGTAATTGTGGCTTGACATTCTTCAGGTTTTAAGAAGTAAACAAATATTCCCTTTACTTTGTAAAAATGCTTCTGAGTTAAAAAAAAACACTTCAACATGTAAAACAAAAAAAAAAACAAAAAACACCTCAACATGTTTCTATTGACACTTATTATTATTATTATTTTAAACATCTTCAGGAGCATAAACAGTGAAAATACCATGTAAGTATTTATGTCACTCAACAATCCACCATTTCATTGTCTTAGTTTATAGTGCAAGTTCAAGGGTTGAAAGGTATCACCGTAATAAATGGCCCATAATTATAGCAAAAATAAATTTGTCTATTTCATGATGAAAGTCATCATAGATAAACATAGGAAATTTCAGTGTCGTAAACAAAAGTCATCACAAAATCAATATATATATATAATCATTGCACACATAGTGATGACATTGTGACAATTTCTCTCATGTGACATATTGCGACAATTATAATCCTCATATCTTGTGATGAAACAACAACCATTTTATACAATGGTGCCCTTGTGATAGTTTCTTATTTATGACGGATTCTACTAGCATCAACGGGATACTAAATGATAATTTCATAATAATTATTATATTATATACTCCCTCATCTCATTTTGGATGATGCGTTTCTTTGGGTATGTGGGTTAAGATGTGTGTAATTTATGTTATTATTTTCATTTGTTGGATTTTGTGTAGAGTTTAAATGAGGATTAATTTTTTTTTTTTTAAGATTTTGTGTAAAGAGAGTTTAAATAGGTAGTAATGTAAATTAAAATTTTAAAATTTTTCAAAAAAGGAAACAACTTATCTTTTTTGGGATAGCCCAAAAAACAATACTTATCATCCTGTTTGAGGCAGAGATAGTATATTTTAAAAATTAGAAACAAATTAAAAATAAATGGGAAATAATTAATGAAATATTATAGATTAAAAACATTAAATATGTAAAAAATGTGTTGAATTATTTACAAATTACAAAAAGAAAAGGATATATGTCCTAAAACATTATTTTGCACTAACGATAGCCATTGATGTGTCGAGCTCGACTGATCATCCTGAGTACTCTTATCCTCATCTTTGCTAGATGAGGATCCAATATGTAATCCAAGTGGATGGCAAAAATTGGTATGATCCCATGCAGTTTCAAGTGTTGAATAGTGGTGCTGATTGCAACGTTTGTCTGACACTTGATCTCTTCTCAAACCACAGCCTAGAATGGGGAGAATTGGTTGCTGACCAAGTGACATGGTCACATACGCTAGTGTTCTCCTCCCTTAGCTAGTGGTCATTAATGTGTGAGTTTGTGACATGTAATCAAGCCAGGAAGAAAAAATTAATGGTTAGTCTTCAAAATGTACATTATTTAATTAAGAAAAAGAGTAGTAAGTGGTTGAAATTGAAATTACCCGTCAAGATCTAAAAGTCTTAGGAACCATGAGAAGGTAGAAGACTCGATATACAACTCTTCTTTAGCGGGCAAGCTGCTCCGTGCCAAGCTTTGGTGTTAAACTGGGGGTAGTCTTCCATATTGGGGTACTTCTAGGTGATTCACTTGACCTATGTGTCCTACAATCAAATATATTAGCGATTATAAAAAAAAATTGTATATAAGACACTTGTAATGTTGAAAATGAGAAATGAGAAATCATTTCCCCTAGTTGATGCATGATGGGATCAGCCGGCTCATTAGATTTGTTTCGTGTGTGCATCCTAATCCACCACTCCTCAAATACAGGCTCCTTTCCACCATGTTCTTCCATTTACAATAATCTATAGTACATTAACAAATAAAATAATTATATAAGTAGTTTGAAACAAATGAATAAGACAAGTTCTTACCATCTGATTTAGTGTATCTCACCAGGAATGAAGCCCATGATGTGTTTTAGGATAGCCCCTAAGAAGTCGATCGCTTGACATTAGTACCAACCATGGACCATCTTGTCTAGTTGTTCTCTTAACATTGGTCACACAGCTAGCTCTACAAAGTGTGGGTCGTACATAGAGGGCATGTACGGCCACAGTAAGGTATAGTCAGGGTTTTTGGAGAAATGCAGGATCTCTCGCATTGCCTACTTCCTCCAGTGATAAACTTGAATCACCAAGGAACTCAAGCAAAGTTTGAAAATAAGGGAACAGATGTCAGTAAGATCTTACGGGTCCCAGTAATAATACTCCTGAAATGATTTATAGGATGTGGGTATAATAGTATTAAACCTCCATCTTATTCATCATGCTAAATACATAAAGATATGTTCAAACCTTACTTATGCATATCTATTTGTGTGTGTGTGTGTGTGTCTGGGTAGGATATGGGGTAGGTAAGACTAAACTCACATCCTATTCATATTAGTGAGTATAAAAAAAATTCAAACATCTATTTAATTGTAAAAAAAAAAAATTCTACATGTACAATCAAATATCCATTGGGGTGAATGTCCACAACATCCATATGTATAGTTAACTAAACAAAACTATAGTGACAATTATATAATGACAGTTACAAAATTATGTAATTTGTAAAGTTAGATGCAAAGCCAAAGGAATGAAGGAAAAGGAAACTTAGGTTGGTTTATCACCTAATAATCGTGGCAAAGTCATGACAAACATCAAAATCATCGCATAATTGCAGAAAAAAATTGATAAGATATTGCCATGCTTAAATTGCAACTCTTAAAATCATACCAGAATGGTAACATTTTTTGCTATCCACATTTCCTGCGCTTATTGTCAAAGGATAATGTGACAGCTAAAATTGTCATAAGCAGAATCATTGTAAAGTTATTGTAGGTTCATGTCATTGACTAGTCAACTTTATAGGCTGCGATATTTTTGTGATGATTTCTGTTTACTACTGTTATATTTATCAAATTACAATGTCTTATTTGTCTCAATTTGTTATAATGTGTAGACAAAAGAAAAAGAGGTAAAATTTGAACTTCATTGTGATAGTTTATTTACAAGGTAAGTTTATACTTATGATAAAACAATTAAAATATTTTTGATAAATAATGATTAGTATAGAAAGAATGAAATGAAGAACTAAAATGTTAATTCTCTGTCTCTCGAATGTAAGTTCAATGCTGGGATTGCTTCCATTAAAAAATAAGTGAGCAAAATGAAAATATGGGCGTAACTGAATGATGGCGCATGCAATTGATGGATCTAAAAGCGAAGCAAGAAGTGAGCGGGCCGGCGGCGGGTCTAGCTAGCTAGCGTAGTTTGGCCCCTCCGCCGACGAAAGAGGAGATGGAAGGGAAAAGGCAAGGGAATGAGAAGAACAAGTACAGCATAATAATTCCGACGTATAACGAGCGGCTAAACATCGCTCTTATTGTCTACCTCATCTTCAAGCATCTCAGGTACCATTTTCAGGATCTGATTCTCTTCGTTTTTCTACTGCTTCAGGTTTCTCGGTTTTATGTTATTGAAAGTCAGATCTATTCTTCAATCTTAGACGCAATTATCATTTATTTTGTTATGTTTCTTGCCTCCGCACCAGTGATTTGATTGTTTATAGTTTTCCTTCTTTCATCAAATTCAGGGACGTTGATTTCGAAATAATTGTGGTGGACGATGGAAGCCCAGATGGCACCCAGGAAGTCGTGAAGCAATTACAGAAACTATATGGTGAAGACCGCGTTGTAAGTTTCCTTTCTATCATCAATTTGGGTATTGTGCATTTAACTTGTTGGTCCTTGAAATGTTCTGTGATTATTGTTGCAGCTACTGAGACCTAGAGCTAAGAAGCTTGGATTAGGTAACCTGTTTGCTACTCTTATTTTTTGTTTTGTGCCTGTTTGGCGGAAGTGATCAATGCGGGTGATTTAATTGACTCCAATACAGCGATTAGTCACTGTCATTGATCCATCATGCTTGTTGGTAATGCAAATGAGCTTTGATAATTGGTGGCATTTATGATTGAGTGAGCGGTTGAAACTTCATCTTGGTTGTGGTTTCCTTCAGGAACTGCCTATGTGCATGGTCTGAAGCATGCTGCTGGAAATTTTGTCGTAATTATGGATGCTGACCTATCACACCATGTGAGTCTTTTGTTCGTCAGCTTAACTGTCTTTAATGTCATTGTTCTTTGATGAATTTGATTTTTTGGTTCTTTTTCTCCAGCCAAAGTACTTGCCAAGCTTTATCCAGTAAGTGACTTCAAGTCAGCTGATTTATACTTCCAACACATGCCATTGTCCTAAAATTTACTGGTTTCTCTTGGGCCTCTATAGGAAACAAAAAGAGACTGGGGCAAGCATAGTTACTGGAACCCGGTATGTCAAAGGAGGTGGGGTACACGGGTGGAATCTAATGCGCAAGTTAACAAGCAGGGGAGCGAATGTACTTGCACAAACTCTTCTCTGGCCTGGTGTATCAGACTTGACTGGATCTTTTAGGTTGGTAAAAATTATCAAAATGACTAATTATGGATCTTTTACTCTTTTTCTTTTTGGCGGTTAACACTTGTCCTCCTGTTTTGAAGGCTTTATAAGAAAGATGTGCTTGAGGACATAATTAGCTCTGTTGTCAGTAAGGGCTATGTCTTTCAAATGGAGATGATTGTTCGAGCCTCCAGGAAAGGCTACCATATTGAGGAGGTAGAGTTTGTACATTGTTTTTTAGCTACATATTAGATGTCTTACCTTTGGCTGTATCATCCAAAAAATGCATGATAAGTATAGTGCCTTGTGAAGCAAGTTGTTTCTAGCATGGATGTATTTTGATTCTCTCTGGATCTTTACGGTGCTACTATAACATCTCCTTTCAAAAAGAACATAAAATAAGATGAAAAGCTTTTAGGAGCTTTGGATTTGCAGCAAAACATCATGTTTCTTTTGAATGTTTTTTAGCTGCCAGAAATCATCTTGTAGATGAAAACTTACAGTGGACTGTGTTGATTTTCTACCAAGGAAATCACATCTTCATGCATTTGTCTGCTAGAGACAGAATCTACCTTGGGTTGGTTCACAAATCTGCTGTTTGTTTGATTTCTTTCTTTTTTTTTTTCTGTTACTTTCTTTTCTTGTTTGTTCACCTGGGATGGGTTAATACACACATTAACAATGCAGTCATGCAGCTCATTGGTGCTTGATGCTCAGACTTGTAACCTCCGCTTGCTTATGATTTCATCTCCGCAGGTTCCAATAACTTTTGTTGATAGAGTGTTCGGAAGTTCTAAGCTTGGGGGATCTGAGATTGTGGAGTATTTGAAGGGTCTTGTATTTCTGCTGGTCACTACATAAATGCAGACAACTCGGTTTTTTTTTTTTAAATTTTATTTTGAAACCAAGAATATTATTCTACATAATTTCTGACGGATATATATATATATTAATCATCCCTTTTGATCTTACACTGAGGACATGTGAAGGATAAGTTTGGCCGTTAGTTCTGAGCAAAGATGAATAGTATAGACTCTGACATTTGCGTTACCTGTAATTGGACGTGTTTGTGATCGAAGAGCCCAATGCTCATGTTTGGCAACAAGTGCTCAGAAAAACATTTCTTAGTTTTCTTTTTCCCAACCAGAAAATATGTTGTTTCCTTTCCTTTTCTCCCAAACTTGTAAATTGTAATTTGTTCGTTTCCCAAATTGCTCTTAGTTCCCTGGAGGCAGATGAATGAAACAATCTGTCTTTCACATGGCGGAGCATTATTGCTGGTTGCGAAGTTCTAATGTCGGGATGCAGATGGGAGGTGGAGAAGGAGTCTTTATCTGGAGAGATGTTTGTCTGCCTCGGCCAGGAGGTTTGAAGGTCAAAACTGTAAGCATTCGCCCAGAAGATGATATGGTAAATGTGCTTATACATCCGTCCATGAGGTCACACTCGGGGTAAGACTTCAATATAGACTGTGTTTGACTTTGATCCAGACTGTGGTCGTGCCAAGCAGGACGGGCGCATTGAGGTCAACACTGATGTTGTTGCCTGCACAGAGGATGGGTTGGTGTTGGTGTGGTTATCAGAGAGGATGTGATTGAGGGGAAGGTTTTGGTTGCTTTAGTAGAGAAGAAGAGACAGGCAGTGCTAGAGGCTGATACTGGACTAGGGCTCGTTGTAGACAGTTCAGGGCCTTCTTGCTACCGATTTGAAGACAATCATGAATCATCTTCTTTCCCTCCATTTACGGTAACTAACAAATTAGGTTAGGAGGTAAATTACTATCTCGACTCCTACATTCATAATGCTTGCTACCATGTAGCTGGGGCAAACACTCACCGTCACCAAATCAAATTTGAGCCCCTTTCTCCACACATGGAGCTGTTCTGTAGAGCTTAACGTATATAAATAAAATGTGAACAACTTAACATGCTTTTCGAGCTTGAGTTATCTGGAAAAGTATAAGTTTATAACTTGGCATCATGATAGACTCCATCTAAGCTCTTAATTTATATGTGACTCACAACATGTTAAAGCCCTTAAAGTAATATATTCTATTCATCTCATATTCTTTGAAACATTTGACTTTTTTGAATAGTCTGAATTGAATTTATTCATGTTATTTTTTGTTATAAAAAATTTTTAAAAAATATATTTAGAAACTATATGTCTTTATTTATCATACATATATATAAAGGTTTTTCATTTCTATATTAAAATGTTGAAAATAAAAAATTATAAATTAATTGTTGAATAATGAATGTTGCAAAGAATTTAGGATGGAGAAAGTATTATGTTATATAAACATATTAAACATGTTTTTTAGAGGTCATCCTTCATTAAATAACATAACTATAATAAGAAACATATGAGATGTAAATAATGGGATAAGTACATTAGGAAGATGTGTAACTATGGAAAAATGACAAATTTTGGGCAAAAAAGAAAAAAGAGATTAGATTAGTGACAAATATTATGAAATAGATGTATCTTTTAGTGGGTTTATAATGTACTCCCTCCGTCCCAGTTTACTTGAAACATATTCCTTTTTGGGAAGTCCCAAAAAGGTTGAAACGTTTCCTCTTTTGGAAAGTTTAAACAATTAAATAATCCTTTTACACGAAACCCAATAAAGACTTTTTTTTTTAATCTCCACTCAACCTCTCACTGTACAAAACCCAAAAAAGAATCGTTCCTTTTTTAATCATTATTTAAACTTTTACTACATAAAAAATTAATACAAATTACATACACCTTAATCTCCGTGCCCAGTCAAATGTTTCAAGTAAAACGGGACGGAGGGAGTATCTAACTAAGAGTTAAAAGAAACAACAAATTATAACCTAACTCTCAAAAACTTTTAGTTATTGGGAGGAGTCTATGAGTTAAAGAAAGTGAATTTTACATCTATAGCAATTACCATGAATTTAAGGTTACTATCACAGCTATATTATTGATATTTGAAAATTTATGTTTTTCCTTCGTACTTTTTACACTATCCTGCACAAACTTCACAAATCCTAATTTAAAGTATTTGGCATAACTTCAATCTGTCCAATATTTTTTCATACAATTAATAGACATTTCAAGTTGTGGATAAACTATGCATTTGGCCCTCAAATTTACTTAACTTAGTAAATGTTTGTGCTTTGAACTTTCCAAAACTATGTGGGTTAGTCTACAAACTCAGATGCCCTAAAGGAAAAATTACAAAAGCTCCCCAATATCTCTTTTAGTTTGTCAAAATAAGATATCTTAGTTTAAAAATGTTTAAACATGTCATGTCCTCCCTCAGATCGAATTTGATTCTCATCCATTATTGGATGAGAACCACCAATGCTGTCACGATTTACCCCAGGACATTGCCGCTCTCCCTCCTAAGATGTTGCTTCGCTGATTGGACTAAACCCAAGTTATGGACACTCTTTTGTCATGAAGCTTGCTGCGTCCCATGGTGCAACATTCATTACTCTTCCTTTTTGATTTGCGATATGGGTGGCATGGTCAAGGAAAGTGACAAATCTGCTTCCATGGTAGTGGTGTCAATAGCCTTAGGGTGGTGCTGAAGAGCTTTGGTGGCTGAAGGAGTGGTGGTTATGCCACGGGAAACAACAGACTTCATAGAAACGGTTTATTCGCAACTCAAGCTTGCTCAAATTGGGGTGTGACGTTTCAGGAGGAAGCGCTGTAACTTCTAGTGGTAAATCAATGCAAGGTGGTGGCTGCCGTCAGTGTCGTAAGAGTTGGACTGGATTGATTGATTCAACTGCGAACCATTGCACTTGACAATCTGGCAATAAACTCATTAGATATTTGGTCAAATTGGTCAAAAATGTTAAAAAAAAAAACAATAAAAATCATTCAAAATTGCCTAAAATTGTTCAAACTGGTTAACCATGAATCAAATTGATTTTTCTGTATGATGGTGGGTGAACCAGCTATTCAATCGGTTGAACCATGACCGGAGGCTTCTCTGTTTCCCTTTACGGTTTAGATCCTACAACATTAGCTGTCGTCAATGAGTAGCAGAAGAGAATCATATTCAATCTGATGAAGGAGATAGCGTTTTGAATGTTTTTGAATTTAGAAGGCCTATTATGATAAAATAAAAAAGATGATGTGGATCTTTTATAATTTCTCCTTAGGGCACCTGAGTTTATTGACCAGCAAAGTTCAGGGACTTAAATTTGTTGTGTAATGAGTTATGGGCCAACTCAAGTAAGTTGGTAAGTTTCAGGGCTAAATATATAGTTAGGCCTTAAATTAGTTTAGATAAATGACACTCACGGTCTCTAAACTAATACACATGTTTGCTTAATTGTGCCTTAACTATTAATTGTTACACTGATCATTCTCTAACTATGTCAATTGTTGTAATAATATCCTATCGTTAGAGTTAACTGCTAAGAAGTGATGGAAGTGGGAGGAAAAAAAAGTGCACAACCAGTTCTAAACTTAGTAAAAAATTTTATTTGAGTGCTAAAATTATGAAAACCTATATACTGTTCGGTTCTTTTCTTTTATATGGATCAAGCTAAGAAGTACAAGACTGGAAGAGAAACGGCCTGCCACAATTTGATCCTTTTCACTTTGTTTCAACAATTATGGAGGCATGGAGATCTTATTCCCAGCGTTGCTCAAGTGGCTTACCTCCACCAGAGAGGACCTACACTGGAGGCTTGTTGAAGAGATTAGATTCGTTGTGAAATCAGAAGGAGGTTGGTCACGTTTACATCATTGGAGAAGATGATGTTTAACAAGTCAGTGGTTTGCGAAGCACTAAGGATTGAGCCGCCAGTTTTATTCTAGTGTGAGGGACCCAAAGTTTTTTTGGAAGGGCGATGAGTTTGTGGGGACGAGGTTCATTAGAGAATGAGAGAAACTGCTGAAGTATGTGTATTGGTCGAACAGATGGGAGACGGAGGAGCTGAAAAGATATAAAAGGATATAAAAAATAGATTAAAAAGATATAAAAAAAGATTAAAAAGTAAATTATATAGGCTCAAGATTGATTGAAAGTAAAGGAAAGAGAGATGGTGGTGGTGGTGGGTGGTCTATGTGTTAACAGAATAGACTCCCCAAAACACTGACCTTGTTGGTGATTGGTGAGTGAGCGATGACTCAAGATCATACTGGTGCGCCAGACTCAAGTGGGTGTGAGCCATTGCCTGTTTCTCCTAGACATGTGAAGATTGAGAAGCACATTATTATATGATACAAGCAGGAATAGGGCTCTTTTACCTACTCCATATATGTTCCTTGCCAAATTCTTTTCATTAAATGATATTGTATCAAATGCTCACTTTAAAATTTAAAATTCTAATTAAATTTCTATTTAACAAGTAAAAGATATACAAAATATATTAAAGAGGGATAAAATGGCCGAAAAGAGGTAAATATTTTTGTGTTATTTTAGGTTGTTAATTTTTAATTATTAAAAATACTTTTTGTGTTATTTTATTTAAATAATAGTTTTTATTTTTCATTATAAATCAAATGTTCCATTGTGAAAGGTTATTTGTAGGGGGAAAACAAAGAGTAAAGAATAGAAATAACAGTTGTAAGATTAAACTATAAAATCGTATAGTTTCAGGACTCAAATAGAAAAATATACTAAATTTAGGACTGGTTGTGTACTTGCCCCCATTTTCCGCCACTTTTTAACCACCAACTCTAACTGTAGGACATTATTGCAACAATTGATATGGTTAAAGGATGATCGGTGTAACAATTTTATACCTATGGGACGATTAAGTGACATGGGTATTAGTTCAAGGACAATGAATGTCATTTACCTAATTAATTTTTCCTTTTATGTAAAAATATTTTTAAATATCAATTAGATGTAAAGAAAGAAATATCATGTAACTTGAACTTATTAGAGCATAATCACTAAACAATTTAAATTAGAATTTTAGAATTTCTTGTCAGACAATGTCAACAAAAAAGTTACAACTTTTCAAGTTTTATGAGTATAATCATAGTATCAACTTAAGTTTAAGGGTAACCTAAGTTACATAAAGCAGAAGCAAGAGTAAGAACAAAAGCGCTAATTCATGGAAATTGTAAAAATCTAAGAAAAGGGGCAAATAAGCCCCTAATTTTTGGATGATCGCATACATTGGCCACTATCACTTTTTTTTTTTTTTGCAGTTAAAACTGTCCATAACGTTATCTTTTGGCATAAATTGGCCACTCCCATTATGATTGCCAAATTGGACACATTTTTGGCAAATGGAGTTGATGTGGTGAGTGTACGTGGCATGTAACATGGCATACTTTCTCCTCAATTGCCAGCATATTGGGTCTTCCTCCTGAATAAGTCCCAGTTCACCATTTCAGCCTTTAGGTTTACCAAATTGGATTCCAAAATGACTGGCCATTAACTAGATTTTTCGGTCTTGACTAGATGAGCATCTGTCTCAAGTTTTTCCTCAGTCGCCAAATTTGTCAAATTTTCTCCTTATTCTCTACCTTCTCCTCAGCGACTAGATTTTCTAGTCTCAACTAGATTTGCCTTAGTCTTGACTTTCTCTTTAGTCACCAGATTTGCCATCGATCATCTCCGGCAGCTTGAATAACTCTTGTTGATTGGGGAACACCACACATCTTTTTGTAATGGCAAAAATTGTGCATCATTGTGAGCTGCTCTATTGGGATTTCAGCATCTAATGACTTATTCCCATTTGGGGAAAAATCAGAAGTACTTGAGATAAAGCTAATGGTAGACGTTGACGAAGTCATGAAATGGTTTAGCGTTGTTCCTAAAATGAAGTACCCTAATGCATTTGGGAATCTTGCCAGTGATAGGAAGATGATAGAGGACGGGTTTCTTTGGCATGGTGAGATATTCTGATACTTCACTTCCACTTAAATTGTATTTTGTATATATGTGATGTCATTTTGAACAACATGCCACACAATCTGAAAAATATATAGAATATTCATGAAGATACTAGAATATTCTATCCGTAGTGTGGCCAATTTGTCATGGTCGTAAACGTTAGTGGGTGATATGCCTACAAAGAAACTTCTAGGATGGATTTAACCGTAAAAAAATAATAGTGGCCAATATACACTATTGTCTAAAGCTTAGGGGCTTATTTACCCATTTTCCCTAAAAATATAGAAAATGGGAGCAGCTTGGAAGTGTATTACATTCATAACATGAGTTAAAAATAGTCAAAGTAAAAGTCATCAAGCATAGAGAATAAGAAATGGGAAAACAACTCTTTTCAAATGATTTCAAAATTTTCTTAATATATTTACATTAGCTAATTAATGAATACATATATAGTCTTGTGTCCAGTAAGACGTGTGAAAAAAATTGATTTGAAAGGTTAAGGACTAAATTATAACACCTCATATAGGTCAAGATCTTTTTCAAACTAAATCCTTTTTTTATGGCCACATTTACAAGCTTATACCTGACGAAAACTAATAGCAAGCCAAAAACGATAAATGTGGCTTAGTAAAAACGAGCCAGGACATTTTGGGTTGAATTATTATAATTATTCACATAAGGCCTAAATCTTAATCACTGCTCATCTACAGTGATTTGAATTGTGCTTAGTATATATGCTAGGTGGATCGCCTGCACGTTGTTTCGGCAATTTGTTATTTGGACACTTAATTATAAATAAGTAAAATTTATGGCATGTGAAGACAAAGAACAATATTTTAGGAACTCAAATATTATAAATCAAGGAGCCAATTGTCTTAAAAAAAACTTTGAGGACCAAAAAGATAAAATGTGATAATATGGGAACCTTTTTTAACATTTTAACATTTTTCTGTTTTATACACATCTTTACTACGCCAAATTACTGTTCATAATTGGCCAAAAATAGTTTATTATAGCTCTACCGTGAGATCAAACTATTATTTTGTGTGTATATATAATACTCTTTCTGTTCTATATTCTTTATATAATTTACTTTTCAGCAATTAATTTATAATTTTTTATTTTTAACATTTTAATATATAAATGAAGAATTTTTATATAAAAATGATAAATTAATATATATAGTTTTTAAATATATATATATTTTTAAATTTTTTGAACAAATACTAGTATGAATAAATTTAAGTTAAACTAAGTGAAAAAATTAAATGGTGCAAAAAAAAAAAAGAGACGGGAGGAGTATTTATATCTGACAAGTTAAAATTATTTAAAGTGAACGTAGTAAAGCAGAGGCGATGAACATGAAACTCAAATTTAAATACTATTCAATGTATAAATTTAACAAAAGGGTAAAAATTTATTTTTGTGGTCCTTAACTTTTTTATATTGTCCTAAACAGGTCCTTAAACCTTATTTCGTCTTCTTAAAGTCTCTAACATCTTTATTTTTGTCCCAAGTGTGATCCTCTGTCAATTTTGTAGTTAAAGTTAATGAAATCAAAAGGAAAAAAATTCCAGCTTTGATCCCTAGTTTTCTTCATACGACTCATAGCACCATCAAGACTTTAAATTTAACACTTTCTCTCCCTCGATCTTCACCGCCCTTCCCCTTACCCATTGTAGGTTCTGACTCTCCGTTGCCGCTGAAATCGTCACTGGTGTCGAGCTCGATCATGGCCAGGCACATGCCTCCTGAGCAAGATCTCCCTATTCCTCGAGCACGATCTCTCTGTTTGCTCTCACCATTTGCCGCCAAGATATAGTAACATCAGTAGAACAATGGGTACAATAAGAATCAGCAAAAACCTGGAGGGAGAAGCGGTGAACAATGATGAAAGAAGACCATCGCAATTCCTAAAAGAAGCAGTTACCGACTGGGACAAAATGTTACTGACCCAATTGAATAGAAGGAGACCCATCAAAGCCCACGTCTTACCTCATCTTCTCTCCATTGTATCTCTCTTCCTAACATGATTTGATTCTTCAATTGGATTGGTTTTTGGTTTCTGATGAAACTTGAGGAACTTTATTTGAACAGAGGCTCAAATCAACACTGGTTTTTGCTACCTCCCATGCCATCGTCATCGGCAATCGATTCGAACCCAGACGCTTAAACCTAACTGTAGAAATCCAACGACAATTTCTCTAGTTTCAATCGCTTTTGAATGAAGAGAATAGAATAGATTTCCACCTTGCATCTACGAGAAATCAATTCCAGATTTCTCTAGCGGTGGAAGGGTTAAACACAGATTCGGAGTTAATAGGAGAGCCCAGTCTTGGCTGATTTCTTCCCAGTTTTGGCATCGGAAGGAATTTCTTAGATTCATCTAGATCAGCGACGCTTCAATCGTCGATTACGCCACTAAATGATTTAAAGCTCAGACTGGGAGCGATGCTGGAGGAAGGAGTGGTGGCAGAGAAGCTTGGGCAGAGGCGATGGCAAGCAGTGGTGAGAGTTAACCCAGAAGTTGCCTCACCGTATTCCGTCTGTTGGGAGAGTGAGAGAGAAGAATAAGAACAAGAAGAATCAGTAGCATGACGGAGGCATCACGAGTAGTCTGGAGGCGGTCCGTGAGGGCCTTGATGGCAGGGGGTGCAGTGGTACGCGACTTGTGGCTGAAGGAGAGGAGGGCGACGAGGTGCCTGCGGCTGGGCGGAGCAAAGGGGTCATGGGTGGCAGCGCGGAGGACCGCAAGGTGTAGGAAGCAAATGATTGAGGCAAGGGAGTAGAATGGAGAGACAGAAGAAGAAAGAGAGAAGAATCAGAATCAGTAACACAGATAGATTTATTTTTTTTTATTTCTGGGAATTGGAAAGATTAGAGAGAGAACGTGTTAAATTTAAGGGATGAGGGTACTTTTAGTATGAGAAAGAAATTGTAGGGACATTGTAGAGATTAAAGTTGACATTTTAACTAAATTTTATTAACATTAACTATAAAATTGAAGGAATAATCATGTTTAGAATAAAAATAGGAAAATTAGAGACTTTAAAAATAATAAAATATAAAATAATGGTTATGGATCCATTAAGGATAACGTAAAAGGGTTAAAAGACCACGTATCAATTTCACCCTTTGACAAAAGCACCAATGTTGTTGCCCATGTTGCAAGGTGAAATTGACTCGTCATTGGATTTCTCCTTCCTAGCTGGTTAAGGCCTCAGAGGTTCTAGACCTTGGCATACTGCACGAACTGGGGAAATGAATTCGTAAACTGTGGAATTGAATTCGCGATTTGATCATAAATCCGTCTCCAAAGCGTGAACGTACGATTGGATATAACTCGTCCCCGCATCCCCGATGTCCACAAATTCATGCAACTATGGGGTAACTTTAAATTATCCTTAAAGAAGCGAAAAAAAAAAAATAGCCCAACGGTTACAGCTATTAGTTGTTGTAAGAAGCCTAACGTTCAAATCCTTGATGTTCTTAATCTTCACCATATCTGCCAAAAAAAGGAAAAACACTGAGTCAAGAATATATTTTAGCTACATATAAATTTGGTGGTTTAAATAGTCAAGTGCTAAAAGTTAGAGCGCCACTTCTGGAGTTAAATACTTAAATTGTAGTAGTTTGCTGCCTAAGCTGAGCTGAACAAAAGGCATTAACCCTCGCCACCCCTCGTTTCTGCCGGCTCCTGCGTTAGGGTTTAGTTAACATCCAAAACCAGAAATCTTAAGTGCTTGAATGCGAGAGTCCATTCACCATGGGAGGATCTCGGACCCAAGTAAACAAGCCTCATAAATCCCGCTTCTCCTCTAAATCTTCTCGTAATCTCCACAAAACCTCACTCAAAGGTATTCCCACTCTTTTCTCACGCGTTAATTGTTCAGTGTTCTTAGTTAATCTACTTTTGCAATTCGTTTTAATTTTCTCTTCTACGTTTGATTGCTCAGATAAGGCTCGGATTGCAAAGTCTGAGCGCAATGCCACCAAGGGAGCTCGGGCCGCCCGGCTCCAGCGCAACAAAATGGTAATTCAACAATTATCAAGAAAATGTTGCCTTGTTTGCATCTGCACTTTGGACTTCAACAAAATGAACTATAATTTTGATCTTTGTAATGGCGATTATTCAGTTGCGAGACCAGAAACGGGCGGCTTTGTTGAAGGAGAAAAGGGCTTCTAGTGGGTCAGCCAGCCCTCCCCGTGTTATTGTGAGTCTACATGGTTTCCTTTTTCTTTTTTGATTTGTTTTTCTGTTTTCTGTTCTAAACTTTGGACATTGCTGTTGATGTTCTGTTTTTATCCATTTATTCTCGTGCTAGGTTCTCTTTCCACTGTCGGCTTCTGTGAATTTGAACTCACTTTCTGAGGATATTTTGAAATTATTGTCATCCGAAGGCACTCAAGCCATATCTTCCACAATTGCTTCTCCTGATTACAAACTGAGAGTAACTGTATGCTTCAGTTCCTGAGCCTCTTTTTGTTTAAAGCAAGAAAAAATTTAGCTATTGCTTCTAATAATGGGCATGTTAGGTTCTTTCTGATACAAGATACTTACTATTGGAAATAAAGAGTTCTGTTTCATGATCTCATGTAAGAAAATCCATGATGTTCTAAGGAAAGTTCTATGGCATAGGTATTGCAAGCCCCTCATGGTGATCTATTGTCATGTTTGGAGATGGCCAAGGTTTGACAGTCTGTCCCATGTTTGTTATTTCTTCTGGCTAGTCCATATCAGTGGGCAACTGTGTGTGTCCTTCGCTCCATTAATGGCTGAAAATTTTGAAACTGTAGGTTGCTGATTTGATTGCCTTTGTTGCATCAGCGAGCTCTTCATGTGGAGAATCTGAATATGACTATATTGATTCGTTTGGGAGTTTGTGCCTCTCTGTTTTCAGGTCTCTTGGTTTGCCAAGCACTGCTGTATTAATACGTGTAAGTTGTTCATTGTTCTCAAGTCTTGTGGCATTTCTTGGTTAAAGTATTAACTGTGAAGGTAAGGGTTCTCTTTTGCAGGATTTACCAACTGAGGTTAAAAAGAGAAATGAATTAAAGAAGGCGTGCACTTCTAGTCTTGCTATTGAGTTTCCAGAAGATTGTAAATATTTTCCAGCAGACACAAAGGATGACCTGCATAAGGTTTTTTTTCCTGTTTGATATTATTTTTTAGTGCACCATACCATTTGGGTGATGTCTATGACATATTTTTTATTTTCTTGCTAATTATGAGTTTCTTTGCGCCTTATTTTCTTTTTGGTTACAGTTCATGTGGCTTTTTAAGGAGCAGAGGCTCACTGCACCTCACTGGAGAAGTCAACGGCCTTACCTAATGGCACAGCAGGTTCTTTACTTAACACCTGTACTCTCTCAACCTGATTCTAGTATTCTGAAGGGAAAGTGACAGAATTGTAAGATGAGAGAAATGTAGAAGATGATTTAGGATAAATTTCAGTCCTGTTCACAAAGAACATACAAATAAGTGGGAAGTGGATGAGTAGCAAATCAGTCACATATTTGATTACTATTGGTACCGTAATTGCCATACGGTGAAGCCTTCAAACTTTTCGTAACACTTGCATCTGTTTTTTTTTTTTTTTTTTAGATTGACTTGGTTCCAGATGATTCTAGCCCTGGAAGGTGTACACTCCTCCTTACTGGGTATGTGCGTGCCCACTGCCTCTCAGTGAATCAGCTGGTAATTAATGTCTTTCTTTTCTTTGTTATTGGGGTGAGTTGGTTGGTGTTTGATTAGCTAATTTTACAAGTGATTATATTTCAGGTTCATGTATCGGGTGCTGGAGATTTCCAGTTGAGCAAAATTGAGATTCTCAAGGATCCATTCCCTTTAAACACTAGAAAAAACTGTGATGTCATGGATTCTGATGACATAAGTGAGGTTTGAGTTGTTCCTTTGCATCAGTTAACGGCTCTTTAAGAAGTAATTATCAAGAAAACAAAAGAATAAGAAGTGTGCTTTCCATACATGAAAAGTAAATAAATGATTGATATGAATCTGAGTGTTGGCTATGGGTTATGGTGTACTTTATGTCCTAGGCTGATTTGAACACCATGATTTTTTTTTCCCTATCAATAGGCCATTATCCATTCTATTTATGCTTTCTGGTCTCATTTCTTCTGTGATCAAGCTCACCGCTTTTTGGGGTTACAACTTACTGTTGTATTCTCAACTAGAATATTACTTGACATGACAATTAAAATCACTGGCCTTATTTTTAGATTGCTGGGATTAGGTAATTGTATCTATCTTATGTCAAGTACTAGTATTTTTTTATTTTTATTTTTCAGGTCATTTCTTCTATATTGCCTGATCCTGTGGAGCAGGAACCCTTACTTTTTGAGAATATACCAGATCCTCTTGCAGGTGAACAGGTAATTGCACAGTTATTGAAGCTTTTGATTTCTGCATCTCTAATTATGTTAGGCTTACTCGAATTGCACAAGAGTTTGCTGTAATGATGATTTTTGTGAGTAGACATGGCCCACAGAGGCAGAAATGGCAGAGGCAGAAAGGGATCAGAAGCAAAAAAAGTTGAGAAAACTTCCTCATGGGACTTCTGAGTATCAGGTCAGAACATCTACTAGCATTTTCCAGTTTACTTCCTTTATCATAGAATATCATCTTGTGATCTCATACTGATAAAAGCTAATTTTTTGCTATTTGACTTCGTAGGCTGCTTGGATTATTGATGACACAGATGAGGATAACCCTGAAACTGATAACGAGGATGATGATGATGATGATGGCATGGTGTTGAATGAAAGTGAAAACAATTATCCCAGTCAAGGAGGCACCAACAACCAGGATTTTGAGGAAGATCAAGTTTCCCTTAACTTAAGGGATTCTGATGAGGAAACTGAAACTGAATCTATGATGATGGTGGGTTGTATTGATACATTAGCTGTGTCGGTCTTGTCTTTTGAGTTCTTACTTCATAACCCATTCTTGAGTCCCCCCACTTTTTTGGCCAAGCTTATTACTTTTATATTTGTTTAGCGTTGGATTGGAAAATAGTATGAATATAGTTTATATATTGATTTATAAATGAAGAAAGAAATATGAATTTAATGACTAGTATACTGTTATGATCCTAATTATTATTAGGAGGAAGTTCTGTTCTTAGAAATAATGACTATTTTTTTCCCATATCTCCAGGGTCCTGAGATGTTGCTTGTTCTTGCAATTTATCATGGCTTGTGTGTCGTTGTTCGATGACTAAAATTGTTTTTCTTTTTGTGTTTTGGGTTTAGGATGGAGAGAACTTGACAAAAGAACAAATAGAGGATGATATTAAAAGACTCAAAGAGAAACATGCTGAAGATGAGGGTATCTTTATTTTTCTTCTTGTTTTAACAATTATCAATTTTTAGCAGCACTGTTGGTGTTAGTGGTCAAAACATTTCCCTGACTTGGACTAGTTTGCTGCTCGTACTAGTGGTTTAGTTCCGTCTTTATGCTTAAACTTTGTCAACCTGATTTCGTTGATATTAATGATCATGATGACATGTGAATTTGTGAATATCTTGAATACTAAAGAGAGGCTTCATAGTTCTCTTTAGAATCCTTTTGATGAAATAATGCGAGCAGGTTTATTTGTCTGTTAGAAAGTAGGATACAAATACATTACTTTCTGGACAACAGAATGCGACTATATCATGCACGTGTTTACTGATACTGCATATATTCTTAGTGATGCATTCTTTTTGCCTGCAGAGTTCCCAGATGAAGTGGATACACCATTAGATGTTCCCGCTAGGAAGCGTTTTGCTAAGTATAGAGGCTTAAAATCCTTTAGAACATCCTCATGGGACTCAAAAGTAAATTGCAACATCCTATTTAGTGTAGAACTCTCATTAAAATCAAATTTCAATTAAGATCCTCGCACGTGAAAAGCTGCTGCTCTTATTTGAATCCCTATCAACAATATCTTTTACTGAATTCCAGGAGTCTCTACCTCCAGAATATGCTAGGATTTTTGCATTTGACAATTTCACTCGAACACAAAAGCTTGTTCTTGCCAAAGTAGCAGAAAGGGAGCAAGGAAATAGAGATGATTGTGTACCAGCTGGATCCTACACGAGACTACATATCAAAGATGTACCTCTGGCCATTGGTTCCAAGCTAAATTCACTTGCAAAGACAGCGCCAGTTATAACATGTGGCCTTTTGCAACATGAATCCAAAATATCAGTGCTGCATTTCAGGTATCCCTGGCATCAGTTCTTTCTTTCTTTTTTTTTCTTTTCTCTTTTTCTTTGCAGTTATTTGAAGCTACCAATAGAAGTATACTTGAATTATACTCTGTTCCACAAGTTGAGCTATGATGTTATGGTTCTTACAGTGTAAAGAAGCATGATAGCTATGAGGCTCCAATCAAAGCCAAAGAAGAATTGCTATTTCATGTTGGCTTCCGTCAGTTCATTGCCAGGTACTATTTTTTTGTGTTCCCATTTGCAATTCGCTAAAACATTCATCCTACTTGAGGTTTGTGCATCTGTTATGTGCAGGCCTATCTTTTCATCCGACAATATTAATTCTGACAAGCATAAGATGGAGAGGTTTTTGCATGCTGGACGTTTTTCCATAGCTTCAATATATGCTCCGATTTCTTTTCCACCTCTCCCATTGATAGCCCTCAAGACTGCTGGAGGTAGCTTCCCAGCAGTTGCTGCTGTTGGTTCGTTAAGAAGTATTGACCCAGACAGAATAATTTTGAAGAAGATAATCTTGACAGGGTGTGTGTTTAATATTCAACTGTTTAGGATGTGTATCTGTCTGATTTAATTATTCCAAGCATTTTTTTTTCCTTTTTTGCAATTATTGTGAATGAAAGTAGGAAGACACGAACTGTAAGTACAAGTCCTTGTCTGGTTTGAAGTTTTTAATTTTGGGTGTGCATGCATGCAGTTACCCTCAACGAGTATCAAAATTGAAAGCCATTGTTAGATACATGTTCCACAGCCCAGAGGATGTGAGATGGTTCAAGGTATGGCATCATTATGAAGGATACAAGGATTTTTTTGTGGTGCAGCTTTTGCATTGATCAGGATGGCTCTTTATGTGATAAATTATCTCGTTTGGTGTGTGATGAATTATGTGGTTTGCTTTACAGCCTGTTGAGGTGTGGACCAAGTGTGGCCGCCGTGGTCGGGTTAAGGAGCCTGTTGGCACTCATGGTATGCTACAAAAATGCTATCGGTACATTAGCCTGAAAAATGATGCCATCTTTATTTGAATGCCTGCTGGCTTGTACTAGAAGGATTTAGGTCTTGAAAGAGGACTTAAGAAAACTATTTTCTGGATGAGGATTTGAAAATATCTTTACTTTGGTGGCAACCTGGTTTGTTGCGATGGCCTGCATTGAAGTGTTGAATGCCACATATTTTCAATCTTAGGCCTGCTCCTTTAGAAAGCCTGGTTAGACTTTTCATTGTGATAAAACATAATGGAGATCCCAGAGGTACGGTTGAGTGAGGAAGATCTTCAATAGTGGGAATTCTTCTTGGCCTGTTTTCCCCTTCTTTTGATTGGGAAGGATCTGCAGTTACCCAAATGAATCAAAATCCCTCACTGTCTGATGTTGATTTCGTTTAGAAAGTCAATGTCATGTGGTAAATGTTTTGTTGATTGTTGATTTTATTCGCATTACCACAGGGGCAATGAAGTGTATATTCAATGGAGTCCTTCAGCAGCATGATACAGTTTGCATGAGCTTGTATAAACGGACATATCCGAAGTGGCCAGAGCACCGTTTTCCTGTTCTTGACACTTGATCGGTGACAGGTTCTGGAAACTATCCTGATACAGGATTATATGCTTTTTCTTCCGGGGAATGAAGCACTGGTTCAGATTCACTTGCATTTTGGCGTTTTGCTGTCGGTTGCCTTGTCGGTCCTGGGACTGGAGGGTAATGTGCCCTTCACTTCCATTGTTCTGACATGGGAACAATGGGTAATCCTCTTGTATTTATTTACTCATTTATTAGAGACTACAAACTAGTGTAGAAGTATAACGCGGTGGCCTTAATATATTTCTCAGCCGATTATTGTTTGCTTTTGTGATTGATCTGTTATTACTTGGCGTTGTGATTGCTGTGTTTCCAACAAAATTTGCTGGCTTTTGAAAATCTGTACTGCCCTATGGCAGTCCAAGTTGATTGAATTGTTCATCCTGATATTATGCTATCAGGATCAACTAGATTACTGTTTTGCCCCGTTTTATTGCATCAGTACGCAGTTTCAAAATGCACAAATCTCGGGCCGTTCTGTCTTGGACTGCATTTTTCTTTGAAGGTGTTCTCTCTAAGCTTCAACCATGGTATTTAATATTGCCGTATATTATGCCGTATACTGTTTACCACGAGTAAGAGTATGTGGTTTAGATATTTTCATATATTTTTTTTCATGTGAAATATTATAGTATACTGTAGTATTTAGTATATTAGTCACTTTTTATTTACATTTTGTTAAAAAAAAAAGTGATACCACAAATATTGTGAGGTACGTACTGTAATATTATATTTTTCACAGGATATTTGAGATTTTTTTTGGTCATTCTACATCAAAATATTATATGTAAATATGTACAATAGTAAAATATAATTAATACACATATTTTAACATAAATATTGTTATTATTAAAATGTATTGTTATTATTAAAGTATTGTTTCTCTTTTTTTTTCTCATGTATCAATAAATTAATTTTTTTGTTGAAGATGTATGTAACTTATGTTATTTTTTTTAATTTTATCCATGGAATTAAAATTATTTTTTTTTATTTTGTGTAGTGAGAGTTTAAATAATGATTAAAAAAAGGAAGATTTTTTTTTTTGGTTTTATGCAGTAAGATATTGAGTGAAGATTAAAAAAAGATTCTTTATTAGGTTTTGTGTGGTAAGAGTTTAAATGGAGGTAAGAGGATAAATTGATTGTTTAAAATTTTTTAAAAGAAAAAACGTTTCAATCTTTTTGGAACATCTAAAAAAAGAATACGTTTCATCTAAATTGGGATAAAGGAAGTAATATTTATTTTGCTATATATATATAACACTTTTTATGTTTTTTGTATAAAAAAATAGTCTTTCATAGTATATTTTATTAATATTTGATAAATTAAGATGAAAAAAATTTAAATACATATAAAAAGGTGCAAAAATTTTATTTAATTTATTTCATCTTAAAATAATATTTTGATTTTTTGTGAAAACTGTAATAGTATGTAACATAGTATACCATGCGGTATATGTTAAAAATATGAAGTGCTGTATATCTAATAGTAATAGTATTTAACATTTTTGCTTTAACATAAGGTTGCAGAATTGGTCAAAAGCGCAATTGGTAAGTATTTTTTTTCCCCCCTGAAAACAACCTTCATTTTGAGGCATTACGAGCATTAGGAAGATAGATGATATACTTTTCATCCCATCATTGATTCAGAAGTAGTAAGCATAGCATAGCAATGAGACAGTAAAGCTATCGAAATTTAGGAATGTAATTGAGACTTGAATTTTTGGTGATCCATAAGTTTTAGAGATTAATAGTACACTTCAATTGATCAATATGACAGTAATTGACTATCTCATATGATTGTGGCAACCTTGCTCAAGAATTGTATTTATTTTTTTCCTGGTACTAAAAAAATAATACAAGGTATTACAAGTTTTTTGGAGCAAAATATGGCAACTGATTAATGGGTAAGGTGAGGAGCGACCCTTATGCACTCCAAACTGCCATTTTGCCGAGTCTTTAAGTGCAAGAATTTTAAGCCACATAGAATATTGGTTTGCGAAAGAGTTTTATGTCTTAAATGAGAAAAAAAAATGGATTCGGTTAAACAGATTCGGAAAGTTTAGAAACGCAGGCGGTACAAAGCTCTAAGTTCTAAATTTCTAATACCTTATCGTGGATAAAAAATTGGGCCACGCGCGGACAATAACGTCTTGGACAAATTCTGGACCAGGCCTTCCCTCCTCGAGTTTTGGGGCCCCTCTCACTTCGGCCCTTTCCATTTTCGAACGCAGAGACCATGGCACGGCAGCGCCGCCGCGACTCGCTAATCGTAATCTGTCCGACGAGAGGGCGTCCTGTATTCATCGCTTAAACCGTAGCAGGAGAGAGTCCATGCTTAAAGCTATCATTCAGAAAATCTGGTGGTAGCAAAGCTATGCGTAGGGCTGCGACTCCTCTGCGACAATTTGCTGAGACTCTCGCTAAAGCGAAGCCACTCGAATGTGTAGGGCTGTTACCTAAAATTTGACTTTCTTATCCTCCACTTATCTCCGCCATGACGAATTCTTCTTTTCTGATAAATTTGTGTTCTAGACACGGACAGGCGTGGCCGCAAACCCCGAATTATCAAGAGCTTTTTCCACGTTAAATGGTAATGAACACCCCCTCCCCGGGTTTCTCTTTTGCGGGTTCCGAGTTTTGAATAATTAAGTTTGCGTCCATGTCCGGAGAGCAGGAGGTCAGTTTCTTTTGGGGTTTGGACAAGATTCGAGTACCAAGCATGTGCAGCTTCAAATTGTTAATGCGCTTCGCCTGGGCGAGAGAGGCATGGCTCGGGATCTGCTTTCGGATCTTAGTGATGGAAACAACGCAGTAAGCGCTGATGATTTTTTGCATATTCTTCGCTATTGTGCAAAATCACCTGATCCGTCGGTAAGCTGTCTTCTTGTGGCAGTCTATCTCACCACGAGCTTATTCATACACATCTAATGTGGACTTATACTGTTCTGTTTTTGAGTCTCTTCTTCGTTATTTTGTTCTGCTAAGCTAATTGTGCCATATTGCAGATGTAAACACCTCACTTGTGTATGAATTACTTGATTCTTTGAAAAGCTAGAAAAGCTAGCTGCATGCTTGTGGTGCTCTGCCATGTGTGTGCATCTCTGCTTTTTTGTCCCTTTTTCCCCCTAACTACTCTGCTCCTTGCAAAATATGTTACATGGATATAAATAGATCAATCCATTTCAAGGAGAAAGGAAAACAGTAAATGTAATTCATCTTTTCTAGTTGCATTTGGTGTTCGGTTTGCAAGTAATCATTGGGGTATTTGTCTTCTCCTAGATGTTTTTGCCTCCTTAATAGCTTGGATGATTGTAAATTTCATCAAAACAAAGCAGCGGGTACTATTTCAGTATCAATAACAGAATTTTTTAGCTGTTATTGTCATTGTTTTGCTCAGTTTGTCTTGGAAACCTGGAGTTTAATGGAGAGAAAGGAGATCACATTGAACAACATTTGTTACCTACTTATGATGCAGTCTCTCTGTAAAGGGGGTCATTTGGAAGAGGTATGAGACAGTTTATTTGCAACTTAAGGAGTTCTGTTATCATCCAATTATGTAGACTGACAAGTTTTAGTAAAAATTTTCTGTACAAATTAATTAACTACATTAAACAAAGAACACAGTCATGCCACTCATTATGTTACATGGACTACGGGGCATGGACTTGATCACTTAGCTGAGATGAATAAGATTTTCTAATAAACAAATTTTCTGTAATAATTGATGCTGTAACAATTTGATGCACAGTGCCGTTCAAATGTTTGCATGTTATTGTTGATTCTTGGTGCATTACTATTTGCATGATTAATGCATTTCAGAGAAGCTAATTCTTTCAGCTTGTGCTTTTGCAGGCTGGTAATTTGATTAAGTTTCTTAGAGAAAGACATGAAATTCATCCAATCCTACCAATATATAACTGCTTCCTGGCAGCATGCACTAAAATGCAGAGTATAATTCATACTAACCAATGCTTGGACCTTATGGAGCTTCATAGGGTGGGGAAGAATGAAGGCACATATATTGAGCTTCTCAAGGTGTGTTAAAGGTGTTGATCTTGTCCTGGATTATTAAGATTAGACTATAATTTCACCTGATGTTGGTTTCTTTCTAAATATTACAACAAAACAACGGTTGTCTTTCTCCCATGACATGATTTCCCTCCTGTTTTGCAACTACTTCTAGCTTGCTGTTTGGCAGAAAAATCTATCAGCAGTCCATGAGATTTGGAAGGACTACATCAATCACTACAGCCCGAGCATAAGTTGCCTTCAAAAGTTCATTTGGTCCCTCACAAGATTGAAAGATATGGGTTCTGCTTATGAAACTCTGCAATACTTGATAAATTTAGCTATTAGTAAGATCTGTATCCATAACACTGTCAGTGGATATTTTTATTTCTCAAGACTAGACATACCCATACCATCAAAGGGGCAATTAAGTCCGCAGGTGTTGAATTTCAGAAAGAATGAGCTTTCACATGGTTTGACGGTGCAAAGTGATGCTTGTGGTGCAGACCAACTCACCAATACCAAAATGGAGACCCGGGAATTTATGAGTACTAAAATGGATATTCTGAATAACAATAAAGGCCTTTCAATTATGAATGCCCTTAGGTGGTCTTTCAGTGATGTAATTCGTGCATGTGCACAGGCTCAGAGGTGTGAACTTGCAGAGCAATTATTTCAGCAGGTAGGACAACATCTTGCTGTGGTTCTCTTTGCAATATGCATATTGTTAGAATTTGTTGATAAAAATTCTACAAGGAGTGCATCTTAGTGAATCAATTTTTGATATTGCTTGAAATGAGAGAAGCTTTTACTTTTCTTGAAGTGATGCTCCTTATGAATTGCCAGTGTTTGAAGTCAGAGTTATCATTTCTTTCTAGATGCAACTTCTTGGATTGGAACCATCAAGTCATACATATGATGGTTTAGCGCGAGCTGTTATTTCAACGAGAGGTTTTAATGCTGGCATGGACTTGGTAGGCTTGTAATTCTTCCTGTTCTTGCATTTTTTATGTCAAATCTCATGTTCCTTTTGTAATGATTTGATTGCCACTTGATACCACCCACAGCTAAAGGTAATGGAGCAGAAGAAGATAAAGCCCCTTGCTTCAACTCTTGTAGCTCTCTCTGCAGAATGCAGTAGAGCCTTAGAGCTTGAATTGGCTGAGGCCCTGCTGGAGCATTCTGAATGTCCATATCCATATCCATATAATGCATTTCTAGAAGCCTGTGACATCAAGGTATCCCTGTGTTGTCATGGGACTCCTTACTGCAATTATTTTCAGTTCTATTGTCTTCTTTGGTTGAACTGATCCTTAAGGATGATTGGTGGCTATATCCGTGGTTTGAGCTTAGTAAAGACTTGGAGGATCTGGGCTTTCTGGATAACAATTAATTCGGTGAAAAAGGCCAATTTTCAACTTGTAATATAGGCGTGTCAGATGCATAGTCTGGATTCATGTATTCTCCATTTCTATGTAATGCAAGTCTCTCATTTTTCTGAAAGAAGAAAGATAGTTCTATGAGTAAGAAGTTGAGGCTTCATAGTGATCTCTGTTCTTTTTTGTTTGTTGGTGTTGTTTTCTTCCTTTTTCATTTTTTTTACATATTGTTGTTTGGACAAAGGCTTGTTTTAGCATTGATTGATGGGTTCTTTTCTTTTATGCTGTTACGTTTTCAGTTTGTCTGCTAAATTCTTTTCAGGACCAACCTGAACGTGCTATCAAGGTATTGGCTAAAATGCGAAAAAACAAGGTCCAGCCTAATATCAGGACATACGAACTTCTATTCTCATTGTTTGGTAATGTTAATGCTCCCTATGAAGAAGGAAGTAAGCTGTCACAAGCAGACTCTGCTAAAAGGATAAAAGCTGTAGAGAAGGATATGGCCCGAACTGGTGTTAATCACAGCCTCTTAACGATGAAGAACTTGGTGAATGCCTCTCCCAGAACATACTTCCACCCTTTGCATAAATGTCATATGTAGAATTTACTTTTTATGAATATTCGTTGGTGCTTTAAGTTTCTTAACTTTACCTGTGCTTATCTCAGTCTTTTAGGTACTAAAGTAGGGTTCGCAGTGGTCTCTCGATATAACCCATTTCATTTAAGTTGATAAGTTGTTCCACTGATTGAAGTTTTTCTCCCCTTCAGCTGGAAGCCCTTGGAACTGAGGGAATGATAAGAGAGCTGCTTCAATATTTAAAGCTTGCGGAGAGCCTCTTCTTTCATTCTAATATTTCTGTTGGAACATCTTTCTATAACACGGTTTTGGATGCACTTGTCCAGGCCCATGAAGTAAGTGCTGTACGCTCTTATTCTAGGTTCTCCAATTAGTTAGGGTGTTGGGTGTTTAACAGATTTATTTTCATTGTATGCAGAATCAGATGGCCATGGAAATATTCAAAAACATGAAAATATGTGGCATCCAACCAGATGACATAACTTATAATATAATGCTTAATTGCTGTGGCATCATAAACTGTTTTAGATCTGCTTGTGGAATAGTTTCCATGATGGTCCGTGATGGTTTCTACCCAGATATTGTGACATATACTGCTTTAATAAAGGTACCTCTTTTTATTTTCATTTATGTTTGACTGGGTTTGCTTTGGTTTTGTGATCTTTGGCTCTTGCTCTAGAATACTACTGTATTGATGTTTTGGATAATTTCATTTGGTGGAGTTCATCACTCCCCAAGCGAGTCTAGGCATTTGACTTACGTTTTTTATTGCAAATAAAATGGTCTGAAAATTCTCATAGACACATAACTACCGTTTAGCAAACACGGGAGTTTAGACAGTGTTATACTCCTTACTATTCAATGAGATCTTTTATTTGCCTTTTGACTGCTAAGTTGTCCCCTGAGCTGTTAGTCCTGCAACTCTGGCCGTATATTTGACAATAAGCAGTTAAACATTTCAGTCTCCAAAAGCTCTTAGGGCTGTAACTCCAACCAAGTGTTTTCCCAGGGAGGAATTAAATGATTTAATTGCAGTTTTTCTTGGTCGACAAAAGAATTTAATTCTCCATGCAAGTTGCATGTGGTTTGATAATTGTTCAGCCTAAGTAGGTGGCATAGCATATATTCCTAATTCTTTATGCCATTGACTTCTGAGTTCAATTCCTAAAACATGAATTCATATTCTTGGCAGATATTATTAGAATATGAAAATTTTGATGAAGGATTGAGTCTTTTGGACCAAGCAAGTGCAGGGGGCAATCAACTTGATGTAGTGTTATATAATACAATTCTCAGAAAGGTCTCTCACAAGGTTCTCTCTCTCTCTCTCTCTCTCTCTCTCACACACACACACACACACACACACACACACATGTGCCCCGTGCACACAAAAATAAGGAAGATATTATTCACCGGGCTTGTTATATGGCTTTAGACATGTTTAACCTTTTTTACAGGGAAGGATTGATTTAGTAGAGTTCATTGTTGAGAAAATGAGGCGGGAGAAAGTTCAGCCAGATCCATCAACCTGCTGGTATGTTTTCTCTGCATATGTTGATTGCAATTTTCACAACACAGCCATTGAAGCAATGCAAGTACTGAGCATGCGGATGATTTCTGATGAAGAGCACAGCCTCCATGAAAAAAGAATTGAATTTGAGGATGATTTCATTCTTTCAGAAGACCCAGAGACAGAGATACGAATACTGGAGTTCTTCAAAAACTCTGAAGAAATACTTTCTGTTGCTCTCCTGAATTTAAGATGGTGTGCCCTTCTTGGGTCTCAAATTTCTTGGTCACCTGATTGCAGTCCATGGTCTAGAAGGCTTGCGAGGAACTATGATTATATAAGAGGGGGCATGCTACCGCTACATAAGTGAAGTGGATCAGGGAATTGTCCTAAGCAAACCTCCATGTGCTCCATCAATCTGAAAGGTGTGAATTTTTTTCAGGTTGTTAGAAAAGCTGTGCTGTGCAAAGAGACTGCTCCATGAGAATGTGTTCTAGATGAACTGTTGAATCTGAGAGCAATGAAACAACTCCATATGTCCAGCAGCGCAGTCTGATTTCACTCGAGCACCCTTGAAAGTTTTGCAAAATTCTGGGTCGGCACTTTGTGGTTCGCCGTTTTATACTGGAGTGAGGATCACATCCCAGTTTCACTTTGATACAGATGACAAAGGTCACGATGTTTATTGTGGCAACAACGTTTCAGACAAGCAAGGGATGCCAGGAACGCTCGTTCAAATGCATTTAGTTGGACTATTGATTCAATAAGATAAGGATAAATGATTAAGGTGATCGCAACATAGCTGCTGTATGAAATTTTCATAACTCACGTAAGTGAGCTCTTTGCAGAACTACAGAAAAACAAAACAAAACAAAACAAAGGATCAGATTGCCAACCAAGAGGATAATGGGACTAATGCTTTTTATATGGCTTCATGACAAGGCATGCTAAGCATGCTAAAAATAAATTGCCCCCCACAGTGTTCTCTTTCAAGTATTCCCTAATACTTCTCCGTATTTCTGTCGCGTAGATAGGTCAAGCGTTATAAGCAGTGTTTTAATCAGACAAGTTCTGATGCCCAACCAGTTAAATGTTCTCTCCTGGAGGCAGCTCTGCTAGCTTAGGCGGAGCTCCAAGTACTCTTTCCATGTCAAATCGAACCTCAATATTTCGAATGCTGTAGCCAACCACCATTAGCCAATAAAGCAACTTTGCCAGCTCCGGGGCACTTGTTTCAGTAACACTTGTCTGAAAAGCATGGACAACAGAGTTTAAGAATGTAGATCACAAATTAAAGACAATAAACAAACAGCTTGGAGTGACTCAAGTAGTCTCCAACATCTAGGCCAATCCTCAAAATTTGGGAATTGATACTTGTGTTAGCATGCCAAATCCTGAGAACTTGGTCCAAAAGTTAGAAACATGAGGATCAAGAGCTCTGGAAAATCGAAAAATGTAACACAGCAGTTAAGAGAACCAACAGATAGGAAGAAAAACCTTCATTTTGCTGGGATCTGCAACCGCCAAAAGACGCTTGATGAATGTATTCATTGCTACGACAACATCCTCACCAGCACTACTTGTCAAGTCCTGTCAATTGTGTTTATTCGAAGTTAACTATACGCACAAGAACAATTTATTGAAAAACCAAGTTTAGGCTTCCCCACTTAAGGACCTGCTGAAGCCCAAACCATCTAACACACTCCATGCTATTAGAAAATAACTGACTGCCGAACTGCAGAAGTTTGAGTTGAGCCTTGCTTTATAAACTAGAAGAGCAAAACCCAGGAAAAAGTTACTGCAGGCATTAGAAACAAAATATTAAAACTAGTAGCATCATTTACCTTCAGATTTTGTGGCTCCAGAGTCTTAAGAAATTCCAATAGCTCATTCTGCCCAGTCGTTGATTTCAGTTCAACTTGACTATTTAGTTCCTCAATCTCCGCTTCAAGTAACTCAATATACTTTTTAGCATCAATTCTCTCAGGGCCAGACACATCATTCCACCGTATGACTTCCCCAGAGACCTTCTTTTGTGTCCCAGGTGCATAATCCGGTTTATCCTGCTAGAAAAGAGATCTGAGTGCCATTTTGACTACAATAAATTATTGGGAAAATGAAGGATAAGATTTTAGGGGAATGTACTGATCTTGAATGCTCACAAAATTGGAAAATGTTATAGTAACAAAAAAATTACATGAGGCAACCAGAAAACTAAAACAAGGAAGGGGGAGTGGATCATCTTCATTTTTTCAGAAACATTACACACATCCAAAAGCAGGCAGGAGGTCATATACTTTCATCAATTCTTTGCTAATAAGTTCTCTTTTGCATATATTATCTACCGATAACCAGAGAAGTGAGAAAAACCGCATAACATAGAAGACAATTGCACCTGACAAACTATTAAAACCACACAACACAGAACAAACGCATCCAAACAGGTTCCAGTTCTCGAAGAATTTTCTGCAGCACTTACGTAACTAAATAACCAACTATATGACCAGCACTTCCCCATCAGAACATTACTGATATAAGATTGATACTGCTCCATATCAAGACAGGTTGCACTATTCATGGTTCCACAGCAGATTAAGATTGGGCATAGAAACAACAGAAAGATGCATTAACTAAATGTTATACATGGTTCAGAGTTTTAGAAAATTCCTAGTAAAACAGTGATGGATAAGCAGAGGCCAGCATAAAGCACACTTCATGAACTGTTCCTTCGAGACATACTGACATGGTCCTATGTAGTGAACAGAAGAGAAATTAGTACCTTTTTATCTTGTACATCAGGAAGAGCAACCTGCTCCAAACTTTGCTGCAGTTCCAACCGATATTGAGCATTTCTAAACATATATCCAGTCATCATAACGCTGTACATGAGTTGTGCAAGATTTTCAGCAACCTAAATGAAACGTGAGAAACCCCAAACAAAATTCTGAAGTAAGCTACAACATCCATGCAATAAACCAAGTCCAAATCAGCTAAGCTTCAAGCATATTCAAAAACTGCAGGAACTTACAGTAGTGACCGTTACAGCAAAGAACTGGGGAGGTAATGTTCCAATCATATTTGTCACAGTTTGACGCATTGCGTCAACCACCTGTACATGCACGCGAAAGACATCAACATTTCTGCCGCAAAAAAAGAAAAAAAAAAAAAGCACAGAGAGATGAGGAAATTGAAGGACAAATCAAAACCTGTTGCGGTGCCCTTTTGACAAACAGCTCCATAAACTCTGGCTGCACATTTTTGACATACTCCAGCAGAATTTCTCTCCTAGTTTTCGGCTATTAATTTTTTCGAGAAAAAATATTTAGTCAAATTATATGTTTACAACTATAGAGAAGCATCCAAATGAAGGGAAGGCGGGAGAGACAAGTACCAGAGTGCCATTTGGGGGCTTGGTATCGCCATTGGGGTTAGGAGTCTCCTCGGATTTGGAAGAATCATAAGCTTTAACTCTAAAACCCAACTTCCCACTCCTCGAGAGTTTTCTCGGAAACCGAATTAGAGGGACGCAAAGTTGGTGCCTTGAAGACTGAACTGCCATGGAAGAAGATTGCAGTACAAAAGAGAAGGGTTTCACCGTCAACGAATTCATCAGAGCGTCCTACAAAATCAAGTCCTTTTTCCACTTCAAATTCGCTGATGCAGTTCCAAAAGACCCGGTAATCTTTT
Source organism: Aquilaria sinensis (assembly GCA_005392925.1). Lineage (NCBI taxonomy): Eukaryota > Viridiplantae > Streptophyta > Magnoliopsida > Malvales > Thymelaeaceae > Aquilaria > Aquilaria sinensis. The sequence goes on along the minus strand of SMDT01001567.1, from coordinate 669,880 downwards.
CCTCACAGTTTCGCCATTAATGGGGACGAGAGCAATCAGAACACAATCAGGCCCAGCCCAGACGCAGCAAGAGATGACGAGGGTTCGTAAATGGGTTCTAGCGGAAGAACGTAAGCCGGTGCGTTGAGGAGCAAGGATCGGACGGTGAGGACAACTCGAGGAATTAAGACCGTTCCAAGGCGCCTGCAATCTTGGGCGGCGAGGGTTCAAATGCTTAAGCCATCGAATGTCGCGGGTCTCTGACTCTCTGGTCTGGCTCTGGGATTCAAGAATCCTAGTTTTCTGTTGGATTGAACAAAGGCAAGTGACCGGCCAAGAAAGAACAAAGGCAAGTGAGAATGTAACCTTTTTTTTTTTTTTTTTTATGGAAAGAATGTAAGCTTTTTTGCACTTGAAATCAAATTTCCCTAAAATTTCCTCTTGAAAAATTTCCGTTCTTAAATGACATAAGGAAAAATTACAAAAATTCCCCTGTGGTTTTGCCTAACCTACACTCTGCTCCTCTATTTTCAAAACCTACACTTTACCCCCTATTTGCTTTATAGTGTCCAACAACAACTTCTGAAACCTTAATTTAAACTGCCTGATAATAATGTTTTAGTAAATTCAAGATTTTTTGATATTTTTTTCACAGGAAACTGACTTTTAAAAAATACAAATATATATTTATAGGGAGAAAAATACATCTCTAGAAAGGAAAAACTAATAATTTAAAATATCTGTTAATTATAAAAAAAATATTAAAGAGATCAAAATTACTGAAAAATGATTATCGTATAGTTTAAATGTAGTTTCAGAAGTTTTTATCAAATAGAGTAAAAATTATAGGGGGTAAAGTGTAGGTTTCTAAAAATAGAAGGAACAAATTATAGGTTAGGACATACCTTAGGGGTAATTGTCAATTTCCCATGACATAATTATATTGAAACTATTCATATGCTTGCTACTTCTCCAATGAGGAAGTGAAAAAAAAAAAAACAAAGAAGGATAAGATAATCTAAGGACCGCATCCTACTTTTCTATTATCTTAATAGTACAAAAGAAAATGTGAAACATGTTTTTCGATCAAAAAAATTTATAAAATGGACCAATAATGTACTGCAGAAAACCAACTTCCAGTGCTAACAAAAAAACCAAGAAGGTTACTTTTTGGGTCTTTCATGAGTCATTTTCATTGCTGCGGGATAGAATTATCTCTTGCTTCCCAAAAACAAAATATGTAACTAGCCTATGAGTACTTAGATATGAGACCTGTACAGAATTTGGTGCTAGACAGATCCACTGAATTAGTCCATCCAAAAATTGTTTTAGGCCTTTTTTTTGGGTGGATTTTAGGCCTTGATTTAGTGTCTTTTATTGGAAACATAACAATAATAATAATAATAATAATAATAATAATAATAATAATGTGTAATGAATTAAGATAGGTAAGTTTTATCTAGGGTGATCATTCCTTTATTTCGCTTTTAAATGAAATGAATAGGCCAATTAAGGATAGGAAACCGATATGACTAAATAATTTCAGTTTTTTTGTTTGTAATTTGATTAACTGAATTTCACATACTTGCATCTAGTATTTATTTTTGTTCTTTCTTTTTTTTTTTTTTTTCAAGTTTCGGCCTGAGTGCCCTAATATATATACAAATAAATTTAGGATTTGGCATAATCCATGCACAAATAAATTTTGGGTTTCCATTATTTTCTTTTTTTGTTTGAAATCATTATGTAGGAGCAGTAATTCATTGAAAGTGAAATTTTTATAATGTTATTAAATTTTTATGAAATTTATTTTTAATACCTAGAAAAAATAAAAATTCATAAAAAATCAATAAAATTATAAATATATATATATTTTCAATGAGTTATTTGATATATCTTTTATTGAAATTACAAATATATATAATATTAAATTGTAAAAATTGATTTAGTAAAAAATGATATAATAATAAAAATTAGTTAAAATAAAGTATATTTAAAAAAAACTCGCATATAAATACGATATGTTTTTTTCTAAAAAATTCATGATCAAAACAACGGAATTAGTCTTTTTTTTTTTTTTTTTTGCTATTACAAAATGGTAGAGGTGTTTGGTGGGTTGATCCGACCTAGGACCGGTTTGTCCCGACCAGGCTTGGGCCTACGGCAAGGACCGGGCACGGCCCAAATTTCTGGCATGCCTATACCATGCTAGGCTTGACTCGGTCCTTGGCCAAGCTAGGCTCAGGTCCGCATTTTTTTATTGTTTATTTTTAATTTTTAAAATTTTAGGGTGAATTCGATTGGGATTAAAGGAATAATGTGAGCCCAATGTTTGACCGCCGGCAAAGGTAGGGTCAAATGGGTGGTGGGTAGGGCAGTTAAGTTATGGATAATTACAAGTGTGTCATTGGGTTATTTGTCTTGTTCAGCCAATCAGAAAGTAGCAGTCCTTTTTCTCCTTTAACTTTCAACAGCCTTCCCCCAAACTCGTAGCCAACCCACCCTACCGTTTGGCATTAATTAACTTCCATCCTACTTACTGATGGTCAGCAGTGGTATTGTCTTAGGTAGAGTGTGCCGGATTTGACATTTTTTTCCTTTCCCTTGCCATTACTTCTCCAGTTTCCACATCTCCAGCTTAGTGTCAATTCTCCAGCACGCCCAAATCTGTGGAGGTAATATACCATCTTCGTCATAAGTTTTTTTTTTCTCCTCACACATACATCATGGTTGAGTTTGAAAATGGTGAACTTTACTTTACTCCTCTACTTTAGTCTGAGTTTTTTTTTCTACTTTTTTTTTTTCAACAAGTGCAATTCGTGGATACATAGGCCACTTAAACCAGTTGCTTGTACATCTTCTAACTTAGACTTCTTTTCTTTTGCTCCATTAGGATATACATAATTGGAAAGTGATTCAAGTGCACGGAGTAGCTACTGGCATGTTATTGTTAACGATAATAAAGGTATTAGAAAGAGGCAAATATTTTTTTTTCTTTTTCATTATGTGCTTCATAGTCCAATCTCGTGCGTTGCCACACACATCTTTATATCATAATTTTCATGTGCATTATTAGTCAATGGTTTACTTATGGATGATACATCTTTGATATTTGAATGGGCACATACATTTGTCATTTTGTTGGTGTTTTGCAATAATTGTGGGCGTGGGAATTATATGAGTATAATTAATGGTTGGTTCTCCCTTGAATGGTAACTCAACACTTCAAATAGTACCATGAGTCAACAGGTGGATTCCCAAGGACCTAGTCAGTAGGCTATGTCCACTAAAAAGGGTAAACAACCAAGAGCGCTCTGGGATTAAAAGGCAATTGTGGCATTTTGTTGCATTGTAGCTTCCATTATGCAACAAGTATAAGTAAAGGGTGGGCATCCAATTGTTGTGAAAACAAGAGTTTGATAATTTGTAACCTTTTATCACTTGCAAGCGCACGATGAAATTCATTGTGTGCTAGATTGAGGAAGGGTATCGTTCTAAGAGATTATGTGATTTTGCTAAGGAATGAGTATTAGTTGTCTAAACTACTTGACTATTAGAGAAAAAGCTCTAGTAAAACCTAAGGTCAAATGGTGAATCAAGTGATTAAGGAACACGGACAAGATTAAATAACTCCTCTAATTAACTAATTAACTTAAATGTGGAAAGTTAAATTAACAATCAAATAACTAGAAGAGATTAAACTAAGTGGTTATAGAAGGAAAATCATCTCCCTAGAAATCCTCCCTATTTCTTACTACCCAAGTCTTTGAAGCCCTAGAATATTTACCCCCTTTTATGTGGTGTAAGAGTCTAAAGTCTAAAAACTCACATTTTCAAGCTAAGTCTTTGCTTACCTAGGAACAAACAAGACATTTTTTAATCTCTTATTTTAATCCAAGGTAGTGTAGTCCAAGAACCTCTTTTTTAATCACCTAATGAATCTATAAGTTACATCTAACGTACAATATTCATTACACCTCACTTCTCTCTTCTATCCCCCTTCTCTCTCTCTTAAGAGCAAAGTGGAATTTGTGAGTGTGTGAATTGGCCATCATTCACACTAACATCAAGCATAAAGATGGGTGACACAAAGAGTTTAATATCCATAAGAAATCAACAAAGGTCCATTAAATAACAAGAAATAAAGGTGTCATCCTAGAGAGATGTAGTAGTCTACTCACAATCCATCATTTCTTTCAACATTAAACCCATAAACAAATAATCCATGAAAATCCACTAAATAAAAAAAGGAAAAAAAGAAACCCAAGATGGATTCTAGTAGTCTAAGTCTCCTTGACTCCTTATCTCCTTCTTCAAGCTTCCAACCTTCTCCAATGGTCGTAGTCTAAAGATGAGATGAGAAGAAGAGTGTGCCAATGTTGATGATGGGCTCCTCATTTCCTCTAGCTATTTATACTCAAGGGCTTCCTCTTTCCTTTTTTCTAGCTCCCAAACCATAAAGGGATAGAAATCCCTTCTCCAATGACAGTTCATCAAGTGGGAAGGCATGGGGGACCATAAAAATGAGAGGTTCGGGCAAAACAGGGGATGACTGGTGACGCGTTGCAAGTGTTCGTGAGTTGGTGGTGATGCATCGCCAGATGAGGAAAAATGGCAGAACGCTCGTAATGTTGGCGACGCGTCGCGTCACGTCGCCAGCGCTTCTCACTTCAGCTGGAATTCTTGTACGCCCAAATTCCGTCTTGTACGCCCAAATTTTGTCTCGTTCGATCTTACTCCAAACCGTCACAACCGCAATGTCCTTTCACCTATAGGAAGCAAAGCAAAGCAAGAAACACTAAGAAAGAAATTAAAGAAATTGGCAGTCAAAGTTGCCAAAAAATCAACCACTTTGATCGTTAAATTATGCACTTAACACCAACTAAGGATGGCTATCCAATGATTGAAGAACAAATCCAAGAAGAGACTGGTCATCCATACACCATTGGGCAGTTCAAAAATAAATGGTCTTTTCTCAAGCCCCAGTACTTCACATGGAAGCAGTTGTTTATGGCAACTATTAGGTTGAGTTGGGTTGGGTTGGGATCCTGTGACGAGAATTGTTGTTATAGATGATGAATGATGGGAATCTCATATTCAGGTATATGGTTCATCAATTGGAATATTGTACATGTGGCTTGTTGTTTCAATTGATGGAGTACCGATTTTCTACTAATTTTTACAAGGGTATTATTTTTCTTCTTTGCAGAACAATTCAAAAGTTACTTTCATTCGATACAAGCAGACCCCGAACTAGGGGGATTTGGAGTTTGCGCCAGTAAGGGATTTCTTTCGTCACAGCTGCCTTCTATTAAAGATAGATTTCAGAAGTCAAGAGCCCCTCTTTCACCAACTAGTTATGGTTCTATACGTAATGTTGTAGGACATGTTATTGAAAGGGTTAAGTGAAAATTTCTTATTCTTGTTCGACTACGACATTTTGCCCTAGACATACAGAAAAAAATCATTGTCGCATGCTGTGCACTGTACAATTACATACGTCACCACAAGAATGAGGACCCAAAGTAAGTTGCTTTTTATACCACTGGGTCCTACATATCCAACACAACCTATTCAGATGTAGAGCGGTTGGAAATAAAGGATTTGCAAGAGGAGACTTTGTCTATGGCCCAAACCCGAGATCATATTGCAGCAGATGTAGTGGCCAAATACAACAGCAGTCATGGCGAGTAAAAATGAGGTACAAGTGTCTGCTGTATTACCATTTTAGACCCAGGGAAGTATGAAATAATTATGTATTGTATAGCATTTTATTTTTTATAATGCATGTGAATGCATTATAAAAACCTTCTCGATAATGTCATGAACCAATGATCGGACTAAGTTGGATAATAGCATGCCACACCAATATCATACACGAGGGAAATCATTACACATTACAAAGGTACGTGTACATAGTAACTGATTGTTTCTAATGATAGCCATCCAATATCATAAACTCCCACTATAGTCAAAGGTGGAGTTGTATAAAAGTAGAATAACACACATAGAATTGTGTGGATACACTAGGCCAACCACAAAGAGTTAAAACATGCCACCTAATATATAATTCACATGATGCCCAACTAATTGACATCCAAAATATAATAACATACCTAACCATTACCATGCCACATACATAGCAATTTCGCTTGACCAATCTGGCAGGTTTTCCCTTGGACTGCATCTCCATATGCAACCAAGTGAGGCGGACATTAGAATCCTTCATCTCGTTAATCAGCATGTCATGAGCACTTTCATTATGCATCAAGAACCGAGCTGCATGTGTCCAAAAAGCATCACCCTCCTTAATGCTAGGAATATGGACAACAATTTGCATGGTGTGATCAATGAATGTGGACCTCATAACCGATGGTGAAGCTGACAATGCACAACAGTGATATTTTTGAACATTGACACAGTTAGGGGTCTTTGGTGGCCACTGTAGGGTTGACGAGTCTGAGGGAATTTGAATAATAGTCACTATAGGATTTGGATTATTAGCACCATGACCCATCCGTTGATGCCCAACCCGTGATGCATGAGTTCCCTCAGCAAATAGAACAGTCATCATGTTAAGGGCGGGGATCCATTTTTGACATAAAGTAGAAATTGATAGATCACTCTGTCAAGCAAAAGAAATTTCATATATCAGACGTCAAAACCAGAATACATAAACCAAACTTTAATCAATGAAGTGGTGCTACCTGGATGGGCTTAGCCCACCACACTTTATTTGTAACAATGTATCCAGTATCCTCATCATATGTCCAACCATCATATGCCCCCAGGACAACCATTAAATCTGAGTACTCTTGTTATAAGGTACTTCATTTGTGCTTCAGGTAATAAAGATATCATGTGTAGCCAGTCCCATTTTGCATTTTCTCTGCAACCAACTTCCATCATCCCTTGGTTAAGAAATTAACATCATTCAATCTTTTAAAGAACATTTCGTGAGTAAAGTACAAAAAAGTTGGCGTATATGTCTCGACCCAAGTAGGTACACTGGCTGTTTCATCCTAAAATTCACTGGTAATTCTCCCTTTACTCATTTTCTGTAATGGTAAATATAAACATATTGGATGACAAGTAATTCACTAGAAAACATCAAACACTCCACATTTTGTGGCAATCAGTTTTAAGCAAGGTACATAACTAGTGCACAAAAAGGGCAAGCAAATTTAAACCTCTGGCATTTATGACAGAGAACAGGCTTTAAAATAATATGAAGGGCCAAATAATTGTAAAAAAGCACATTATCACAAAGGTATTAGGTAAATCAATGACAGAACCTAAACTAGAAAAAACATGCATATTTAAGTGTGAACATTGAAACGGCTTGCAAAGAAGCATAACAAGTCCATTACATAAACATTCACTAGTTAGGATTAAACGATGGAAAAAAATAATTGGTTACTTAGAATCAAACGGATAACAGGAAAAAAAAAACTTGAACTAAAGTAGGGGAATAGAACAAAGTTCACCATTTTTTAACCTAGCCATAATGTATATGTGAGGACAAAAAAAACTTACAATGGAGATGGTGCATTACCTCCATGGATTTGGGCATTTTGGAGAATTAACGCTAAGTTGGATAGGTGGAAAATGGAGAAGAAACGGTGGAGAATAAAACACAGTCGGATTTGGCACCATTTACCCCAGTTTATACCACTACTTACCTCTGGTGAATAGGATGAAGGTTAATCAACGCCGGATAGTAGGGTGGGATGGTTGTGAGTTTGGAGAAGAACTGTTTAGAGTTAAAGGAAAAAAAGGATTGTTACTTTTTGATTGGCCGAACAAAACAATTAACGCAATGGCACACTGTAATTATCCCTAACTTAACTGCCGTGCCTACCCACCCATTTGGCCCCACCTCTGCCAACAATCAAATATTGGGCTCACATTATTCCTTTAATCCCAACCAAATTCACCCTTAGTTTTTAGAAAATATTTATAAAACTAAGTGTTTTAAGAATGAAACACCATTACCAGTACAAATTTTATTAATTTTAAAGTCAAACGACACTTAAATTAATTGGAATGTGGTATTACATGAGTAAATGACAAAATGTTAAAAAAATGAACTTAAAAGTAAACACAGGATCTGTGCTCAATAGTATAATCAAATCAAATACAAATTAAGAAGATAAAGTGCAAACCTAATATCTATGTGCATACCTTGTCCAGGTCCTCATCATCTAAACTATTGTGGTTTTGTATTCATAATGTAGAAAAGACCCCAATCACGGTTACAGATACAAACCTTAACTGCATCAGGTGACAACCATGCTCGTCTTTCAAAAATAACTTGTTTTCCGATATTGAAAGCCAACTTGGATGCAATGGTTGAGACAGAAACAACCAGAAGTTCCTTGGCAATGATGTAAAGTATTGGAAATTTGATGCTTCTTGCTTTCTACCATTCCAAAATATTGGTTTCACAGTTCTCCCATACTAAGTTAAGGTATACGTCAACGTCACTAGGACTAAAGGATGCAGACAGGGGCCATTTAAGGAATTGTTCAACCTGGTTGAATAATGTTGAGACGAATGATGATTGATGAATACTCATAAGTGTATTGCTATTAAGGGTTTAAATCATCATTATATACTTTGAGTATGAATATTTCTATATTCTGAGCATTTTTCCACTGGGGTACTATTCACACATTTTTACTATTCATACGCATTTTTACTATTCATTGTTATTATTCATGCATTTTTACTGTTTATACGCGTATTTTACTGTTCATGCACCTTTTCACTATTCATTAATATTAAATAATTATATTTTTTCGTAGGTAAAATCATCACTTGGCGACCTTTCACGAGAAAAATCATATCTGAAGCTATAGATGTCAGAACTGAGCGATTCCAAATTCATCTAAAAGCCAACACATAAATCTTCAACTCTGCTTCATTCTGTGAGCTAATTTAATCATTTTCATTACCAAAATCTGATTATAGATGAGACTATTCGTTATTTCGTGTGCTGAAGAGCGGTTTCAGTAGAAAAATCATAACTTGAGCTACAGATGTCTGATTTGAATGAGCAAGCTATCGATTCGAAGCTAAAGAAGAGATCTACAAATCGTGTGCTTTGAGAAAGAGCTAATTTGCTGTGTATAATGGTCAAAGAATTAAAATAAGTTACAGTCTGCCATTGTTGATTTGTATTTACTTATATTTCACCATTCCATTTTACCATTTCACTCACCCCCAAAACTCTATAAATAGGCATCTTGGGAGGAGGGTGGAGTCATGCCATTTCTTAGGCCTCCTTTATATTCTTGTATCATCTTTAGCTTTTCTTCTTTAGTTTTATTCTAGTTTTTAATACCGAAGCTTGGTCCAAGTGTTTTCTTATTCTTGTTCTTGTTCTTTCTTTTGATCTTTCAATCCATGTTCATTTCATCTTTCTACATGTTGTTTATTATTTTTATCATGACTAACTAATCTTCTTTTTGCTAAGGTGAAATGGTGAAGCTTTTGGTGTATAGGTTATGATTGATTTGAATGGATTACAACGTTAACAGTATTTTCTTGTTTAATCTATTTAACTTCCTTCCTTGTTAAATAGGAGTCTTGATTCATCATAGTTAAATCATTGACACAAAAGTTGTTTGATTCCCTCTGTAGAATATGGCTCTGTCGGCTATATTGGAATCTTGAGTTATTGTCGACAAAGGTTGGCATGATGAATATTTGAACCCATTAGCAAGTGTCGGTGTTTTAAGATCAATGAAAGTTAATACTAACTAAATTCCCCGATTGGGACCTCCTCTATGTGTGGATTCTAATTGAGTGGCAAGATGGGCCTAAATTAATCATAACCGATATACTAAAAGTGGATTCCCTAACTTTAGCTATTTATTTGAATTTGAGTTTTTTTATCAACACCTGTTCACACCTTGTACAAAAATCTTTCCTTATTACCAAATTTGTAATTTGTATTTCTTAATTCACTTTCTTATGGTTCGACATTCGGACTCTCGAGATTTTATTACTTGCGACAACCTATACTTGGGTTACAACAGCTAGAGCGCAGCAATGATAAAGTCCCGACAGTAGAGAAAATAGTGTTTCCTACCCTGTCCTTATGTTGGTCAGCATAAATCTTGTATAACTATTGCAAGCGCTCTTTAAGTGTGGCAATGATAGTAAGAACATTTATATGTGTCATTTCTAAAAATTCATAGTACCCTTCAAAGAGTTGTTGTGTATTCATGATTCTAATAATTGAGCCAAGTGCAAATGCAAGTAAATAGATGGAGGATATATCACTGAAATACAAAATCCATTTGTTTTTCATGTCCTGGATTGTGTCTTTCAGAAACTCATCTTCCTTGTATTGTTTGAAAACTCATGCAATGTTGACCAAATTGATTAAAAACTTATGTGTAGTGGAATAATATTCACCAGAACAAAAGACGGTTACCTCGTAAAAATACCGTAGCACAATGGTTACTTTTTATAGTTTATTTTGCATCTCTTGTTTTAAAATTTTTTTCTTTTCTTTGACATTTATAAAACATGTTATGTGTTCAGCAAATGAAAGTGCATCTATCAACATTTTGTACATTGAGTTCCATTAGGTGGGACCGTCAAGTTTAAAACATTTCCAACTAAATTCAATCTCATTTTCAAGAAAATGCGCTTTAAACTCTTTGTTCATTTTAGACATTGACTTTAAATAATGGATTGCCGATCAAATTAAAATAATTTCAGTACTCAAAACCTGAAGCTCTTTTTGGATAGCCAAGTTTAAAATATGATAGACACATCTAATGTGAAAAAATGTGGCGCCCCTAACATGATCTAATGATTCTTTCAATGTCTCGGCCATGGTTGTCAAAGGTGAAAGGCGCACCTAAGCCACTAGACCTTTGTATTGTCCCAAGAGTAAAATGCTCACTCGAGTGAAGGAAGGTGCACAAAAAAAATATATAGTAGAAAGGTAGAAGCTATATCACACAATAATAAACTTCATCAAGTTATTAAAAGCTCGACTTATAAGTTCAATGAATTTAATTTTTCGTTCAGAATTACTTGTAAGAGTTTTAATCCAATTTTTTTAAGTATTCAAAAGTAAAAGTCTGGTTCAACAAACTAAATACAGTACAGTGTGTGTGCCAATTTAAGAGCTTGCATTATTGGTTGGGTCAAAGACAGATCAACATGAGATTGGGAAAGGGGTATGGTCTTTTGTGTTATTTATAAATTTGTGCCATTAGGTACGTGAGGGTAGAACATTCAAGTGGCTAAGAATGGTAAATTTGTCGTATTCACACCAAATCCGACATCATCTGGCATGTTTGTACCAGATCTGACATTGTCCGGTGTATTCGCACCAAATTTGACATTGGAGTTTGCCAATGAAGCTGAAGTGACACAAATCTGACAGGACGACAGCCCCTGAAGGGCATAGGGTGTGCTTGGTTGAAGCCACCTCACCTCCACCATGTTGAGGTGGTCTGATAGTGGCCTGCCTCGCCTTATCACCTAGGCGAGTGTTTCCTTTTCCTTTGATAACCATGGTCTCAACCGTGACATCATTGTTGAATGCATTGTCAAATGTAATTCCAAAAACCTTATTATGACAATAAAACTTTTTAAAAGTGTCAAAAATAACTTGAAAAATGTTCCAACCAGTATGATTGATATTCATTCATTTAAATGTCATTATACGCTTTTTGAATGACTCAACTGTTATCAATCCAATGTGCAGTGACACAATAATAATTTTGTTTTAGTGGTAAAATCCACATGTCACTAATGAATGAAACACAATGATTAAGAATAGAAAAGTATGCTTGTAGGTTTGATTTATTGGCCTCATATATTTTAAATGCCTCTATTCTAGCAGTACTTCTAGATGTCTTTTTAAAAGCCGGGTTTAATTGTAATTTAATTCAATTTTTCACATGCCTATCCTCAGTTTGTCTAAATGGTTTCTCAGTCAACATTATTAATTTACCATGCCTTGTTTAAAATTTTTTTGGTTAAATCTAAAAATATATGATTCATTGGTAGTATTCCCCAACTATGTTTGTCCTTCGGTACTAGTAGTTGCATCCAAGCAAAGATTTGGATGTTTATCAGTTTATGTTCCATATTTCGTTTGATTGTTCCTGTGTTGGAGTTCTTATGCACGAGCTTCATTTTGCAATGTAATATTTGCATTTTGCAAACCTCGCATCGTTATCATCACCATCATTCTTGAAACTTGGTTGAAATGCTCTCAAACCCATGTGGTGATTCTTGACAATTTTCCTTGTGTCTTAACTTTCGAGTTGATGGCTCGTCAAAGCCATCTCCTCTACCAAGATCCTTCGGTGGTGTGGCTTTAACCTCTTTGACGTTGTCATCAGAAAGTTGATTGTCAAGCCCCAAGTCGCATTGAGTCGTGTCAAATTGCTCGTCGTTGTAGGTATTTTGAATGTGGACCCCACGACTCGCTGGTTAAAAAATGGAACAAAAAAAAACCTCAACCCGGTGTGGGATAAAGAGCTAGAAGCATTCTCCTTTCTTTTTGCTTCCATTTGTGAAAAGAATAAATTGAGAAGATAAAGAAATTTGGAAGTAATTGAGGAAAAATTAAGAAAATAAGCTTGAGAGCCTGAAGAAAATGAGAAAGAATGCATTAAATGAGGATGAGAGATTGTTGAGATTGATGTGAAGAAGTGTTGCAAATGGTTTCCCTATTTATAGGAGGAAGTCAATTTTTTTAGGACCAAAAAACCCTCTAAATATAGTTGTTAGGGGAAGGAGAGTGGAAGTTTGGAGCTAAAATTAATTTGCAGACCATTGGAAGGGTTTATAATGTCATTTCTCTCTGTTTTTTTATTTTTAAGAAAAACCCTGCATGACCATTGGAATCCTATCGTTGCGATCAGACTGGGCTGGCTCAGAACTGCTAGTCCTGGTCCGAGCCATGCCCGATCCCATGATGTGTCAAGCCCAACACCGAATTGGGCTGTATCGGTCCAAGATCCGCATTCCTTTTTCCCAAGCCTATTTCCACCCCTCTTGATACTGTGTCTTAACCGGGCCCATGCCGAGCCATTCTTTGACAGATTTCATGTCCGGTTTGACCCGGGCTTGGCCCAATTGGCTCCTTTGAACGCCTCTGCAAATTGGTCTCTTTTATTCATCCGACTTCCGTCCCTTGTCGCACGTCCTCGGAACTCGAGCATCAGATCCCGGAAATGTCTTGAAATCATCGCACAGGCATGGACCAAGTTCCCTGTTAAAACTATTAACGCGTAAGAGACAGAGACAGAACCTCCTCCACCGGAGCTATGCCTCTGCAACGGCGGCTTCATCAGTCCAGCTTCCGCCTTCAGTCATTCCTGCCATTCATTTGCTGGATCTCCGCCGCTCTTCTCTTCCTCTTCGCTCTCCTCTCATTTCTCGCTCCCTCTCCAGCTGATTCCGACGCCTTTCACAACCTTCGTCGCCACTCCCCTCTCGTACTTCCTTTTTCTTTCACGTTTTCCAGATATATGGTGCGACTTTATCCTCGAATTCTAACGTTGGTGTTTCTTTCTTTCTAGTTTAACGTGGACGCAAACGGAGAAGATTCGGCTTTTCGTGTTCCTGTTAGGTTCTTCTTCTTGTTTCGATGTGGCTGAAATTTTCGTGATTGAGCGTTTCATGCATAATTTACCTGATGCGAGTTGATGATTGTTGGTTATGGATTGTGGCCGACAGAGCAGCTGGCGAGGAACGGATCGTGATATTTGGAGTTCGAGAAACTCCGATTTCTTTTATGGATGCTGCAATGCTAGCAAGAATTTTCCAAGTAAGCAAAAATTTCTTTCGATCTTCAAGATGCTCAAGAGTTGAAACGTTTAATAGTTTATTACGTTCTAATCATTAGTGGATGATGAATCGAACACTTGCTAGACTAATAAATAAATTATTTAAGTAATTGATGAAATCTCTTGGATTTTACCGTTCTAGCTTCCCCTGGAATAAAATGATCGTCATATTTTCTGTTGCAGGAGCTGACATTATAACTCATCCCGATAGGTTCCTGGTAATTATCACCAGCGGAGGCTTGAATCAACAAAGAACAGGGGTAAATGGTTCTCCCTATGCACCTCTTTATGCTGAGAATGTTTGACAGTATCTACTTGTCCTGTGTCGAGCTGTTGATGCATAATAAGCTGTATGATGTGAGTAGCTCGACTCATTGATGGTTAAATTATTTGGAGATAAGAGTCTTTTTTCATCCCAAGCTCTGGACGAACATATGCTGGCTTGGTTTTTATTTCAAGTGTCCTATAACTTGAATATTATTTGAAAATCATGCAGTGAATAAATAACTGATAATTAGACAGATAGCTTTTGAATGCACGAGTGATTTTGCTGGAAAGAACTAATACAGCTGACATGCAGATGTTAGAACAATGTAGGAAAACATCAACTCATGCACTCATTATCCTACAGCTATTGGAACGCTTATCATTGCTTGTTTTACTAGTTATTTATGAGTAGTGCTTATGAGTCACCCAGTCATGGCTATATTTAGTAAATGCTGTTTGCAGATTACTGATGCTGTTGTTGCTGCACGGATATTGAATGCGACTCTTGTTGTACCAAAGCTGGATCAAAAGTCATTCTGGAGCGATGCTAGGTTAGTGATAGCTTGAGCATGTACATTGCTAGCTGGAATCCTTCTTTAGGAGCTTAAGATGTGAAATCTGATAACTAATCTTCTGCTTCTATCTGTTCTCGTTCCAGCGACTTCTCAGATATCTTTGATGTTGACTGGTTCATATCATTTCTGTCAAATGATGTTAAAATAGTGAAACAATATCCTCTAAAGCAAGGCAAAGCTTGGCATCGAGGCAGAATGCGTGTTCCTAGGAGGTGCAGTGAAAGATGCTATCTAACTCGTGTCCTGCCTGTTTTCTCAAAAAGGCATGTAAGTTCTCATACATTATATGACTTGGAAACTCTAATTGTCTAAATTTGAGTTGTTTATGTTATACTTTTCATTTTACTCCAGTCTAGAGGTGGTAGGCTGAATGTGTACTTGTAATTCATTCTTTTGGAAGGGCTTTCTTCATAATTATTGTTTTATACCTTTCCCCTTTTATCTTCTTCACCACTGTGTGTATCAATCACCGCTAGGTCAATTATTCAACTCAGCCTTGATCTCAACTATTGGGGTTGGCTACATGAATCTTGTGTTTCAATGATGCGAATTGACTGTAGGGGATGCCCGCAAAAATGTCCATAATGTTATAGATAGAAAAAGTTTCACGTGGCTGTGAACCTTACTCCTTTGATTCAGGATTGGGACTGGCTGGACTGAGAGCATAGTCTTCTCACATCCTTTCTGCCCCTTCTCTTTTCTCCTATTCTCCTGTTCTTAGCATGTGTTTTTTATCCATTTATTTATTTGAGTATAAAATAGCTGCAGTAAGTGCTCCAACATAGCACATGAACATCTTGAAGGTTAACGTCTTGAGATTTGCAAGCATGCATGCATGGTAGTTACCTTTTATTGTATTTAAACCTTCTTAAGTAACTGCTGGAGCATATCAGAAAGGTTTTATGTTGCTCACTTTGTTGCAGATAATTCAGTTGTCCAAGTTCGATTATAGACTTTCAAACAAATTGGGCACAGAATTGCAGAAATTGAGATGTAGAGTTAATTATCACGCGCTGAAGTTCAAGGATTCTATTATTGAAATGGGGAAGACGTTGGTACATCGGATGAGGATGAAAAACAGAAATTTTGTTGCCTTGCACTTGAGGTAGGTATTGTGTTCCTGATCTTTCCATCGTGTTATTTGGAGATATAGCCACTACTGCATTCACATGACAGCATCTCTGACTTGTATATGACTGCATGCATACTGCCATCTGTTTTAATCCTCAACTAGTGAAAATTATTGGATTTTAAGAGTTTTGCGCATTCTTGCTACTGTCTTGATGTCCAATTGGCAAGTAGTATCCCTTAGCCATCAGGGAATCTTGATTCAGATGAATAACTTATATCACAGTATTGTCATGCTTTGAGGAACTGTCCTTTCTACTGTAAGGTTGGGAGTTGAGATGATTCTTGACATAGTCATTTCTTTTTTCAGGTTCGAACCTGATATGCTTGCATTCTCGGGATGTGATTACGGTGGAGGTGAAAAGGAGAGAAATGAACTAGGCACAATAAGAAGACGGTGGAAAACCTTACATGTAACATCAAAGTGTCATTCTGATTTTGTTTTTCTATCTCATTAGGCTTCAAGTTTCTGGAAGTAAAAATGATCATTCAGATACTGTCTCCTCAGTCTTACAAGAAATATAGGCACAGCCTATAGACATCAAAGTTCTTTCATTCTACATTATCATGCCCTATTGTACTGCTGTGTGTTGAAATTAGCAATGGTTTTGGTGGGAGGGGAGGGGGGGTTAAGTATTTCTAAATGGTTGTATCCCACTTCTCTCTGTATTCCAGGTTAAGAATATGTGGTCAATGTGGTCTCATTCCGTTGGATTTGTAGGAAAGAAACCCTGATAAGCAAAGAAGGCAAGGAAGGTGTCCCCTCACCCCTGAAGAAGTTGGTCTAATGCTGAGATCATTGGGATATGGCAGTGATATTCATATCTATGTGGCTTCTGGCGAAACATACGGAGGAGAGGAAACATTGCAACCCCTGAAAAAGCTCTTCCCAAACTTTCATTCAAAAGATACTATAGCATCAAAGGAGGAACTGGAGCCTTTTTCTGCTTTTTCTTCTCGGATGGCAGCACTTGACTTTATTGTTTGTGATGAGAGTGATGTCTTTGTTACTAACAACAACGGTAACATGGCTAAAATTTTAGCTGGAAGAAGGTATGCTGATCTTGTTATCCATCATCCTATCGTTAGACTGATCACTCACATTTTTCTTTTCCTTCTAAAATTTTCAGGAAGTATTTTGGGCATAAACCTACAATACGTCCAAATTCTAGGAAATTATATCGGTTATTCTTGAACAGAAGCACTATGACATGGGAGGATTTTGCCTCCAATGTAAGTTATTATCAAAGAGGCTTTATGGGGGAACCGAATGAAGTAAGACCAGGAAGAGGTGAATTTCATGAAAATCCATCTGCCTGCATATGCGAAGATTCTGAGGCAAAGAGACGTGCAATGACAAACTCAAAATCTGGAAAATATGGGAAATTTGAGGATGCCACAGGACAAGAAGTATCATTCACCGATCGTATTGATGATTATAGTGATAATGATTTTGATCCAGAGTGGGTTGACCCTGATGATGATGGGGATCAAGGTAACGCATTAGAGAACACTGGGGATGATGGAACTATTTTGGATGATGATAAGGCAACATCTGATGAACCCGAGCTTGAGGAAATAGTTTCAGACTAATAGATTGCCTCGCCACTTGCACGTTTTATCTGACTAAAATTTTTTCATTCCTATATTCCCCTGAGTAGTAGTGTTAATCTATGTTTGAGAATGATGCATGCCTGTGAGACGCCATAAGATGGCCGTTGCAGAAATTAATAGAATGGAAGCAAAAAGCTGTGCATTACCACGAGGCTCGTAATTGGAGTTGATGTGAACTGAAGTTAAGGAAGGGATTCGGAGTAAATGATCGAATACGTATGCTGTTCCGTATACATGTCCATCGGTCTTGGAGGGCCGCCATGTTGGATGGCCTGTAGCTTCAATACAACAGTGTCTTAAATTGGCAGAGGATGACTCCATCTCTCACATTAAGTTGGGAAGAGGTTGTGAAAGCAATTGCCGTATGGGCCAGGGTTGGGGAAGATTTTGGTAGCTGGATTTTGTTTCTTCCGTGCTGTTTGATTTTGACATACTGTTGTTTCTGGCAGTTTACGTTGGTGAAGTGGCTCCTAGCTTTTAGTGCTCTTAGTTAAGACAGTAATATGGTAGACGATTATGTTAGCTGTTCAGAGAGAAGCCTGGTGATTGCAATTGTTGGAAATATGGTTTCCCTATAGATTGTAAATTTAGTTTTCGGACTTCTATTTGTAAATTGAACTTGTAGCTTGACCGGATTATAGGAAAAGGACCTTTCTCTGCAGTGAGAGCCTCTGAGGCATGTTTCTATAATCCCTTTCTGGTAATCCCTGTGTCATTCGACATACCCTTTCTTCCATTTCAGCAAAGTAGTCCTGACCGTTTAACTAAGTTTACATGATGATTCTGCTTACTACCAAAATTGAAACATGAGGAACATTCTTGCCTTCGCTTTTGCTTTTTCTGCTGTTTGGAAGCTTCTACTGCAGATGCTATACATTCAAATCGAACCAAGAGTTGAATTTAGAGCTTCTGAGGAAAAACGTAAAACTTGGCAGAGAAAACATTGTCATCATGTTCACATTACATGTCGGTAAGGCAGTACCGTTGGTATAGTGTTACAAGTTTATCTTCAGTACTTGATTTCTTACCACTTGATATGGTTTTACTAGTCTCAACTGTACAACATAATTATTACAGGATCCAACTTTTTTTCTTTCTTTTTTTTTGTTTTTTAAAAAACAAAATCCAAGTTATCGAATCCTTTCCAGAATGAAGTGGATCAGGGTGAAAATCACGGTTGAAAAGGAATCCTGCTATTTGACTGCAGGCGGGGGCCAGTCAATCTAAGTGCCCCTCTCTCTGGAAAGAAGAAAGTCTAAGTTACTGAACCCTTTCCAGAAATGAAATGGGCGAGGACCACGGTTGAGAAGGAATCATCCTTCCTGCAGTCAATCATGCAACGCAGGGACTAAGCAAGCTGGTACTACTTCAGCCTGATTCTCATTTTCTGTTCGATTTTGTAGTACTTCTGACCTATTTATTCTCAGAAAATTTCCAGCTTCGCTGTCTAACAGAGATACATAATCGTCCTACAAGGCAACAGCTATCAAAAGAATAAACAAATCAAGTGGCGCTAATCCCTACTTAAACAACTGGCAGGTTTCAATCAATACGATCAAACTTCAGGTAAATAAAACATCTAAGGTGAACTGAAATATCTGGCCTGTGATGTCTCTTTATTGCTGGGATGCAAGTCAGTCTGTGTCATCGACCTTGGGAGGTGACTGACCAAAATCCGGACTTGGATAGATACCAGGAGGTCGTTCCCGAGACTGAATAGAAAGCAATTGGCTTGAGTCACCCACAACATCTGCCCATCCGTAGTGAGGTTCAGCCCTTCATCAATGTAAGATGATATGATCAGTCCATATGTATGTCACTATGATGGACAGTCCTTAAACATTACATGCACAATTTTGACTGCAAAATGTTAACCAAACATGCCTAAAGAAAGAGCTTCAGTTTAGAGAACACATTCTTACTCATAATAGGTTTCCTCGTCAACAACAATATCCCAGCTTTCACCTGTTGTGCTCTTCCCATATTTATGAACTTTACTGATTAAAAAGACAGAAGCATATCAGATCCCAAGATGTAGGAACAAATAGAATTTGAATAAAAAAAAAACAAAACACACAAGATTTAATTTCTGTGAATGAAAAGCATGAGAATCATTGAGCAGCAAGTCATGTAAAAGTTAGATGGATTGTTCCATACCCATTTCCAAAGTGTTCTTCTCCCCATGTTCTTGACCAACCTGCGACAAACAGAAAATTTCTCCATCATAAAATTGAAGAAGTGTAACTTATTATGCAAGGATAAAGCAAGCATCTGCTGAAACCTGCTACATCTATAACACAGAAGTTACCCAAAATGGAAGCCTATACAATTGGTCTAGCAACAGTAGCATAAAAAACACCTAGGCAGAAATGAACAGCTGGGAAACCATGCATAATAAGCCATACGTTCACCACTGGGAGATACATGCCACGTCTCCCCTTGACGGGAACCAATGCCAGCAAAAAATTTTTCTTCCCACTTGTCTCCCCATTTGGTTCCCAACTCAGTCTCAGCCCATTTATCTGTCCTGAGGTGAAAAAAGAAAGAAAGAAAAAGAAATCAATATAACCATAGAGATTTTGCAAAAACTCTTTTGACAGTGATGAGACATAAATATTTCCAGCGCAACCATGTGAATAAGCACATTACCAAAGCAAAAAGAAACAAGGATTAAAGAAGAGAACCATTTAAGAACAGATCCTCGACCATCATAATGCTCTCCCCACTTCTCCCACCATGACTGTTCATTCAGCCTGCCATACTTATGTGCTCCCTTTTCTGTCCAGCCTTTAGCATCATATTTCTCCCACCTAGCTCCAAATCAAATTCATTGGTTTTACAAGATTGTAATATTTTGTTGCAAAACTGCACAGATAGCAAATACAAGAAGTAAAAAATGTGAACAAAAGACGCATCAGTTATTACCAGTTCTCATACCACCCAGCATTTTCAGTACCGGATTTTGCTTGCTTTTGAGCACTCCTTTCTATCCTAGCTAAATTGCTGCACCAAAGAACCAGTCATTGTAATGGTCAAAGATCTTATACAAATCAATTTTTTATAAATTCTCAAAAGGATTACTGAAGCTGACACCTCCATTCATCTTGATGAAGCACCTCTTGCCACGTTTCCCACCATGAATCTCCTTCAGAATTTTTCCCAGATTTTTCAACACCTGCAAAGTTTCATGAACCTAAAAGTTAGCCAAACTCCTACGGATAAATAGTTCTGGATACTATCTGTCGATACATATCAGCAACATTACTCATACAAATTCAAAGTACTTGGGCAGGACAGCCAACAGGATACTCAGGAAAGAAAGCTCAAATAAAAAAGTGCCAAATCATGTAAAGTTCACTGAACCAGTTCAGCCTTTTCACTACCACAAAAAGCCTCTGAGTCATGTCTGTTGTAATGTGCAAAATATATTTCAGCAAACTTGCTCATCAGGATAACACAAAAAACATCATCCTAGATTTATGCACAACATAGAAAATGAGACAAACGTTCCAGATAATCCACTTATGGATACAATCATACAAATCAGAAGCATTCTGGAAATCCTTGCAAACTATTTTACACCATGTTTGATTAACAGAGGGAAAGAAGGGCAAGAGAATCATAGGAAAATAAGTAACAGAAGGGAGAAGGGAGGGGAAGTAAGTTACTGTCTTTTCCCTGCAAATTTCCCTCAATTTGGAGGAATTAAAAAAATTAGTGTTTTGAAGAGAAAGAAAGGGGAAAATGTTTGCCTCCAGTTACCCTTCTCCTTATTTCCCTTGAAACAAACAATCAAGGGGAACTTGATTCCCATTCCCCTTATTTTTTTTCTTTTTTCACAACAAAGGAGGAGAACTTAGCTCCCTTCCCTTCCCCTTAAATTTAATCATCCAGACAGAATTAGACATTAAAAAGAATTTCTTTACATAATAAAAGGATCTTTAGCAAATGATAAGACAAACGGTTGTTACCTAGCTCTTTGTATCCAGTCCAGTCACTTTTCTCCCACCACTGCGAAGGAGATTAACAAATTGAATTAAATGCACCCACCTGGGATGATATTAATGATGTCACAAAAGCAATATTGTCATAAAAAAATTAGCAAATTCTTGTGATTCTGTTTCAATACTGTTTGTGTGTCTTTTAGTTCGTGGGGTTGGGATATTGCCTGTTCTGCGATGTAAAGATTATCTGTCCACCTAAATGGCATGCCATATTGGGGAGACAATGGCATCTAACATGTCCTGATGATTACTATCATAAGGTCCATTTAAGATTGTGGAGGCATTTGGAACATAATAGAAAGAGAGCTAATCAGCAGATCAATATTCAGAAAGTTCAAAGCAAGCCTCGTTGATGATTATAAATGAACTGCCATAATGACTCAATTACCTCTTGCATACCAAAATAAATTGATGCATAAAACCACATTTAATTCTGAAAGAGAGTTTTTACCGTCTCTTTCCATTCTGAGGATCCATCATGGGAGCGACCACCCATCCTCGTCCACCTACATCTGTATCCATTCTCTCCCAGATCCTGTCCGCTTTCCCTGTACCAAGTACTGCCATCTTCATTAGTCCCAGACTCATTAACAGTTTCGTTCATCAAGTCAATGCCCCAATCCTTTTCGTTGGCAATGCCAGTGTCTGAAGAAGAAGGAACAAGAGTCAGACCACCATTCAACACAAGACAAGACAGTCAAAATACATTCCAACTCATCAAATGAAAACGAACGAAGTTGTTCATGAAGATATTAAACCCAACTGCTCATAAAGCAATAAACCAAATCAAGTTCAAAAGCAGTAGCACGGATCACCTCTTTTAGGTGGAGTATCCCGGGACTGCGGACCAGAATTTCTTGGCGTGCACCTGCGGTGGAACCTTACTTGTTTGGATGTGGATGGTGACCTACAGCAAGTGCAGCCATGAGTTGTTTATCATCAGTTACCTCCAGTGAATGCTAACTGAATCGTAATTTACGACCAAAACAGAAATGAATTTGAGCAAGACGAGGTGAATAAAGAATTCGGGTCTCCTTCATGATATTGTCTGCTTATTTGTTTAAATAAAAATTATCCAGTATACCCAGTACACTAAAGTCTGAAGGAAGCTGTTCGGTCGGAATAGACAACATTTTATTAAGCATACAATTATAAAAACAAGTAGTGTGGCCGATTTTCATTTTCCTTGCGCTGATTATCAGTGGATACATACTGAGGTGAAGCAAACGGCATCGCAGGAGAGGCACGGACGGCGATCCGGTGAGGCCTCTTCTTACGACCGAATCGCCATTCCTCTATCTCGTCGGCGTTTTGGTCGGCTCTCCGGATCGGGACCACCGAATCGGAGCGGGAGCAGCTGAGTCTCTTCACAGAGGAGAGTCGATCGGATTCGAAGCACAGTCGCCTACGCTTCTTGCTGAGGCCAAGTCCAGGCAAGGCATCGGGCCTGGTGAGCTTGAACTCGAGGCGAGCCGCGAATCCACTGGAAGTCGCCGCCATGAATCAGGGAAACGCCATAGGATCAGGAGGAGGAGATGAAAACAGAAGTGGCGAAAGCTCGGTGGAGAATGGGTGGCTCCGGGTGAAGTTTACGAGTAGAAAGGACTGAGGAATGAGAGGATCAAATAACAGAAAAGATAAGGGTGGTTGGGATAGAGAAATTGGCCAATGAGAATGTAGGAGAGAAATTCGGAGAATCCAGGAGGGAGGGAGAGAGAGAATATGATTAGGGGATATGAAGGAGAAGAAGCGGGAGAGGGAGGAGATGCGGTTAGGTTAAGTGGGGGAATGTAGTGGAGGAATTAGATCGGTGGTTGTGGTTTGTCGGCCATGACTGCCACTGCCACTGCCACCGCCGGGATTGGGCTTAACCATACACACGTGAGCGCCTCCGGCCCACTCTTCCCTTACTTTCTGTACCCATAAAATGCGCTGTTCTTGTTTGGATTTGCCTTCGTATCCCGGCTCGATTCATCTCCTCAGCTCTTGAAAGCTTCACAAATCATAACCTTAGACTGTTTGTTTTTCTTCAATTTAACTTTTTTAATACGTTACTTTTGAATAAAGTCTAATGCTTTTGAATACCTACATGACTTAACCTACAGTTTGTCTATTTACTTTTATAAATTTATATTTTTTTTAATATTTTTTATACTATTCAATACTAATTTTAAAAATTGTAATACTATTCAATACTAATTTTTTAAAAATTGTATTTAAACTGTACAATAGTTATTTTTTAATAATTTTAATCTCTCTATTTTTTTTATAGTTAATATATATTTTAAATTATCAATTTTTTCTTTCTATAAACATATTTTTATCTCTATGAATATATATCAATATTTTTTAAAAGTCAATTAGCTATGAAAAAAATAGAAAAAATCTTGAAATTATTAAAATATGATTATCAGATGGTTTAAATTAGGGTTTCATAAGTTGTTGTCGGTACTGTAAAAGAAAAGAGATAAAGTATAGGTTTTTGAAAATAGAGAGAGCAAAGTGTAAATTAAACTAAACCATAGGGGATTTTTTGTAATTTTCTCAAAAAATAAATAAATAAATCTAATGAGGTTAGCGTTAAAATTTCCTCGACCTTGCTCCACTTACTAAAAAGAATAAAAAGTGATCACAAGACTAACAATGGAGTTAATGAACTAGACTTTTGATACTAGGTGGTTAGACCGAGCATTACAAAAAAAAAACATCGACGGACAAGTTAGTTTTATGAAATTAGTTGAAGTAGGTATGGAAAATTTGGATTTTCGTACTTATTATGGATGTGTCATAAAAGTCTCACTTTATTGATGAGAGAGTCAACTTAAGTATCTTTAAGGTGTAATTAATGAGAGATTATACTCATTGTAGGAAATTTCTCTTATTTACATACTATCTTGATTAAGATGCCAACTGATTCAGTCTTCAATGCAAACTGGGTCCTAACAGTAGGTTTGAACCACCTAGGCACAATGTGATATTAACATGTCCCCTTATAAAAAATTCAACAGATGTGTTTCTAAAGTTTTTTAGGCCCATTAACCATGAAATAACTCCTTTGTGAAAGAAGTTGGTGAATCGACACATATTGAATGTGTGTCTTATCATAACAGCAGGTGGCGGTTTTTATAGCAATTGAGGGCCACGTGTCCTTTTACTACATGTTTAATTGACTTTATAATAATGATGATAAGTTTCCGTTCTCCAAGATGGTGGCGGTGAAGATACCCCATTGGATTATTAATATCCATTTTTACTTTCACACTTTTACTGTTTTCTTTGTAAAAAAAAAACTCAAATTTCTTCTCTCTACTTACTTTTTGTTGTTCTTTAACTGTTTGTTGGGTTTTTGTCACCAACCTCTGTTGTACTTCACCATTCCTTGTCACTTGCATAAGATAACCTCACGCCAACTTGTAGTGTTTTATTTTCAATTTCAATATGTAACTATCTTCTCTCTCTAGTGGTTGGCCACTGCTCTTAAGAAAACTAACAATAATTTACTTTCCTTGCCCAGTTGTAGAGGAGGCAATTGTCAGTGCCTTGCCCCATGGTTAAAGGGAGAGTCCGTTCAAGGAATCAACAAGGGCAGTGAGAAAAATCAAGTGGTGTCCCCTAATCTTTGTAGGCTACCATTAAATTTTGAGTGCTTTTTAGCCTGGACAAGATGTATTGGCCGGTGGGAGTTGAGTTTGTCATGACTTTACTGGAGCATCACGCCCATATGCCAAAAAATGACTACATGTTTATCTATCCCAGTCAACTCCAGATGGTTCTTTAATTTCTATCCACCCCCTTATTCTCAAACTCTATGAATTTTACCAGATCCTCACTTCTCATTTCACCTGAGGTCTTTCATTCATATAAACGCCATTATCTTTGTCTGTCACTTGGCAAGGATCATGCCCATCCTTGAGGCTTCACTTTTATTCTATTGCCATCAATCATGGGCTTGCTTTCTTTCACCTTACTTTGAATCCTCATGGATTAAATAGATCATCTGTCTTTATTGTCACTAAAGATTCATAAAGAAGTTGAAAGAACCAATATTTTTTTGCCCTTGGCCACCTCTTTTGGAAATTCCCTCACCACTAGAGCAGCCTCCCTTAACACAAATTTCACAAGAGGCTTCTATTGATTAAGAATTTCAAGGGTAAGAGAACTTATTGGTGGCTCTTTGTTGTGGTTGGATAAGGTCTTTGTCAATGGGCAGTTCGAGAAGTTATTCCCTTTCCCTATAATTGTTTTGATCAGACGATACTATGTTTTGTCAGTGTTAGGTGGGCTTACCTGAGTTACTCCAAGGTGAAAGATCCCCTGAACTGGGCCTTGTAAGCTTAAGGGTTGTTAAAAATAGGCTTAGAAGTCACAGCTAGGGCTTTAAGAAATCATTCATATATACCCTATGTTATTTTCTATCACTTTTTATGCAAACTAGCCTTCGTTTCTTTTTAAAGACATGGATCGTGAGCAAGGTTGTTAAAATCGCGATTCTGATCGTAGGATCGTACGATCGTACGATCCTAACATAGAAAACATTGTCAAAACGTTGTAGGATCGAAGGCATGATAAGATCGTAGTAGGATCGCAACTAGGATCGTAGGATCGAAAGATCCTATCGATCCTACCCGGTTATTGATTTTTATTGGGGGTAAATTACATGGATCGTCCCTAACATTTGATTTTCATTCTGTTTTCATCTCTAGTTTATTAAATGTTCTCTTTAAATCCTAAACCTATTAAAAACATCCTATTTTGGTTCTAAATTCATTAAAAACATTTCATTTTGATCCCCAATTTGCCGCAATTTGTTAATTTAAGGTAGCTGTCTAATAAAAACTTTTTAAAGCATAATTTAAATTATTTAGTAACTGTCTTACTATAAATTATATATATATATAAATTATATATATATGTGTGTGTGTGTGTGTGTGTGTGTGCATGTGTGTATGTATGTATAATAATAATAATAATAATATTTTTTACAATTAATGGATATTCAAATTATCAGTTTTTCCTATCTGTAAGTTGAACTTATTTCATCAAGAAGAAAAAAATTACTAATTTTAAATTATTTACATACTGTAAAAAAATCATTATACATTTTAAATTTATTAGAAGTCAATTATTGATATTTAAATTATGGACATTGTACTCTTTTCTATTTGTCAATAATGTGTTTGTTCATGAATTTTTTTCAGACTTGTATTAATTATTTTATTGATTATGTTGATGTATACTCTATTAAAGTTTGAATTTTGCTTGTATTGTATCAATAATTAGGTTTTACCATTACTATGACACTAAAATTTTACTTGAGTTTTTAATATAATTGGTCTTTTACATAAACTATATTATTTAGACAAGAAATTTTAATTTTTTTGTAGGATCTTATGATCTACGATCCGATTTTACGATCCCGATCTTGCACAGCAAAAAACGATCCTTGGTAGGATCCCGATCTTAACAACCTTGATCGTGAGACTACTATCTTGAAGAAGAGGAAGGGTATGAAAGAATAGGTCTTTTCATCCAAGGTTATTCCAACTAAAATAAAAACTTAATGGTTCTTAGGGTAGGAACCTTATCCTTATTGACTCCAAAAGTGGAACCAAATATTGGGCATAAAGAGTACCTCTCAACCTTGAGCTTTGTTAAAAATGAAGGAGAACATGACATTTTAGTTTGCCTTTGTGTCCAAGTATACTAATTTTTGACATCAAAGTCATTGATATGGGTTATTATTAGGATATAGTCAACATGCTGAACTGTAACATGTGACCTATTAAATCGTGTCAAAATGTTCCTTGGGTCAATCATTTCCAACTGCACAATTTCTTTGGCTTGCCTTTTATAAGATAACAATGACTCCTTTTTTATAATCATGTGGATGACAATGGCAAGGGGTTTTAGATTCCTATACTTTTCCCTCCTCTTAAGGGACCACGTCCTATCTTGCCTAGGGGTGAAAGTTTTGGATTTTAGGTTGGGTTTGGGCCAAAACACGAAATAAATTGACTCTTTCATAACCCAAACTAACCCAGAATGGAGAAAGAACTCGAACTGACCCTTACAAAAAAATATAGGGTTAGGGTTCCTAATACCCCATAGCTGGTGGCTATTTCCTCTACCACGAAGGGTGGAGGATGACGGTGCAAAGGGTGAACGGAGGATGATGCAACGAGCTGAACCAAATATGGTGGAAGATGACGTGAATGGTTGAACCAGAGACAGGGAAAAACAATGCAACGAGCGACGGCCGCGGGAGGGTGGCGAAGGACAACACAGCGAGGAAAGCGGCAAGACGGTGAGGCTATGAGAGTGACATGGATGAAGAACTCATGATGGATGAAGGAATCAAGATGGAGGAATGGGGAGAGCAATGACCGAGGAAGGATGACAAATAACGTAGTGTAAGGGCGAGGCTAACCACTGGTCTGAGGGCAACAGTGACTCGGTGAGAGTGAGGGAAGTGAGAATGACAAGTAATAGCCAGGAAGCAGGCAGTAGCACAGTAGGATGCATTTCAGCTTTTGGGAGCAACGGAGTTAGGGTTAGCAATAGTTACTTAGTGGGCTGGGCTGGATAAATATATAGATAGTTGCTTAGTGGGCTTCTTTTTGGGTTGATTGGGGTTAATTAGGGCTTAACCTAACTTTTGCTTCCTGTGATTGGGTCAGTTTCGGGTCGATTTGAATACTAGTTATTTCCTCCCCTGACCTGACCTTAACCTGAAAAATAAGGTTAGGATTTTGGTTAGGGTCAAAGACTTTCACCCTTAATCTTGCCTTCATCTTCAATCAGGCTCTTAATTATCACCATCCTCATTAGGGTTTATCTTTTGACCCCTTTGCAATGAGAGTTAAGATGGGAAACATACTCCGTCAATTTACCCTCCCCAATAAGCTTCTCTATAAAATCTCACAACTCCTAGTAGTCTTTTTGCGTCATGCCCTCAATTCTTATATAAGGACTTTACTCTTGTTGTAGATCACCTTCAGAAGGAAAGATTGAGGCCCTTTGATCACCATGTTTTACCGCTCTAAAGTGTACAAAACATTCACCCTTGCGTTCTTAATAGAGTGTACAAGGCCTCTTGGTGATTGGCCCCTCTTTCTTGTAAGGGGCTTGTGCTATCCTTTGGCTTCGATTGATCATTCTAAGAAGTTTTTGGGTTATGGCTCATTAAGATCATAAACATATAAAACTCATCAATATTCTTCATAGAGTTCTTGCCTAGATCCCATGCCAACCTATAATTTCGCATTAAACCCTGAGCTATAACAATCAAATAAACTTTAGGAAAAAGTCTCATACTTGAACAACTTCTGCATTAAAATGTCAGATATAATCTCTTGATGATTCCTCCTTCATTTGCTTTATCTTGAGGAGGTAAGCAACTATTTCGGGTGTAGGCCAGCTCCCTAGGAAGTGTTGTGGAAAAGACTATGACAGGTCTTGAAAGAACTTGAGCCGTTGACCCCTATTTGCTCCAAACTATGTAACGTCTGCCTTCGTCAAGGTTAAACTGAAGACTCTACGCATTGCCTCATCTGTAGCCCTCTCAAATCTTATGAAAGTGAGATACTTCTGCAAATGGTTGACGAAGTCAATAAACCTACCATAAGGATCGGTCTTAGTCATCTAAAGCCCTTGGGGCTCAGGGCATTATTGATTTTCTCTGTCTCCACCCACATATAATTGATACTCATGACTTAGGGGCAAAGAGAATATTGGTGGCCTTGAGACGTTCTTCCATTTGATCGAATTTTATGAAAATCGTACTTATATCACTTACTTCCAGACCTTCTGAACGAACTCTAGACCCATGTGGTGGGTCCCCCAGAGAAAGCTTAATACCTTCATGAACTATATGCTTTTGCCCTAATTGGCTTCTTGTGGAATTGCCCTCCTGACCTCTTGCTTGATTGTGGCTTTTAATCATTCAAGCAAGTTATGCTGGAAGGAACTGGTTACCTTTTAATGTCATAAGGTTTACTTTTTGCCAGATCTCAAGGAGGCAAGGGATGTTCTTCTCCCATGTTCCTCCCTTTTTCCATCATAACCCTGGGGATTTTTTACCTGGTCCCCTAAATTCTGTCCTCCATATTAATGACATCATCACTTTCAAATCAATTTTGGTTCTATTGAGATCCTCGTGAATCCACCATATCATTTCTAATACATGGTGCTAAATTGAAAGCAAAGCTATTAATGGAATAGGTGAACTAGATCTCGTGTACTTGTGGCTTGGACTTGAATCAGGATACATACACTCAAAGGCATTAGAAAGCCCCAAAGTTGTCTCCTAGGTAAACATTTTGACGGTCAAGTTAGCTATCCGAAATTGGAAGAAGTAGCTATCAAAAAGTTTGGTTTTCATACGTACATTGGATGTATCATGAAAGTGTCAACCTAGGCATCATCTAGGTGTAATTAATGAAGGATTTTATTCATTGTAGGAATAATCTCTTATCAAATATCTTCCTTGAAAATTCCAACTGAACCGGTCTTCCATGTGAACCAAATTCTACCAGTCGGCTTGAATTACCTAAGCATAATATGGTTACATAAAAAAAATACCAAAATGAAAAACCTAAATATTGTTGAGATACATTTTGCCTTTCTTGTTTTAAAAGCCTACTTATTACTCCTTCAATATGAGTCTTTTTAAACTTTAATAGAGTCAATTAATTAATAATATCAACTTTTTAAATCATAATTTAAACTTTTCAATACCTATCTTCTACTAATAAGCTTAGATTGATTAATTATAGTTTGACCATTAGTGAATGGTTAAAATTATTATTATTTTCTATTAATTAGCTTAAGTGTAGAATATTTTAATTGTCAACTACGGTAAAGCTTTAGATGATAAAATATAGATTTCTAGAACATGTGATATATTTTCACCCAAATCTTAGATTTTTTTTTGTAAATTATCCTATAGCACACGACACTGACAAGTAAATTATCAACTTTTTTGTTTCTCTAATTTTTTTTTTTCATACTCATTATCAATTCATTTTACAAGTTTCGAGTTTTGACAGGTAAAATCTAGAGGTGTATTTTCTAATCTGCAAATAAGTAAAATTCTGATCTAACCATGTTAAATTTGAAACTGCCACTAAATAAGACATCAAGTGTAACATTTTATTTTAAGCATACATCGAATCAATTCAATTCTTAAAATTTCTTTTAGGTTTAAACAAGGTCCCCGACTATTAAACTAGCTGAATCATAGAATACTCTCTAAATATGGTTGCACAATAAGTGATATTCTTAAGAAATGAGGACGCCACTGAATATCTAATTGCTTCAATTTGAATAGTTGAAGCTCTTAATTGAAATCAATCAATTAAAAATCTGATACTTGCTTTCAACTAGTTTATCCCGTAGAGCCTTCAATCAAATAAAACGAATTCTAGACTCTGATTGACTTTAGCTACATAGTTGAGGCAATTTTTATCTTCAAGCTTGCATACATCCCAGTGGAATAGAGAAGTAGAGACTAATCAAATATTCATAACCTGGCTTCCCTTGGTATTCCTGAAAAAGTTGAAAATTATTTAATCTCTTAGTGATTTTATATTGAAATCAAAGAGAACACATTTCCTATATACAGCTGACATTAACCGGAGAACCAGACTTGTATTTGGCATCACATAAAGATCAAAAAAGAGAGTGGAGTAGACCATAAGATAAAAGTAACAAGCTACATTAGCAAAACTCCGCTTAATTGTGTGTCACTAGTTCCTATAAAGGCAAGTGAGATAAGTTAACTTCTTTACATCCAAATACAACCATGTATTTTACATAAGATTTAGTAAGGTTTGATTCTAACACAAATTTTAGTTCAATAGCCAAATTCTTAATATGTGTGTGTGTGTGTATAAACAGCTTGGTTATTCAACCTTATTAATGCTATACAAGTGTTCATAACTTCATCTTGTTACATCAATTATCATATTAATCAATAGGACGAAATTATGAATATTACAAGTCAACTGCATCACTGTTTTATCTCCAGACGTAGCCTCAACATAAAAATTAAAAACCCATTGTTTCAAAACCGGCTGCGCAACGGTGCACGAAAGGGACCGTTAGGGTAAAGAAGAAAATGCCACAAAAACAAAAGCTCAACCGTCAATGATAGTACTTGGGCTATACAATATTTGTTTCCACTCTGTATAGCATGGATTAAATCTTTTAGAAATAAATTGCAAAACCTGTATGGACCAATGGAACACCACTGCGAGACAAAACTTCATGGATTTGGGTGAGTGATCAGATCATGGCAGCCTCGAAATAAGAGAATCATTGTGAAGAGGAAAGCGCACGTGTATGCGTGCTACCAGGCATAAACTCTGAGGGGTGTTCCATGGCGGCGAACTGCCCAGTTTTTAACACCTGGTCAACAACATCAACTCAGCCCCATCTTTTGGATGTCAGTAACTTTTAGGAGGAGAATGAAAGAAGTAAAGCATGATCTAATTCATCTTCTGGTAAGAAAGGGCTTGATCGACTCTACAACAACCTGCATTTTGTATACAGAAAGGTACCCAAGCATTTCGTTACTGTATTCCTACCAAACATGTAAAATAGTGTATCTATATTAGCAGAGCATTGAACCCATGTGAAACTTGAAAACATATGTCAAGGTGGCATTTAGTTATGGCAAACTTTCCATTTTTCTTCTCCGTTCTTTTTCTTTTTTTTTTTTGTTTGACAAGAGTATGAGGGCATAACTTATTTCAAGGACATGCAATACCTTGCCTTCTATAATTTGACAAGCCTATTTGTGAACGGAAAACCACATATTAGATTTTTTTCAGTTTACAAAAGGAGTTCTCCATAGCACAGAAAATATGGTTTTCCCCTCCATAAATTATGCCATGACTTCAAACTTTTATTGAAGAAATTTGGAGAAGAAAAACAGAAACTTGTCCACAACTAAACACTACCTTAACATTCAAAATTTCCAGCATTATATTTTTCTCACCCTTCCATCATATGAAAGTGAAGCAAATATCCATGGTTCCCGAGAACTCCAAGCAAGGCCTGTGATTAACATGGAAAGAATCAGCTTCAATTAAAATTTATTACAATGAGAAGTCAAAAGTTACCATGATTACCATATACACTATCTTCATAATCACTGTATGTATTAACTAATGGATCACCATTTAGAATAGGTTTTTTGATCACCCTGTCAAAGATAGGAAGAATTTTTCAGGAAAGATCAAAAGATGACTATATAGAACAGCACTCAAATAATCTACTTGGAAATGGCAGATAACCTCTCAGATGTTGAGTCATCACTATTAGATCTGGAAGCCAACCACAGGTTTACAACAGAGTCTGTACCACCACTCTGCAACAATTAGCTACTGATCAGGCAGTTTTTAAGTATAGCTGAAAGACAAAGTCCATTCAATAGTTACTGTCACCCAAAGAAAGATTGATTGGTTAGGGAAATACATCTTCCTATGCACCATGTATGCCAGTCAAGATGATTCGGATGAAAAAAGGAAACTAATTGATGACAACCTAGCTCACAAAGACAAAGCAAGGAACATATACAAGCTATATGCCATAGTTTTGCATGCATTTCAGAGAGTCAGAAAGTGTCAGAACCAGTATTAATCCATCATATTCTGGATTGCAAGCAATGGCCCATGTCCTGCAAATATAATAAGTATATCAAAGTATGAACTAAATTCACCTTCAATTATCCTCTCATATCAAATAGAAAATGTTGACGTAGAAATAAGAATCGCATATATATCCTAGAATAAGTAAGCTCATTACCAGTGAGTATGACCATTAAGTTCTTGGATAGGAAATTTTGGCTTTCTAAGATCCCATATGTGTATGGCAGATTCATCTCCTGCAGTAACCTGCAATAGATGAGGGTCAATCTTACATATCACTAGGGCATATGTTAAAAAAGACCCAGGGAACTCATGCTACCTTTTAATCATATCGGAAGAGAACTGAAGTTCCTCTAATTGATATTTTTATTCAAATAAAATAAAATAAAAAACCTCAACCATTATCACTTTTATGATCTTCATACCTATGTAAGGTTTAAACAGAAGTACCATTTGATCTCAAAAAGTCAAATATAGAAGACAGACCCTTTGATAATTTTCAAGACTCTGGTGTCGTCCCCCCCCCCCCCCCCCCCCAGACCCCCCCCCCCCCCCCCCCCCCCCCCCCCCCAAAATAATAATAATAATAATAATAATAATAATAATTATAAAGCTCGATTGTTTTATCCTTACAAGTATATGCTTCCTTCTTGGGTCATAGTCAGCATTCCGGATATGAGCATGTTCAATTGAATTTGTCTTCCTGTGGTTCATCAAAATCATGTAAGCCATACCAGAATCTTGGGTGCAGTTTGCAGCTAAACTAACGAACAACATATAAAAATGTTCTAGTTTGAGAAACACCAGTCTTATCAGTACGATGCGATTGATGACAAAATGTTCTAAAAACATGGTACAAATGACATCTTAACTAGTTTGGAACTATTTCCTGCTTGGTTTGGAAGGCAGAAGTTTAGAAATCAGGAACAGCAACATAAGTGTTCTGTTTGCATGTGACATATCTCACCACATTGAAGTGTCATGCATATTCGATGGAAAACACGAGGTGGGCAGAAGGAAAAGGCTACATACTCCATTGTCCTTAAATCCCAGAACTGGATGGATGATTCAGAAGTTGCTGCAATAGCATTTAAATCGTGGGGATCCCAAGCTCCACCAGACAAGTAATGTAACAAACCTGCTGACTCTTTTGATTGCACCTAGATTTAGATAAGAAATCTACTATCACATGATAAGAGCGAGAAACGAGAATAACCTTTAACAGAAGCTTAGAGAATCAAAGACAAATAACTGACAAGAGCCAAGAGAGAGTCATGCTAATGAATCTGAATGAACAAGTACTATGACAAGACAAACCTGGGCAGCCTTTTTTGAACAATCCAGACTCCACAAGAAAATATTCTCTTGATCAATGCTGATCAACTTATCGTGTCTTCCAGATGGCCACCAAAGAACACTAAACATGAGAGAGTATGAATAAGGGGAAGACAAACCCGATGGAATCCAGGAGATCCTACAGCTCAGGTTTCAAACGCAACACCATACCAACCTACTGAACTAGGATAAAGAAACTCACCAATTAATCTTGCCAACATGTGCATCAAGAGATGCAATTCTTTCCAACTGAGGTGAATTGGACTGCCCATACAACTCAGGAATCTGCCAGACAGCCGCCCCATATGATTCGCCTAAAGAGTACAAATTTTATTTAAAAAGTAATAAACCATAATGAATAAAATCTATAAATGACTACAAAACTGGCAATAAATCTCAGACGTCGCAGATCCGGCCAGTCTCAAGCCTTAAAGCATAGACGCTGCTGATGGCTTCTACATTATGATATATAAATGACTATCAAGCCTGCATTTCCAAAAAATCTAGCCCTCTAGAAGTTCGAAGCTCAAACCTCAACTAGTCTAGCGTCCACATTGACCAGTAGACGAATAAAAGCGTAAGATGTTGAGAGAGCAAGACCGGGATGAATAAAATTACCGGTCGAGAAAACGGTGGAGAAGATCCGTTGATCAAAAGGGCAGGAGCAGAGGTCCCAAACCTCGTTAGGATGAGAAAAGAGTCCCTCACAAACAAGCTCAGTCCCGCCCGAAGATAGCCGGATCAAATGCACCTGCGAGATCGCGAAACTCGAAATCAAATCAAGCTCTAATGCCACTA
Source organism: Aquilaria sinensis (assembly GCA_005392925.1). Lineage (NCBI taxonomy): Eukaryota > Viridiplantae > Streptophyta > Magnoliopsida > Malvales > Thymelaeaceae > Aquilaria > Aquilaria sinensis. The sequence goes on along the minus strand of SMDT01001567.1, from coordinate 634,700 downwards.
TATTAGTTCGAGAAGACCAGACCAAAGAAAAATAAACCTCATTTTCTTCGCGGAGGCTGAGGGTCCCGGTGAGGAAGCTGGTGTGATCAGAATCGGCTTTGACATCGGAAATGCATCTAGCCTGCGAGATCGATGCACAATTAGGGTTTATGTTGCTCCAATTCGTGGAAACTTCACGCAACAGATTAGGATTCGTGGAGCTGACCTGATACTTTAGGCCATAGCCAATACCGGAGGATCCACCTTGCATCGCTGCGAACGTGAAGAAGCTAACCACACGAATTGCAACCACCGTTTGGAAGCGATGACTTCTATTTTCTTTCCTTTCCCGGATTTTCTCTAAACTGCTCCTCATTTCAAATGCTACGATACGCTGCCGTATAATCCCATTCTTAGTCCACCAGGCCAGAGCAGCCAACCCATCCACGGCGTAAATGAAATGAGGTCCATAAGACCAGACTGAATGGGGGAAACTCGGGCCTTAAATTTGGGCTACAAAAATTTTGGCCCAAAAACAAAACCCGTAAACAATTAAAGTGGGGGTATAATATCGCGTAAAATCTACCAGGGGTCCATTGGTTTATTTTTTGTCCCAAATTGGTACCCTACCTCATATTTATCCTACCAAGGTCCCTTAACTCAGTATGGGCGACTCAATTATGTACTTTCTATTAATTTCACAATAAAAATAGACGGAAAACGATGATGTAGCTTTTTTAAACCATAAAATACAGCCACATAGTTGACATGGAGCACCTCTATCACTATGGGTGGATGATGTGGCAATAGTTTACACACTTCTTGGACCAAACCTTGGGCAAGAAATAGTGGGAAGAAAATGGAGGGAAAATTTTTCAGAGGGATTGACAAGAATCTGGTGAAGGAATAGAATAACGAATAAAACCCAAAGAGGGGAAGATGGATATATATGTTACGAGGTTACCTAGAATGAAGAGTTCTGGTAGTTCATCCTTTCGTGAAGAAGGAGGACAAAGTGTGTGGCTAAATTGCAAATGTGGCATTCATTCTCAGCTAAAGACAATGTGGACATGCCAAAGCACGAGATGCAGATTCTTTGGATGTAGAAATTATGGGCTATCCGGGTGTGTGATTGTTTTTGCTGATATGGACTGTGAATGAAATTTGAAAAATTTGTTCTCTTTTTTGTGATGCAGACTCCAAATCACTGTTGATTTCTTTAGTGGCATGATGAGGTGACACTGAAGCGATAGAAGATTATTATACTAGGTTTGCTAAGAAGATTGGATGAATCAGATAAAGAGGTAGCATTCAAGGGCAGATGGAAGCTGTGAATGAAATGAAGAAATTGATGAAAAAACTAGAGGAAATAGATGCAAAGTTGGTCGAACTTACTACGAGAAAGTAGAAATTGAAGAGGATGGTGTTGGAATTAAAGAGAAAGAAAAAGACCTTACCGGTTGCTTTGATTCTGTAGTGGGTCAGCTTCTTTTTGTATGTGTCAGTGTGGAGTGCTGAATGAGATGGGGTAGGGGAGTAACTGAAGAGGGTAGGAGTTATTTTGAGTGGTTAGGCTCAACTTTATAAATGGAAAAAGCCAGTAATAAAAGGATGGCAGCGGTGTTTAATGCATACTTGTAAGTGGCTTCATGAGGGTGGGTGTTGCATAAGTGTTTCTCCTATACTGTACATGAGTGATAATACAATGTTATGCTTTTGTTTTGCACATTCATGTCTAGAACCAAATGTTGCAAAATGTACATATAACATAAAAAGTGCATAATCAAATGTACCCAAATATACAACCACCATCAAAGTTGCAAAATTCATCCAAGTTTGCCAGTGGTTAAATTCAAGATGTGTCCGCCATTTGTGTGAGTTAATTACACACCAAAATTCAAAAGTAAGTTTTTTGGCAACATCCTAGAATTCTTAAATAGCTTATGATGGCATCCACGAGTAGCCTCTTGAGCCTTTTGGACAACCTCTTCCTCTTCGGACTCAATATTTTGCGCCCCTAGAATCCATAGGCCAACAGTGCCTTAACTCATCAATGTTTTTGTACAATTTTTTTTTATTTTGGGACACAACAGTCATGTCCACCTATTCTCTATTTTCCTCCTTTTAGCAATTCTAACAATCAGTTTGCATATAACAATCTTTAACTAAGTCAAAATAAGTTTATCACTAGCGTCTAGGATGAGTCAGTTAAAACATTCACACATGTTATTCAAAAGTATATCATATTTAGGAAACTCTCTGGAAAAAAAACCCTAGAGCAATATGATGGATCAACTTCGTTTATCCAAGCCTATACATTAGTATCATAAGCCTTAAGCAACTTCATCTTCCTTTTGAACTCACCTTCATAACTACTTTTTGCTATAGACCAAATTGCATTACTCATAGCTTCTCCTAGGTAGCTTGTTTTGAAGTTAGTTTATAAACGTCTCATACATAATCTTTTCTCAATTCTAAGAAATCGTTCCTCAATAGCAGGAATTAAACCTTACAGTATTCCAATTAATGAATTAATGACACACAAAAAGATGTATAATCAACTATATTAAATAGAACCATACCTTTTGTCTGTCTGACATGAAAGTTCAATACCTAAAGTCTGTGATTCTAAGTGCTTAAGCTAGGAGATATAAAACCACCCCTAAGACTCTCTGGATTATGTCTCTACCATTGCATAGGCAATAGGCCATATGCAGTCACTAGCATTGATTCCTATTGATGTCAACATTTGTCCCCTATATATCCCCTTCAAAATATAACCATCCAAGCTTATAATAGGTTTGCACCTAGCCAAAAAGTCATTCTTGCACCCACTAATACATTTGAATACTCTATGGAAAAACAAATTATCTAGCCCCAACATAAAAACAGTCTGATCATTTGTTTTCTTTAATTCCCCCTATAGTCAGGAAGTTTTGCATAGTGCATATGCTTATCCCCCCTAAGCCTCACTAAAGCAAAACTCTTCCCCCTCCTGCCTTAGACCTAAGGGCTTTAATGTTGAAGCCTCTTCTTATGTAGTCAACAAATGCTGATAATGGTATGCTAAGGTGAGATCTGATCACTTCCAAATACTCATCTACAATCCAATCATATGTTGCCCATTTGTTCTTCAAAACTCATGCACATAAATGCTGAGGGTTCGTTCTTTTAATCTACATCTTTCATCCATCTTTATACTTACCAGCAGTTAACAATAAAATTACATCCTGACTGACATATAATCCTCAACTGTTTCTTATCATTCTTAGTAAATTCTATGTCATACCCATTCTTGATAAAGTAGCTTTAAAGTTTTTTCAATACCTCAAATGAAAGGAAGACCATCTCCACAAGGAATTTTGGGTCATTCATGTTAGTCTCTACATTGAATATAGAGACACTTTTATCCTCTTCATGACTCTCTTTATGCATATTCTCTAATCCTTCACTAGAATCACCATAATCTGAGTCTATATCCTTAAATGTGTATCCTATACACTGATTAGACACACCACAAACACCATATTTAGACTTGCTAGGCTGTTTTGACATACCAACATTGTCCACATCACCATTCTTCCCCTATACTCCACCAATCCCTTCATCAAGATTCATATTTATATACTCATCCCATTGGAATATATTATTGTCTGACTCATCAAATTTAGTCTTACAGCTTATTGACTCAGACTCATTCCCACCCATAATCCTCATCCTCAATCCTCTGACTATCTTTATACTCATTTACTTCATCCCTCATTTCTGCCTTTAGCTTTTCAACATCCCAGACTCAACCTCACCATAACATGATCAAAATCTGTTTTGACATCATTCTCTTCATTTCTGCTTCTTTAAAACTCTTCTAGTTGATAATCATTATCCCTACCAGTCTCATTGTTGTAATCTCCACCTTCTTCATCGTCTCTACCTCTTCCACTATAACTTCAGTAATTCCCAACTATGGGATAAAGCAAACATAATTTATTCTCCACACTTCCTTCTTTCCTTATTTTTTTTCTTAATACACCCATAAAATCTACCGTCATTTTGTTCTTTCTGCTCTGCCTCATCTTCATTATCTACCTCAACTATCTTCAAATTTAGGTTTAGAGGAGACAATGATGCTTTAATTTGTTTAACCCACATTTTCTAATGCTCCAAAACCTCTTCCATGCTTAAACTTACCATATGCACACTAATCTTGTGCTAATATGGCAAATTGGTGTATATAATGTCCATCACATCATTGTTTATCCTTAACCCTCTAGGCCTTTCATCAAGAGAAGTTGTATCACCTATATCTATAAATAATGGCATGGTCCAGTAGTAGTTCATAAACCCTTCATATCCAAACTCCCGCATCGTCTCATCAATATCAACCATGCACATTTTATCTAGGTGACATTGGTTTAAATGATCCTTTACACCATTGATGTAAGCCTTCCATGGTAGGTGATCGTAACATGAGTTACCATATGTTTTTCTTCACATTTGTGCTTATTTCACTCAATTTTACTAGTACTTAATACCATTTTTAGCTTTGTAGGTCATGTTGACAGGGCCCATCGTGGCCTAGGGGTGTTCACGATGTGGGTTTGACCGGGGTCACCCTAAATCCAAATCACACCGCATAGCTAACCGAGTTACATAATATAAAACCAAACCATACCGTTTACCACAAACTCTGATTGAAACCTTCAGTGCGGTTCGGTTTGACCTTTTTATCTTTTCTATCTTGTAAAACAATTTAAGCTACCTCACAACACTTGTCTTAATGTTAATGCATTGTTTTGAAAACTAAATAGTTTTACAAAACATCAACAATTCCGTACTTTAGAACACACAAGCACAAAAGAGATTTTTTTCCACAAAATTGAAAGATAGTATATAGAATCCAAAGCTCCTGCCACATACGATTGCCAAAGCTCATGATGTTTGATTAGAGGGAAAAAATTACTTTAACATATTTCAACTTCTTATACATAATGATCTCAACTTCACCGGCATGAAACCACTAAGTGTGAGTTGCAAGACATTCAAAATGAATTAAAATTATGAACAGTAAATTCTTAAATATGAGAACATGCTTACATAAAAAAAATATGCAGTGAATGAATGGTCATTAATTGACACCAACAATAAGTGATGTCCGAGTTATACCGAAAAATTTTGTAAAGTTGTAGAATAATAAGTTACAAATTAGATGTATCATCATGTGTATATTATACAATATACTACCAAAAATGCAAAAGAAACTATTTTACCTGATTCAATTTGTTCAAGCTCATCAATTTTTTCCTCAACCTTAAACAGAAGTTTCTGCGAGGTTATTAAGGATGTGGTTCGGTCCAGATTTACAAGGTTTCAGAATTAAAACCTAAACTGTACCACATATACATTGGTTTTTAATTTTTAAAACCCAAACCGCACCATAACCTATATAAACCTGCATAGCCAACGGATTGATTTGGTTCAGTCTATGCGGTTTCGCAAGTTGGGCAGATTGGATGAACACCTCTATCGTGGCTTGCCCAAGAAGCCTATGGGAACTTCTCCCACATTAGTCATAATTAGCTAATTGATTATATGCACACTAGTTAAAACTTGTATGTTTCTAGTTAATTAATCCTACTATGCAATCATGCATGAATAATACTTTAACTTATGTAACAAAACAAGTTATAAAATATAAACATAAATCATAAAACATTGCCCAAGCTTTCCACTAAAATCCAAGTTTCAAAGCAGTCAAAACATACAAAATAATTGTGGAATTAACTACACATAATCAATCATGTGCAAGCATTCATACAAAAGTAGACTATGCTGGCACCCAAGAGTAACTCTAAAGTACATACTTAACATGAACATTGGAGGCAATTAGTGTATGAAAACTAGACACTAAACCTTAACACTGACATCCGCAACTAAGGTCCCACCTTAGAGCAAACTCTCAATGGCAAGCTTCATAAGTCTTCCCTTGGGCATCACCAGCCTCTGTTAGCTAAATAAACAATTGTATTTAACACCATAACTTAATCAACAAGCAAACCAGAAACTAGAATCGTAAAGATTCAAATAAACCATATACATATTCATGACCTTAGCTCAACAACCTTTAATGGTTGCTGGCTCAACGACACCTAAACCTACATAACAAAAACTAAGGGAATGAGAATAAAAAATTCTCAGTAAAAGATCCTTTAACCTATAAGAGAAACCTTGAAACATAAAGATATATAATATGTGAAGTCTACTATGTGTGTTTGCAGTCTGCGGGAAGTCTACTATGCGTGTTTGCAGTCTGTGGGCTAACATACACTTATATATTCGAGTCCCTTGGGACTTCTTCTCTTCTTAGTCCTCGCACGGATGCCACCCCATGTTTAGCGAGTTTTGGCACTTAACACACTCCTAGCAAACTTGGTTTGCTGACGTCTTAGTGAGCTAAGCTCACTAAATAACCTTCCTTTGATTGTTGTGCAGGTGAACACGGTGGCTTAAGTTCCAAGGAACTTACTAGGTGTACTAAGCCTCCACATAGCCTCATGTCCTTAGACTTGCCCAGGTCACTTGTTTACTAAGCTTCCACCTTAAAACCTTACCAATAGTGCATTAGGTTCTCACTTGCACTACATGTAACATTGCCTAGGTTACAAGTGCGTTAAACCTTCACTCAAGGCACATACCTATTCAGCATTACTCGATTTACCCTAATGGACTAGCAGTGACCATAGTTAGACTCATTCACTAGGTTCTTTAGAACTACCTAATTGCACTAAGCTTCCTACATCGAAACCTCAATCCCAAAGGCTCGGCTAGGCTCCTGATGGGGCTAAACCTTCAATCCAACTAATGGTGCTCCAATGTGGCCAAAATTTTCCTAATTTTGAACAAAAATGAAGCTAATATAAGCCAGATCAAGTTTTGGAAAACTATAGAAATGGTAGCCCATCCATTTAGCTTCGTGTAGAATCTTGAATTGCGTCAATGAAACACCTGAGTAAAAAGTTATGGCTAAAATACTACAGAGGTGTAAAAGCTGGCGAATAGGCCATTGGCACTGTAGCCCCATAGGCTTAGTATTTTGGTCACCCCTGGTGTACTCTAGGTGCTGCAGCCCCTACAGCACTGTGGCGCTAGAGGCCCATGACCTAACATCAAATTTATGCCAAAAGTACTTTGTGAGGCCTCCCAAGCATACCAAACTTGCATGGGATAGCTTCTTATTCTACAAACTTGCAAAAGAAATACTTTAGGCCATAAATACATGATTTTCCTTAAGCTCTTGGTGCTTCATAATACCATGCTAAGGTTGAATTTATCACTAGTCCACCATAACCTATACCATCCACCAGCATTTACCATTTACAAAACCACTTGAATTCTACCACAAGTAAGCTATGAATGGCATGAAACAAACATGAATTATTAATCCCTTGCCTTACTTGCACAAGAATTAGCAAGCATCAAGCATTACAGGCCAAGAATTCCAAGTTTTAAGTCTCCACTAAAGTTTTTCCTAGGTTCCCAGCAACACAAGGCATATGACACCAAATTAACACTAATCCAACAAAACCCAAGCTTAAAACAATTCAAGAAACATGAAATCTTCAAGGATTGGAGCTTGCCACATGCATAAACTAAGGTTCAAGCTTGAAAAAGGCCACCAAACTCCAACACCATGAAAACAAGTGCAAAACAAGCAATCTTTCACTTAGGCACCAAGAAAAGCTTCCAATTTCTTCAAGAAATCATGGATTTGTGAAAGATTTGAGAATGAGATGATGAGAGGAAGAAAAACTAGCAAATTTGGGGCTAAAATGGGTGAATAATGGCAGCCCCAACCCCTCCAACAAGTTTAAACACATTAAAACATTTCACCCCTAAACTTTTTAAGTTTTTACAAAAATACCTTTTCCCCAAATAGTAACTAGGCAATTAAATGCTTAATCAAAGCTTTATAACTCGGGCTTTGAGTTTGAAAAATGCTCTTTTTACTCCTGGGACTCATTTCAAGCCTCCGAGGTGCAAAATGACCATTTTTCCCTCGGGCGAACCTAGTGCCATAAACTACTAGCAACCAACTAAACCTTTAATAACTTACTTGATCTTGCTAATTCACCTCTAATTAAGGTATTGAAGCTAGGTTTTTATGAACATATCTTGGTTACTGACATCCTGCTAAGAGGGCTCCAACACATGTTGCATCTTTAGAGAGCAGAATGGAGCAAGAAGCTAACTTTGGGGGCTAAATTAGACTAATAAAAAATTTTGGAAGACCAAGTAGCAAAAAGAAGCTAAAGAGATTAAATGTGCGACACATTTCTAAAAGTACGATCGCACTTTTACTTGAGTCAAATCACCTGAAAAGCCCAACTAAAACCACACTTTATAAGCACAATTGCACAATTTCTAGAAAAAAAAACAAAAGTGTGACCTCACTTTCTGGTGGATAAAGAAGGGACCACATTTTTCAAAGTAGATTTCTTGGAGCTTGAGGGCCGACTTTCTTCATCTTCCAACATTTCTATTCAAGATTTAGAAGAAGATGAAAGAGGATAAATATGTTATACACCATTGGATGAGTTTTATTTAGGGTTTTAGAGATTGAAACATAAAAACTTTCATTTTGGTAGCCTTCATTCTAGAGAAAATTTAGGATTCGTTGAGTTTTTCTCTTGTGTTCATCTTGAAATTCTTGCTTGCTTGGAAAATAAGCTAGGAGTACATTAGAGATCAAGTCATTGGTTACAAGGGGTTCTTGGTTTCTTCTTTCCTTTTCTTATTCCTTTTATTTGTGTTTTGATATGTTGAATCCAAGAATGTTGTTCTTTCTTCTCTAGCCATGGAGTAGTTCTTTCTACACCTTCTATTGTTGTAGTTGTTTGACATTAGTTTTATTGGTTGAATACATGATTGGGTTTCTATTCTTCTTCCACAATACTTGTTCTTCTTTTGATTTACTTTCAAATGATGCATGATTGAGAAAGTGAGAGAGAAATTGGAACTAGGAAAGAAGAATAATGAATGGAGAAATAGTTAGAAGACTTAGCTCATTTGCTACGATATTGGTAGAAAGAATTTGTAAAACCTCTACCTAAGGTAGTATTAAAGATGAGAGTACTTGATATCTTAAGATTAGATAAGAAGCTGTTTAGCTTGGAAAAGCAAAAAGACAATTAGCACATTAAAAACCTAAGGTTGTTTCACCTTCAAACCAATTCAAGTAATGAAGCCATAGGAAGTGTATTTGGTTAACTAAGACCTTAAAAAACATGAATTAATGAAATATAGTAGTGTTAGATTTAAGTCCAATTTTTAGTAACTAGTTTGCTTTCCATTTCTAATGTTCATTCCATCATTAGTGTTTAGTTTAGCTAAGATTAGTTGTGAAAAACTTTGGTTGTTGTTCAAGTTAATCGTAATAGTCATGGGATCAACACCCACTCTCCCTCACTACAATGTGACTCATGACTCATGCACTTGTAGGAGAGTGTGATTTTGAAGCATATTACACGCACACAACAGTAGGTTAGTGAATTAACACTACAACATAGATTCCAAATCGCAACTGAAAGTTTAGTCGCAGTTCAATTGTAATATTGGATATAAGCGACTACTTCACGACTGATAACTGCAGTCGCATTTTTCCAAGTCACAATTAGTTTGTGATTGAATCTCGACTGCAGGAAGCAACTGAACATTTCAGTCAAGAATCAATCTCGTATTTTATGGGCGGTCGTAAACTTTGCGTCTAACTAGTTCAGTCGCTAATATAGCGACCGCCATATTTAGTTGCTTCATTAATAGTAATTTTTTAGATATAATATACTTTAATTTAATATAATGGTTATTTAATTAACATTATATAATCCAATTCGTTATTTATTTCATTTTTTATTTAATTGATAGTTACATTAAATTTGTATGAATATTAGCTTATTTAAATTACTCCCTCTATCGCAAAATAGATAAAAACATTTCTCTATGTATGGAGATTAAAGAGTATGTAATTTATGTCATTTTTTCCAATTTTACCCATGGAACTAAAATTAATTTTTTTTTTTGGATTTTGTGTAATGAGAATTTAAATAATGATTAAAAAAGAAAAGATTTTTTTTTGGGTTTTGTGCAATAAGAGATTAAGTGAAGATTAAAAAAAGATTCTTTATTGGTTTTGTGTAGTGAGAGTTTAAATAGGGGTAAAAAGGGTAACTTTGTTGTTTTAAATTTTTCAAAAGAAGAAATGTTTCAATCTTTTTGAGACATCCCAAAAAGTAATACGTTTCATCTAACTTAGGACGGGGGGAGTATTATTAATAACAAAATATTCAAATAATGAAATTAAAATTTAAATAAAATAAATTTAAATTAATATAAAAGTCAACATACATACTCAAATATAAAATTCAAAAATTCATAAAATTCAAAAATCACAATTAAAAAAAAACTTAGATCTAGAGGCGAATAAGGCGGAGGAGGCTGAGGGTGAGGCGGGGAAGGCTGAGGCAACGACAGTAAGGTCGAGGCTGAGGTGGAGGAGACTAGGCAATGGCGGTGAGGCCAAGGTGAAGGCGGAAGAGATAGAAGCAACGGTGGCGAGGTTGAGGAGGTAACCAAGTCGGACGCTGATAGGCTAGGGAGGTGATAGCGAGGAGGACGAGGAGGCTAGGTAGACGAGCGAGGAGAGAAACAGTGCCGCGAATGGCTCGGTGAGGCAAGAAGCAGCTGAGGCTAATAGTTATGTGGATAGAGATGGCGGACGACGACACTAACGGACATGGTGGACGGAGAAGAGAGAAGAGGATGAAAGATGAGAGTGAGAAGGTTGAAATGAGAGACAACCGGGTGAAGGAAAATGGAAATAGGAAGGAACTAGCTGGAGTGACTGAAAAATGTCAGTCAAGGTTTAGTTGAGTTGTAGTCGAAGTTCAGTCACGAAAGCCATGAATGTAGTTGGAGTTTAGTCGAAATTTAGTTGTTTTATTAATCATTTTTCTAGTTTTTTTACTTTATATTTTCATACACACACACACACACACACACACACACACACACACATATACATATACATACACATATGCATACATAACATACATACATACATACATACATACATACAATATATATATATATATAACACAAAATATAGATATAAATATATGTATATAAGAATATAATTATATGTATAGTACAATCATAAATATATGTTGCATGTACATACATGGATATAATTACATATATGGTACAATCATAAATATATATAAGTTCATGAAATTTTCTCCATATACATAATTTCAAAAAATAAAATTAATAAAGAAATTATATTATCTACAGGAAAGGAAGAACCATAAGAACAATTTTCATATCTTAATAATTAATTAGACTCTAAACATGTAAATCCTAAATTAACCCTTAAAACCTAAATTAAACCCTAAGACATAAAACCCCATACCTTAATTTTATATCCCTAAATTGTAAATCTTAAACCTAATTTTATACCATTAACCCTAATCCATAAACCCTAGATACAAACCTTAAAACCCTAAACCCTAGATCCTAAACCATAATTAAACCTTAAAACAGACGTTAACCCTAACTATATGCATACACAAAAACCTTAAACCCTAAATCCTAAACCATTATTAAACCGTATACTTTAATTTCATACCCCTAAACCCTAAACACTTAATACTAATTAAAACCTAAACCCTAAACTGTAAACCCTAAATACAAACCCTAAACTCTAAGTATATCATAAGCTTTACATACAAACCTTAATTAAACCCTAAACCCTAAACCTAACTACTACAAACCCTAAACCCTAACTCTAAAATTCATTAATCCTTAACTCTAAACCCTAAATACAAACCCTAAACCCTAAACCCTAACCCTAACAACCATTAATCCTAAACTCTAAACCCTAAACCCTAAACCCTAACCCTAACAGCCATTAATCTTAAACCCTAAACCCTAAACCCTATTTATACCCTAAATCCTAAATACAAACCCTAATTAAAACCTAAACCCTAAATACAAATCCTATTAATTAAATCCTAAACCCTAAACCTAACTACCATTAACCCTAAAACCTAAACCCTAAATACAAAGCCTAATTAAATCCTAAACCTTGCATAAACCCTAAACGCTAAACCTAATTTATATCATTCACCTTAAACACTAAACCCTAAACTTAATCTATATATACCTTTAACCTAAATCCTAAACCCTAAATGCAAATCCCATATCCTAAATTTCAATACCCTAATACTTAATTAAATACGCTTAAACCATCTTAATTCTATATATATCCATAAATCCTAAAAAAATTCTCAAACCCTAATTAATCAAAAAGAGCTCTAAATTAATCCTAAAATAAATCCCAAAACCCTAATATTAAATTGATTCAATTAATACCCCTAACCCTATACTAATTTCAATCCTTAAACCCTAAAGAAAAATCTCAAACCCTAAATCTATGTCTAATGCCCTTAATCTCTTAAAAACCATAAATCCTAATTCTATATCCCTAAATCCTAAAAAAAAACTACCAAACCTTAAATTAAAAAAAATTCTAATACACATACCCTAAACTTTTAAAAAATCTAAACCTAAAAACCCAAAACTTCTAAAAAATGACAAAAGAACGACCGCAATTAAATCTCTTAAATATTTCCGACTGAAAGGCGACTAATATTTATGCAACTAAAACTTTTAGTCGCTTGTCAGTCATAATAAAAATTGAACCTTTTTAATTCTAACTGATTAGTGACTGACTTTCAGTCACTATATTACATTCGTTTTGTAGTGTAACCCCCGTGATGAATTTTTATAGTGAACTAAATATCATTTTTTACTGTAATGTAAACCAAACAAATTAGAAAACTTAGATCAAGATATCTACGACCACAACCCCATATGCCAAATCAGACATTGATCCCCCACAATACACACCCTACACCTAAATAACACAATGAACTAAACAAAACAAGTAACAAATTATAATAATTCAATCACTCTCAATAATGCCAGTCACCTTCATCGTCTTTTTTCTATCTCTATTCTTTCACTCTAAACTTGTTCACCTTCACTTTATCTTTTCCCTTTCCCTTTATCCTCAACCTCCATCACTACGTTTAAATCTCAACCCTAAACAAGAAGGAATAACAAGCAACTTTTGATCAAATTTTTGCCTACTTAAGGTTTGAATTAGATAGGATAAACTATGGAAGTTATAGAGGCTATCATTTTGATTAAAGGAAGATTGCCACATTAAATCCATATTTTCCCTCCTTCCCGCCCATAATGCTCCATGAAGACTAGGTAGGTCCAAAGAGTGTTTAAACTGATGCCACATCATCCACCCCTAGTGACAGAGTTGCTCCACATCAGTTATATGGTAGTATTTTACGGTTTAAAAAAGCCATATCATCATTTTCCATTTGTTTTCATGGAACAATTATCAGAAAGTACCTAATTGAGTTACATATATTGAGTTAAAGGACCTTGGTAGAAGAAACATGAGGTAAGGTATCAATTTGTGAAAAAAAATAAGCTAAGGGACTTCCGATAGTTTTTACCTATATAATATCATTAAGATTTGTGTTCTTTCACAAAAAAAAAATGTAATTAATTTTATTTCAAAAAAAATACAATGGATTTTGTTTGATAATTTTGTTATTTTATGAATAAATTAAGATGTTGTAAAACATATGAAAATTACAACTATCAATCATGACAACTAAAGGTCATGTCATTTTTATCCTTAAGAAAACCTCATCGCCATATGAAGATAGGGTAAATTCCATGAAGGTTCATCTAGTTTATTTTAGTGTCCTAATTGGGTACCTGACCTTCATATTATTCTAGTAAAGTACCTTTCCTCTTATTGCGTATCTCAATTAGTTATTTTCATCATTTCTAATGTTAAATTTGATGACGAATGCTAAAGTGGCATAAAAAACAAAAAAATTATCTTAAAATAACACTTTCAATTTTCTAAATTTTTAGGACATAAATTCTAAACCTTAAATTCCTAAATCTACCATTTGTATTCCATCCATCAAATTTATCCAAATTCACACAAATCAGCTGCCTAATCTTTATTATTGGCACTATACTTTGTGAGCCATGCTTGGTGGCTTCAATAATGATAATGACATCAGATCCATCGCCCTTTCAAATTCTAACCTGCTAACACCTTAAATTTAGCTTATAAGGAAGAAAATAAAGCTGGTTTATAGAGGTAAGAACTACAAGTGAACAATACCAGATTCAACAAAAGCTTTGAATCAGTTATTGGGCCAAGAAGAAGGGTTGGTTTAGCTTGAGCAATCACAAGATCTGTCGTACTCGTTTACTAATAAACTTAGATGTTATAAATGGAAGAATTAATTTTTCAATTTTACATGAACAAGTAAAAGTAAGCTATTCAGGCAATTTCAGAAACACCAGGTGTTCACGTCAAGCTAGCATGATTTTGAATAAATGGGGTTTGTGAACCTCGTTCATTTTCTTCAGTTTGCCTTTTCCGTAATAAGTTTCTATAGTTTGATGGTAAAGCTTCCATTGGTAGTAACAAAATTTTCAAGAAATTGAAGCTTCCAGCCTGCCCAACAATAGCAGTCAACAACAGTAAGTTGAGGCCTAGCATCATGAAGGATGACCACCCTATTGGGGCAATATGCTGCGGGAAAGCGATGTTGATGACCATGCTGCTTGTTTCCACTTAAGACAAAGGCTCCCAGGTGGCAGTGCTATGTATCTCTAGTGATGTACTTAACAATGTTGATGCCGCTTGTGATCTTCAAAACATGGTTCCACATTGTGTTGGGACTTTCATTGGTGATAACAATCAGTAACTTCGACTTGTTCTTTAAATCAAGCAGATGCCCTTTTTGGCTACCGGCCCAATGAACTGGATCCCATGGCTCAAGCTTGTGTTTAGAATCCCTAGCCATGTGATACATCATTGGACATCTCTCCCTCTCTCTCGTTTTCTCCTCCCCCCCCTCTCTCTGTCTTTCTTCCTCTTTATTTCTTTCTCTCTCTCTCTCTTTCTCTCCTCCCTCCCTCCCTCTCTCTCTCTCTCTCTCTCTCTCTCTCTCTCTCTCTCTCTCTCTCTCTCTCTCTCTCTCTCTCTCTCTCTCTCTCTCTCTCTCTCTCTCTCTCTCTCTCTCTCTCTCTCTCTCTCTCTCTCTCTCTCTCTCTCTCTCTCTCTCTCTCTCTCTCTCTCTCTCTCTCTCTCTCTCTCTCTCTCTCTCTCTCTCTCTCTCTCTCTCTCTCTCTCTCTCTCTCTCTCTCTCTCTCTCTCTCTCTCTCTCTCTCTCTCTCTCTCTCTCTCTCTCTCTCTCTCTCTCTCTCTCTCTCTCTCTCTCTCTCTCTCTCTCTCTCTCTCTCTCTCTCTCTCTCTCTCTCTCTCTCTCTCTCGTTTTCTCCATCGCCTTCTCTCCCCCCTCTCTCTCTTCCTCTCCCCCTCTCTCTCATTCAAATCTACAATTAACAATTTAGTATATTGGGGGAATCGAACAAAATCCTATTAATTGTGATTAACTCTAAGTCAAATAAAAAACTGATTTAAAATGGAGCAAATAAGTTAATAGTGAGGAACATTAAGTGGTTGAGATTTATGGTAATTGGGATAAATTTGATGAAGGGAGTACAAACAGTAAATTTAGGAATTTAAGGTTATTTTAAAATTATTTTAATATTTTTTTATGTCACATTAGCATTTTCCATCGAATTTAACGCTGAAAATGAGGGAACTAAGCTAGGTGATTCCCATAGAGATTACCATATGAAGATATATAGAGATGGGGTAAAGTATACCGGAGGTACCTTAGCTTTTATTCTTGTCCCAAATAGTAACCTTACCTTTGCATATGTCCCAGTGAGATACCTAATCTCTTGATGCGTGTTCCACCGTGATACTTTTTATCAATTTTGCCATTAAATTGGATAGAAATTGATGATATGTCATCAAATAACTTTAAAATAAAGTTTTAATAACGTTTTTTATCTCAAACTTTTGTAATCAATAATTCTAAACCCTAAACTTCTAATCCTACCTTTCCTAAGCCTAAATCTACTCTTCCTCCTATCTTTAGCCTCATCCACAAACCTTCGGTAGCCTTCTCCAACATCATTGAGTAAGCCCGTTTGAAACACCATCAAATTTTAAGTCGAAGATTCACACTGTGAACGTCATTATGGTTCACGTCGAAGATTGCCACAATTCTCACTTGTTTATCTGGGAGCGGTGCCAACTGCATCTATGGCTCCCTTCATTTTAGATTCATGACATAGAAGATGAACTCTTTCGATGGTAGTGCCGACCGTATCTGTGGTGGATGTTAGTAACCACAACTACTTCCTTCATTATAGACCCAAAAACTTTATCCGTGACGGCAGCGGTGTCAACCCACAAACTACTTCTTCCAATAGCAATAATGCTTGGATCTGGTGCTTTCCTCCAATACGATGATGGTCGGATTTAGTATGAGCATTGCTTTCTCTATTGCAGAGCCAAAAACTTCATCAGGAAAGTTGACAAGGCATACAAGATTTACTGTGTTGATCCAAAGAATATCACAAACCTAGAAAAATTCAAAGACAATTTAAAGGAATTGTTCAATAAAGTGAGGGTCTCAGTCGATAAGCTAAAAAATAAAGGGCTAGGAGCATGTCGGATGGGTATTTTGGGGAATATTGTGAGAATCGAAAGGGGAGGGACAGGGTAAAGAAAGCTAGGGATTTTGAGGACAAAAAATATGATTGAACTTTGTTTTAATGTTCTTTAATGTCACATCATTAATTTCTATCCAATTTAATGTCAAAATCGATGGGAAGTATCTTAGTGGAATATGCATCAAAAGATTAGGTATGTCGCTAAGACAAATTTAAAGATAAGGCACCTATTTGGGATAAGAATAAAAGCTAAGGTATTTTGGTGGACTTTACCCTATATAAATGGGCACTAATTTTGGCATGAGTATAAAAGGCCGTTAGTTTAGTCCTTCAAAGGTAAAAAAAAAAAAATACATGTTCCAAGCTTAGAAGATATTCCTTAGAATGTGGAATTTGGAATAATTCAACAACAACGTACTGCTTAGGCCTAAATGTCTATTAATCTTTTGCATTATAATAATTCAGACAGTTAACCCACTTAACTATTAACTACATCAACTAAAACCTTGAACTTTAAGGAAGAAGTGCCTTTTCTCCTTTGTCTTAGTGATACGATCGCTTGATAGTATGTGATCGAACGTTTGTCCATTAATGAAAAGGAAAATTTATGTAATAATCACTCAAATTTTATATTTGTTTTTTTTTTTACCATAATCTTTCATCCCTAAAACCTAAGCCAACATCTCTAACTCATCTTCCTCAACCTACTGGAAATCAGCTATATCCATCATTGAATCTCACACCAATTCTAATTTGGTTGGTTTAGTACATCTCGAAAGCTAATGAGTTAACTACTTTCTATAATTGGTACACATTTCTTGAATTTGTGTCATTTTCTTATAAGTTCTTATAATATTCTGAAATGTAGCTTGATGTGTTAAAAGTATTGGTTTTTTTGGTTTCTTCAAGATGAATGGATGATTTATTGCGTGTTCCAGAAAAGAAGTTGTGGAAACTTTTTTTGTGGCAGTGGAACCGATGGTGCCAAGAAGAACCATTGTGTCAACTCTAACTCTATGACCATGTATTAAGAGTTAAGCTCGCCATCCTTATTGGTCTCCCTTCTTCTACTCTTAGACCTAATGGTGTAACCTTCATGAGCATTGCCCCGTTAGTTGACTTTAATAGCTGCTCATCTCATAACCAACACTTGTCATCAAAGCATATGGCGTATTTCTTCATAGTGGGCATTTCAAATGCATCCCTTCACTTTTTAAAGAGAATCGTGGATCCCCAACATCGCATCTCACTTTTGGTTTACTGGGACATTACCATCATATGAAACCACATCCACCTCCTAATCGTATCACTCCTAACTCATCTAGCAACATTCTACCACTAATTATTACTAGAAAAATAGAAGTCAATTTTAGGCCCATGACCTGACCCACCATCAGTTTGTTAACTGTCAACTACTGTGATTCAGTTTGGTTTAATTACACTTTAAGTCCCTAAAGGTCATGTCTTTTACTAAGTTTGTCTCTAATGTTTTTTTTTTTTGTAATTAGATGTAAGTAATGTTCTAAAATTGACAGAATATAGGTCATGTGATGGCACATAGAGTTACTAGGTTAAAGGACCAAAATGATCACTTTCTCAAAGTTTAGGGTTTAAGCTGGTGTGATTTGTAGTTTAAGAGGTTAATTGTCCAAATCTTTAGAGTTCAAGAGAGCAATATGCATTTAGGCCTACTTTTTATTATTAATTTTTTGAAAGATCCTACTTTTTATTATGCTAGTAATGGTCCATATTTTTGTTCATTTTTGCACAGCAACATTGTTGTCTCTTGTAAGAAAAAAAAAAGGTCAAATTTGCAACTAAAATCAGATGAATGTTATTGTGAAGTGCTTTACGTGAATATTGACAAATTGCTTGGTGTCTATCTTAAAAGTTAGGGTTATTTGTAGTTAAGAATTTTGAGTTATTTACAATTATCCCAAATTTTTAATTGATATTATAGTCACCCTCTTAATATTTGAAAATATACATTTTTTCTTGTCTTTCTACACTATCTGGGGAAAAAAATTCTAAAATCTTATTGGGTGTAATTGGTCAAATTCGAGTGCAAGACGATCTATAAAAATGACACCATAAATTTAATATTGTTCACCATTAATCTTTTGTGTTTATTGTCTAAATACAACTTTTGATTAATAATATTTTTTGTTTGATATTAGGAAATTGTTACCAGGCCTCTAATTTTCAAAATGAATTATGGAGTGCAATTATGAGTTTTCAAAAAACCTAAGAAAAAAAATATATATTTTGTAAAATATGAGAAGACAATTGTAGGTTATGGCAAACCTTATAAGGTGTTTTAATTATTTTTCCTAATTGACGACCAAAGAATTTAATTTCATGTGAAATCATTAAAATTTCTTGCGGTATTTCATGTACTGTGTGTACGCAGTACATGGTATAGAAATTTTTGCAAGTTATCTTTTTTCGCTTGGTATACAATAATGTTTTTTGGTATTTTGCATATTTAAAATTTTATTTACTTTTTCAATTTACTGTGATGTATATGGTATATTGTATGGCTTGCCCATGATATGCAATACATGCACAACATAGTTGAGCTATTGTATTCATTTTGCATCAAAGTATCATACTTACATATATAAAATGATAAAATATAATTAATGAACATATTTTGACATACTTTGAGTCACTTAAGATGAAAACATACTTTGAGAAACTCAATATGGTATTAAAAAATATACTTTTATTATTAAAGCACTTTTTTTTTCCCCTCATATATCAATAAATTAATTTTTTTATTGAATAATACTTATAGTATTCTATATATTCAAATTTTATGTGATGTTGCTGTTCATATATATTTTATTTATATTATAAAAATATATATTTAGCATATTTCATCTTAAACTGATATTCTATTTTTTAAGAAAAATGATAATAGTATACAACACTGTATATTATACTATATATTTATAATTTTATAAGATATAATATATCTTGCAATAATGGTGTTGACTGTTGTAACTTGCTTGGGCATTGATTCTACAAATTCTTATTGCGTTAAGGAATATATGAATTTAAAAGGGTAAAATACATAATTAGATCCTAACCTTTAATTATTATTCCAGTTTTAATCCCAACCTCTAACTTGCATGTTTAACTCCCTGGCCTCATTTAAATATTTCATTTTGATCCATTATTGGATGAAACTCACTATTTTGGATGAAAAATATCACATCAACATATAATTATAGGGACAAATACTATTTTTAATCCTAAAAATTTTCCCTTCATCAAAAAAATATTGAAACTTAAAAATCAAACGATTCAACCATCACCTTTTCGCCACCACCTCTTTCACCGCCCTTTCCCTCCCTCTGTCTCAACCTCTCTCTCCCCACTGCTGTCCCTCTTGGCCTCCGTCTCCCTTCTGTCATTATTCTCCCTTGTCTTCCTCTCAGCCTCACCCAATTTCCGGTTCCCCTTTGTCATTATCGTGTTTTCCAATCAAGATTCTTATCAATTCCGATTCTTGCCACAATGATTAGTTCCTAATCTTTGCCTCTAAACCTGACGGCACTCAATTTGGGCTCCGATTTGGCGGGTGATGTGGAGGTCAAATGATGCTTCGAACTAGAATCGTTCACGAGATCGAACGAGCGATGGTTGAACAAGATCTGTCACAAGATCAAATGATGGACCTCGAGATGGTGATGAAGGTCATGGCGAAGTTACGGTGCTTTAAATGGTGGCGTGGACAGTGGTCAGTCGTTAGTCATGATAGCACTTGGGAACAAGCGATGATGGAGGCACCTGGGAATGAACAAGAGACCTAAAGTGTTAGATTTCAATGTTTTAAGAATTAATTTTCAAGGAGAAAAGTTTTTAGAGGTTAAAGTTAAAATTTTCCCTATAATTCTACATTGATGTGGCATTAACCGTCTAAACTAACTAGTTTTATCACCCAAATGTCTAAAATAAAATGTTTAAACGATATTAGGGAGTCAAAACATGAAAGTTAGAAGTTAGGGTTAAAATTGGAATAATAATTAAATGTTGGGTCTAATTGTGCAACTTACCCAACTTTCGGTATATAAGCAAGATTTTGACCCCTAAAAAAATAAGAAGAAAAAGAAGATCACAAAATGATTGGCTAGAAAGTAATGAGTTTTTTTATCCTTGTGATGGGTGAGGCAAAATAGCCTAACGCTAGCGGCACTGGAATTTGCTCTACAAAAGGAAATGAATAAGGGTTACTATTTAACTAGTGAGGCTCATTCATGGTTTTCTTTTATTTTCTTATTCCCACTTAGAAAGTTACAAGAACAGAGAGAAATGGATAGAGAATTGTCCATTTTAGAGGTTTAATGGGCTTTTTACCTCCATATATTTTTTTAATCCTGGCTTTAGACAACTGAGATATACTTAACATGTCGCCACTAAGACTATACTTTAAATTCTATTTCATGCTCAATGGGATGAGCATGCTAAAAAGAGGTAAAAGGTGATATAAAATGGTTGTGGGTAGGAATGGTAAATGTGCTTGTTGGTTGCAAATTTTTGTCTAGAAGTGAAAATGTCTTTTGCTTGAAGCCTTGAACCATGGAAAGAAATTGTTCAACTTACGCCTTTGAGTGAATTTGAATTTGAATTAAAAAAACATGACAGCTCTATCCCTATCTTGCATGACGTACGACAGGCTGCACTTGGACTATGGACTTTTATTTTCATTGTCTTTAACAACAAATGCTAAGAATATAATGATAATATCATAAAACAAATTATAAAAGTTCTATTAAAAATTACAAAAGTGATTTTTTTTTTACATAAAAAGGACTTTATTGCAACTAAATCATAGCACATAACAACTAGTTCGGAAAAATGAGCATCCCAAACCATTTTGCCACTAACAATGAAGCTCTTTCTAACTAAAATATAGATAGCTTCATTAAGACACATTTTGACAAAAAGAAACAAACATGTAGAAAAAAAACTCATATAAGACTCGAGCTTTGTCTATATGAGCTCCCAAATAAAATAACGAGTGTGAAACCCCACCATTCAGGTAGGACCTCAAAGTTTCCTACCATGACGTTGTAATACCCTGCAACTCAAGCTAATGCTCCTGTTGGACCGGGACCAAGAACAAACACGTAAACAACAAATGCATAGTTGATTCCACCTACTCACCACGCACAGGACACAATGGCTCCACCCTTATTACTTTTCGTCTAAGACTGACTCAGGTCTAGAAGGCTTCTACACATAGTCACCAAAAGAAAAAATGCACCCGAGGGGGAAGATATAAACTTTATACCCACACTAAAAATTCTGACCTCGTTAAAGGGCCACGGCCATAAAACTTGCATAAGCCAGATAATAGGCAGACTTCATTGAAAACATGCCATTATAATTCATACCTCATGTAACCACATCCTCTTTGAATCATGGGAGAAGAGGAGTGGATTTCATTATTGGAGCATCAACCAGGTGTAAAAATGCATCAATGGTTGTGTAATTCCATTGATTAGCTATCTGATTGATCAAGTGGTCAACCTTAAAAAACTCAATACCTGGAACAAATGAAGTCATTGGCTTAGGGCACAAACTAGAAGGCTAATTGTCTACCCAAATTGAATATTGCTCTCATTACCCAACCTTCCAAAAAGCTCTCGCTTACACCACAACTTTACCCGCAAGGATACCCTTATAAATAATTAGATGGCCTTCTAACTTGGGTGCTTGAAGAAAAGAGGTAAATAGGAAGTACCATACTTTAAAAAGCCATAACACCAACCTAGAACGGTTTCCTATCAACCTCCATGCCTGGTTTGCTACCATAGCCAAGTTAAATGGCCCCACATCTTTAAAGCCCAAATCACTTTTGCCTTTGAATATACATAAGTGACTTCAAGCACATTACATCACGTTACTTTTTTATCTTCAAAATATGACGATCAAAGAAAGCTTGTTACCAACGATTGTAACTTATCACAAATTTCCACTAATAGCTAGATGGAACTTATTAAATGGGTAGCCATGACTTAAACCACAACTTTTATAAGTAAACACCTTATAACTTGAGACAAAAGTTAGGATTTTCATCTAGCTAATTTTTGCTTGACTTGCTCAATTAGGTAATCAAATTGAGTCATCTTCTATTTGTCCCTTTTCAAGCATGCATGCATCCCTAGAAAAATCTAGATTGATTATCTGGACTCCTGACTGTAACTAAGAGTAAATGAGATGGACAATTTCTGCATGTTCACCATCTAACCAAAAGCATGTTCATAAAGCGTTAAAGTTGGGAATAAGTGCCTTATAGCTATTTTTCTAACCTGTATGAACAATACACTGTCATCTGTAAACAGCAGGTAAGGGATGTGTTGGGTTTTGGAAGCCAATCAATATAACATAATTAATCAAAATTCTTTAGGATCCAAGTAAAATGAGGTAAATTAGGTGTTTAAAATTTTCATACCTAGTATGTTGAGATCTTTCACCAAAATGTTGAGCCGAATCACAAAATTTAAACAGCTAACATGTTCAAGCTATTTACAGTATCTACACAAACCACTTGGATTATCATACCTCTTTTAGGTTCCGGCAAGAGCGTTCATCTTATGCTCACAATGATAGCTTGTGTTTTCCAAGTAAAGACAAGAGTGCGAGTGTGGCTAAAAATTTCAAAACCTTTTCTAATTTCATCCATGAAGGTTCTCATGAAAAATAACATGATATAACATATATATAGTGATACAAAGCTTTCAAGCTGAATATATTTCATAACCCTAATCCAATATGGCCTAATTTCAGGTTTAACGATCGCTCAACTTTTGAGCCAATAATTAATCCAACACTATCATGAAACCAAAACCAAACAATTTGGCTCATGCACTTAAACAATTCAATTGGCTTTAAGTATGCAACCCTATAGACTCTTATCATGTTGGCAATGATCATAAATCATATTTATAATCATAAACAATGAACAATGTCTAGTAACACATCATTGTTACCTAAGAAATAAGATAGTCAGTGATTTGACTAAACCTCTATGATCATTATTCGTATATGACATTGTCGTTTGTCTAGGATATTAAGACTGAGCACAAGACATAGAACGTGTCATTCTTGTATTGCCTAATTTATTGTTTCTTAATTCCCAAGTATACTGACTTAAATTGGTGACATTAATATCTCATATCAACTCATCCGAGCATGGGCATGCATTTCCTAGTCTTATTAAATCAAGGGGGCCAGAGATATCACTCTCGTTATATAGGAGAGATAAATCTCATCTTAATCATACAAATCTCTCCACATGATATGTGACATATCCAATGATTATCTTCATATTCATTTAATTACGAACAATAAGGAGAAGTATCAAAGCATGTGACTTATATGTAAGGAATGTTGATGACCTCAAGTCAAAGGACTATATATATCATGATTACTATGAGAATCACTTATGACACTCTTATAACGATTTATGTAGCATTCTTATGGTGGGTCGGTCCTGTACCCAACTTGTGTCCAAATGTAAACTACATATTTCATATTAGTCTTTACATATAATGGTCTCTATATATTATTGCAAACTATTCCATAATAATACTCAACTAGAGACATTTAAGAGTACTATTACTCTAGGGTTATAATTATGTTTAATTATGTTATGGAAAAACAAACAATAAACACAATTATTGGAATAATGCCTCAACAAAATACCATAACTCAATGTGCGAAATACAATCATCTCATGATTGGCTTTGAGGCACAACACTAACAAGATGTAAGGATTCTATTGACTAATTATAGCACTATGATTAACATGTTTACCTTTACATCTGAAGAAGAGTAAATAGACCTTCAGTGCAAAATAGAGATAAAAAAAGTGAAAGGGAATCACCTTGTATCAACCCATTGGAAGGACTGAACATTAGTGATGCTTGGTCATTTACCAAAATTGAGAATAAAGTGGATTCAACACAGCTCATGATCAAATCAATCCACTTTTCTGTAAACCCCAACTTACACATCACTTCCTTGAAAAATCCCTGCTTAATTCTATGATATGCTTTTTTTATAGGACATATTTTACTCTTTTGAAAAAAATTCCGTTCTATATGGAAAAGTAAAGAAAAATAAAAGATTGACTTTTTTAAAATATAATATTCTTTGGGTGTCTTTGATGTAGACAAAATACAGATTTTGGAATAAAGTAGTAGTATATTTTAAGAAAATTCAAAATAAAGACGCATATTTCTAAGAACCCTAAGGGAAAAAAGGGGAAAAGTTACAATTACCCCATGAGGTTTACTTAACCTACAGTTTACTCTCTTTATTTTTGAAAACCTATACTTTGCCCTTTGATGTTTTATGGTGGAACCGATCCAACCCAAAATGGTATTATTTTCAAAAATTTTCTACCTAACTTGAGAATCAAGAACTAAACAGACCTAGAACCATGGTTCTAGGTTTTTCAATTTTGGTTCTTGGGTTTTTTTTGTTTATACCATATACATATAACAACATCAAAATTCAATAAAATTGCATCTATAACCAATTTATGAAATATTTAATATAATATACAATTAAATCAGTATTTAAATACATGAACTCAAACACATTTAAAAGAGTTTAACATGATATTACCAAAATGGTTCAAAAGAATTGCATGTGAAGTATCTTTCATCTCAACTGGTTTACATCCCCTCTAGTAATTTTAATATTGGCACAACGTTCAGCATGAAAATATAAGTCTTTAAGACTATCTTCTTCCATATTAAAACCTGAAATATGTTAAGGTCATGAATTTTCAATTTCACATGGCTCATAAATGATAAAACATAAAAATTGTGTTGTAGAAAGTAGTCTGGAGTAGAGAGATTGAAAGCAAAATAACCCAGGAATAGTCGGTCTAAGAAATTAAGTGATTTAAGTGAATATGAAAAATTTTCATAAATGATCCCATAACTTTCATATTATTTCAATTTGGGACATCAGTTTAAGGGTTTAATATAAAAACATAAGATAACCATCATAATTCTTCAAAGAAATACATATATATATGGATATATTAGAAATACTATAATTTTTATTTTACACACACACACACACTTCGGGTTGGTTTTATATGGAACTAGAACCAACCAAAAAATCATCGGCTCTCCTATATATGGAACAAACTCGAGAGTCATGGTCCATTTTTACTCAACCTAACCCAACCCAACCTAATGAGAGTGATATGGGTTGGGTTTTGGGTTTACCCAACCTATACTTACCCCTATAGTTTTTTTATGAAAAAAATATTAAAAATCTTGAAATTACTAAAGCATGGTTATCAAATAGTTTAATTTAGAGTTTCAGAAGTTGTTGGACACTATAAAGCAAGTAGGGGGTAAAGTGTAGGTTTTTGAAAATAGAGGGCACAAAGTGTAGGTTAGATCAAACTACAAGAGGCTTTCGTAATTCACCCAAAAAAAGAGATAAAGATCAAAGATTATTAAGCAGTTAAATTTAAGGGGTAGTTTATTAATCTTTAATGGGTTTAATGGGGGCTGGGAAAATGAGAGGGTTAAGGGTGGCACATAGTCTATCAACTAAAAAGGGGATGAAAGTACATGAAATTACACTACATTGCCATTGGCCCAATTTAGCTATGAAAAAAAAGGTCTTCTAGCTCATTCTTTCTCCCATTTAACACTTTTCTGTCCAAAATCCCCCAGCCCCTGGTGGCTCGTCCATGGATTCGTTCATCATCTCATGCACAAGTCCACCGGGATGTGTATGAGTTTCATAGATGAGTTCTTTTAGTGAGCTTCATTCGATCCAAAGGTGAATGGTT
The DNA here is from genome assembly GCA_005392925.1 of Aquilaria sinensis. Taxonomy (NCBI): domain Eukaryota; kingdom Viridiplantae; phylum Streptophyta; class Magnoliopsida; order Malvales; family Thymelaeaceae; genus Aquilaria; species Aquilaria sinensis. The sequence continues at coordinate 608,194 of SMDT01001567.1, read as the reverse complement.
GTATTTGGCGGCAAATTGGTGAATTTGAACAACACTACAGGAGAAAAGCATATTAGCGATTGAAGGAACAGTCATTGTCAGTAACTAACTACAATTGACAAGCAACTGAATTGTTCAGTAGCAAAATCACTAGCCGCTAGTTGTTAGCGACTAACTAACGACTAAATGCATCAGTCGCTAGCTTTTAAACTTTATTAAAGTAACAACTGAAAGTTCAGTCGCTAATACATTTAATTCAGTCGCTAAGCTTATCATTTAAGTCGTTAATTACTAGACTAAATTCAAGTTTAAGTTTTGATTTTTGAATTAATGATATATTTTATATAACATTATGTATATTTTAAGTACATATATAAGTATAAATATATTATTACAACCAAAACATCACCAACATCTTCATCCTCTGAATTTTTGACTTCACCCATGGTATCAACTACCTAAAAAGAAATCCAATCTCGTTGTGTAACTACTTCATTGACCACATTAAGATCAACCATAGCTTCGATTCTTTGGATGGCAGTGCTTTTAGGACAACCAGGCAGCAAGGCTCAGGGAGTGAGGGTAACGGTAACTCCTGAAGGTGTAGATGGAACGCGGCGGTATCACTCCAAAGGTTGACCGAAACAATGAGAGAAATAGATAAGAAAGAAGGAGAAATAATGAGAGAAACATAAAAGGAAGAAATAGAAACAAAAAGGACAAATGGGGAAAAAGATGCTGAAGCTGAAGGTTTTAATTTGATTTAATGACTAAAATAATGACTAAAGTAAACTAGCAATGAATAGTGACTGATTTTAAAAAACATTGTAAAATGTGCGACTGACTATCGATTGAATATTTTAGTTGCTAGTCAGTCGCAATAATTTCCATGGTCCGTAAGCTAGTGACCGACTAGCGACTAAAATTCAGTCGTTTGTTTCAGTCGCTCCATCGCTTCCTTCTTGTAGTGCAACGAAGCGACCGCTAACCCTTCAACAATGATTGGAATTATCTTAAGTGGCCAACAATGTTACGCTGTCATACGGTGGTGGCAATGAAGGCCATTTGTCAAATGCCATCTGCCATGCGAAATAAGCTGAAGATCTTCCAATTATTGAATCTAAGGCCAAGACGGGCACTAGCGAGACAAATTCGGCTATCAGAATCATATCCTAAGCAGATTGTGGCCAGAGGAAAGTTTGACAAGCTCCATGTAGCAAAACCAAATGAGGATGGTGAGTGGAGGCTGGTGTAAGAGGAATTTGTCACAAATTGAGAGAGTTATGGAGGTAATTTGGACAAAAATTCACTTAGTAGCAAAATCACATAATTGTATCCATTCTTGGCCTCATTTATGTACCCAACACTCTGACCCCATTGACTAGTTAAATAATTGAATCTCCTTAATCCAATTAAACCAAAACAAACAGGCACCGAATAGATTATCTAGAGAACTAGCGTATACAATATTCCCATCTTTATTTCACGTGTTTATTCGGCAAATAAATCCTTTTGCAATGTTGCTTAATATACAAAGGCTCGTTTAAATTTAAATACAGTTTCTTCATTTATTAACTTTGCTGTCAGCTAAACGTAAATATAACTGGCGGCTTTCAGAGAAAAATATGACTCCCGCCGGTGCACGTCTGAATCCAATCAAGAGGTGGGTGCGAGTGTAACCGCTAAAGAACATGATGAAGAGGAATTGTTTGCCCGTAGAAAGAAACAAATCCGTTTCCGGCGATTCTGGCCTCTCGGGGTGGGAGGAATTTGGAGTGCGACGCACCTTCTTACCTTGATACTAGTCCGTATCCGAGTTTTAATTGGTCCGCTCCTCGTATAAAACACAGTAGGGGGAGACGAGTCGCCCTCTCGCCCAACACCAAAACTCTTAAATTACCCTCCAGCACAGTGCACACCGCACAAGTCATAATTATACCCAACCACAACCACCCACGACAGAAGTGTCATCCATCTTCCTCTTCCGATTCCCACCTTCCATCACAAGAGGCTGCGATCCTCTCTCGCTCCTTTTATGTTATGTGCGAGGCTGAAGTTGAGATCTCTCAAGTTGCGCCGCCCGAACTCAGATGCTGATAAGGAACTCACAAAAGTTGTTGCCCAAATGGGTTTCGGATCTCGATTGGCGTCGTCTTCTTTTCTTAATTCCTCCCGTTTTCCTCATCTTTCTGTTCTTTACTCTTTCCTCCCCGCCGGTGAACTCTTTTAGCTATCTGGGTTCCTTCATCTTCACCCGCTCTCTCTTCGCAGCTAACTCGTCTGCTCCAGTGCTCCCGCCGCCTCCGAATCGAACCGGGTACGGTCGGGTTGCGGCGAAATCGGGTTTGGATCGAGCGAAGATTGCGGTGTGTTTGGTGGGTGGAGCAAGGAGGTTTGAACTGACGGGGCCGTCAATCGTGGAAAGAATTCTCAAGGTTTACCCCAACGCGGACCTCTTCTTGCACTGCCCCCTGGACAAGAACGCTTACAAGTTGTCGCTGTTGAAGTCGGCGCCCAGGATCGCCGCCGTTCGGATCTTCGTGCCCGAATATGTGCCGGAGACAGAGGAGGAGTTTCGGGTGCTAACCGCCGCGAACTCCCCCAATGGCATACAGGTAAATTTCTCCAATTTCTGTGGGTCTTTTTGTTGTTGACAGCAACCAGAGTGATAGATGATGAAGTTGATGTTGCGGCCGAATTCGCACCACCTAATCGGAGCCACGGTCGCATTCAGTTATCTGCTTGTTGCTTGAAGATTGAACTTCATTTTCTTATTTCAAACCATAATCTTAGGTCCCACTCATTCAATAAAATTGGCGGATATTAGCGTTTCTTGGTGAATTTTTAGCTTGAATTTTGTAGCCTGTGTCAATTAGAAGTTTATACTAGCTGAGGAACCAAAGTTGTCGTTTAATCGCTAATTGGGCATTCCAATTTTGGTTCAGGGACTCTTGCAGTACTTCAATCTGGTGGAGGGATGTTTGAAGCTGATCCAATCGCACCAAGAACGAAAAAAATTCACATACGACTGGATAGTCCGAACCCGAGTGGACGGGTACTGGAAGGCGCCGCTGTCACCTAATAATTTCATACCTGGTCAGTACACGGTCCCGGAAGGATCCTGCTACGGTGGTCTCAACGACCGCCTAGGAGTAGGCGACTTCAACACCTCAACAGTCGCCCTCTCCCGCCTTTCTCTAATTCCGGAGCTCGATTTGGCCGGTCACCGGCGACTCAACTCGGAAGCCTCGTTCAAAGCCCAGCTAATAACCCGACACGTTCCCTTCACCAGGAAACGGTTGCCGTTCTGTGTCGTGTCGGACCGCACTTACCATTTCCCACCCGCCCATTTAGATGTGCCGGTTGGGGCGCTGTCGAGCCCAGGTCCGCTGAGTGGCGCCAAGTGCAGGCCCTGCACCCCGATCTGTAAAGGGCAATGCGTTGGGTACGCAATGTCGGTTCTGGTTAGAGGTTGGAGCTGGACGGAATGGCGGAACGGGACGCTTGAGCTCTGCGACGCTCGTGGGAATTGGGAGGAAGATTGGGAGAAGATTTTCGACTCAAATGTCGGAGAAAAACTCGCTTCGGAGAGGCGGCGCATCAAGGCGCTTAAGTTTGTTGAGTGTGTGTCTGATTTTTCGGAGATGAGGAGAAGAGCTTCTGAGTGGGACGCTCCTCCGCCGGAGAAAATTTGTGGAGCGGGATTGCCGACCGGGCATGAGCGACCTCGGGGTAGGGAATGACGAGAAAGTGATTCTTTTGGGGTGGGGGGTTTGATGTAAAAATTGGGACAGTTAGGGATGTTCTGCGGCATGTACTTGCATAGGATCTTTGCGGGCTTTTTCCTCCCCCCCTTTTATTTAGGGGTTATACAGTCAACCATACGTTCAATTGCAGCAGATACGGTGATACGAATATATACGGTTCTTATACAAAGAGGTTTTCAACGATTTTCTCTTGTTGTTTCATTGCTCATAGTTGCGGGGGACAAGAAAAATCAATGCATCTGCACTTGTCATTATCACACTGCACTACGTTGAATTTGTTGCCAGTAGACATGAAAAATCCGTAATATCATTTCGGTATATGATTCGGAGGCCAAATGGATTTGAAGATGGATTATGAGGAAAGTCTACCAAGATACTATAACTTATTTTTTGTGTTCTTAATAGTTACCAATTTTTTTAATTTGTCATATTAAACTACATAAACTTATATAGTATGTTTCAATGGGATGCTTTTCATCAATTTTTTTATTAAATTGGATGAAAAAAATCAGCCTAACATTAAATAACACTAAAATAAATTTAAAATAACAATTCTGATACTCAAACATTTTTAATTATTAATTCTAACCCTTAAACTTTCATTAAAATCAATTTAAAATAACAAGTTTAGTCCTTAAATTTTAAAAAAGCAAAATTGTAGAGCTATTTCTTCTTTACTGATGCTCTAGCACATCTTCGATGTAGGACATGTTGATTGGACCTCCGGTAGAACTTCGCCTGAGTAGTAACTGCAGCATTAGAAGAACAAGGGTTAGGAGCTCTTCGGAGTGTTTTTTCGGGAGAAGGATCTCCGATGCCTAAGTTAGTATGTGATGGGAGAAGTCGTTTAAGAGTAGAGAGCAAAAAAAATGGTACCTCTCTTATCCTTTACCTGGGAGCCTCCATCGAGTATTTACAGGAGGCCGGGAGAAGGAGGCCGTCATGCCCAGCATCAGTAGATCAGGACACATGTTCTACTAGATTCAGTTTGTACCTTCGGAGAGAGGTGTCTACAGTTAGACATAGGCGATTATGCTAAAAAGGTAGGGGCGTGTGCGAGGTTTTTGTCAGAGATCCGCCACCTATATTTGTCGTTTCCCCCTAAGACCCATTCAGGGATCTGAGACCCCTTCAAATGAGGATTTCCCTGAGGGTGAGTAGAGAAAGGCCTTCAGATGGGCGGACAACCTTCAAGAGATATTCCTCTGTTGGAGGTGATAGACCTACGTTCCCGAGGTTGGTAATGTACACTTCTGAGAATGGTAGGGAGTCTATTATCAGAGTCGGTTGTATAGCCAATCCGATGGTGGTATAAAGAGTTCTTCCAAGGTTGGTCGTGTATCAATCCAAGGGTGGTAACAGGTCTTTCAAATAAAAATGTCATTTGGGTGATAACCCTTCGGCTATCACATGCCCCTTTCTGGAATACCGAAGTTGTGTCTTCAATACTAATCATTTGAGGGCATGTTACTAAAATCTTGCCTTTGGGAAGTTAAAGTTGTCCATGGCAGAAGAACTTCCCTCGACCGAGGTCCTCCTTTCAGCGTAGCAAGCTCTTCGGTTCGAGACCTTTTCTTTTGCCAATATTGCACATTCGGCATTCTCTTAAACCCTTTGTTTATGTTTTTATTTCCTAAATTTGAACCCTTGGTGAAGGCTTTACTTCAAGCCAATTTCTTATTCTTGGTGAAGTCACGCCTTTGGCACCTAAGTGGTTGTTTTACACCTCAACCGAATTCTTTAATTCTGGCGAGGTTATATCTTCGGTACGTAAAGAGTTACTTATACCTCCAGCCGAATTCTCAATTCTGGGGAGGTTATACCTTCGGCATGCAAGGAGTTATATCATACTTCAAGCCAATTTCTCAATTTTGGCAAGATTACACCTTCAGCATGTAAGGAGTTATTTTTGCCTTAGGGTTTTTATTCCTGCCTTCTGCAAATGAATCATCCTATCTTCTGACCAAGCAGTTGCGACATCTAGGGTTACGCGATATAGACTTATTAGGCCAAAAGGCGTGCCCTTATTTTTCACATCGTGTAACATGTGTCATTAGGTCTTTGATGTCCTTTGCATCCGTTACATCGGTTACATTTCTTCGCCAGCAGAACGTCATAATGGCGTTGTTTTGCTTGCCTTCTTTGGGCTATATAAAGCCATCTCCCTTCAAGGTTCTCTCACTTTTCTACTTCTATTCCTCTTGCTTTCTAACTTCTTTTCACTCTTTAGCTTTTTCTTGCGGTGGTGTTAGCGGAAAAGCGATTTCTTGCAGTCTTTTACGGTGGTTTTCATAGGTTAATGTTTCCAAGGTCGGTTTGTCTCTCTAGTCCCCATTTTTCCCATTAATCCTGAAGTTAGGGTCCTAGTTTTCCAAACATGTTTTCTTCCCAAGTCGAAGTCCAATCCATTCCAGAGAGTTGGGCTCCATTCAACTCTCATTTCAGTTGTGCCACTTCGGAAAAGCTGAAGAAGTGGTCAGCAAAATTCTTTCTTCCTTTTTACGTAGTGACTAGGCTTCCTAGTCCTGGTAAACCAAGCTACCTTCTTTGGCATAACGAGGTTATTGTCTTCAGAGCACAACTAAAAGCAGGTCTTCAGTATCCACCGCCGAGGATGGTGAGCGACTTTTGCCAATTTCATGGCATAGCCATTAACCAGCAACCCTTGAACTCCTATTCTTACTTCAATGTGTTTCTCTGCATGTGTGAGGTCTTCAAAATAAACCCTCACTCCATCTTTTTCATGCAATACTACAAGCTTCATCCTGTCCCGAATGGCAGTTTTTATTTCTTTTTCCCTTGGGGATCTGAGAGCAAGAAATTTACCTTCACCTTTGGCACCAAGGACAGTTGGAAAGGATGGCAAAAGAAGTACTTCTTCATGAAGGTGGATAAAAGATGGAAGGACAGGCCTACAAAGTAGGCTTCGGGGACTCTTGACATCGACATGATGGATATGTCGAAGTTACTCACCCTCGAATTAGAATCTCAATTTGAGGAGTTTGACAATTGTATTTCGGGCAATGGCAGATTGGTCAGACCGGGCCACTTCTCGTCCATTGTACCCTTTTCCAATCGGATGGAACTTTATGACCGAAGAGGTATTTCGGGAGCTCGGGGTCATTCAGGAGCATGTTACTGAAAAGAACATGCCTACACCAGCAGTGTACGGGAAGAAATCATGACTAGTCATACTTTTTCGGGGCGAGTTTTCCTATTCGACTCTTGTAGAGAGTAAAATTTTTTCCATTTTGTCTCTTTGGAATTTTTGTCACTTACACTGATATTTTCCTTTTTGCAGAGATGGGTGACAAATCAGTAGCTTTCTACAAAAGGTGTTCTTCGGCTAAGCCGAGAAAGGGGAGTAGAAGAATAAGGCTCCGAAGAGAAATAAAGGACCAGCTGGGCAGTCTTTGGGGGCACTGAAGATGAAGAAAATGAAGTAGGACTCTCCCCCTCCTCCCCCCGAAGGCCAAACCGTTGGTCTGGACCACTCATTCGAATGTGTTGATCATTCGTGAAAGGCAACAATTTTATCCGTCCCCTTTACGCCCGATGCTACCGTAGATACCCTAGGGGCTTTATTGGGGGTGGTTTCGCCGAGGAGGCCGAAGAGAGGCGAAGAATGAAGGGAAAAAAGGTCCCTACCAATGTGCTTGACGTCAGTGATTTTAATGGGGAAGACGCCAAGATTCCGTCAGGTTTGTCTCTTAGTCATTCATCTATGAATTTTGCCTTTTTCGGCATTTTGGATTTTGTAAATGAATGGCTAAGAGACAATGTGATGAAGGAACTTTGACGTGATTTTGCAGAGGAACGGGCTCAGTCGGACTGGATAATTGACCACCTTCAGAATAGGGGTATTCAGGATTCGAAGATCCCGAAGGATAAAGTGCCAAGGTAACCTTTTAGGACTTTCACCGAAGACATGGACCTATTTTTGGAGGATTGCCAGTAAATGGTTCCTCAGATGGCGATAGGCATTATCATGAATGCCGCTTTTCAGACCCTGATCAAGAAGTGCCCGAATGAGGTGGTCCTTGCTGCTTAGATTTTTGAGCATGTTGCTTAGGTAAACCTTAGTTCATAAGTACTTGGAAAAATTTTGGTTTTGTAAATTGCCTGTAACTCACATCAGATCTTTTCTCCTTGTAGCTATTAACGTACGGGGGCTACCTTCGGGCTTGGGCGACCAAGCAGTCTTCCAACCGAAGTCAGTCGGAGTAGAACTTGGCTAAGGCCAAGGAGATGTTCATGAGCTCGTGCATGAAATACAGTGAGCTCAACAAGATCACCAAGGAGGACTTGGCCAAGCTTCGCTAGGAAGTGCTGGAGAGCCAGAGGGGGCTCTTCGATGAGTGTTCCTCCAAAATATTCGACCTCGAGGCGAAGGTGGTGGAATTGAGCTCAAAAGGGGAGGTCCTTCGGAAGCAAATGGAGGAAGCCAT